>JAPMOR010020965.1:39891-63113 GCA_026543865.1 Argiope aurantia
TCTTGAAAGAAATATTTGCATAGCTTTGAAAATAATAGGATAGAGATGTTTAACAAGATTGTCTCCAAGGATTAAAAAGTGATATCATTTCTAATGTGAATAAATAGAGATAAAGTATATTTTCATACTGAAACAAAATTTGCAATATTATTAATGCAGCTTTATAAAAGAAATCTAGTGAACTTTCTAACTTATTTCTATCTATCTATTTGAACGCCAAAATTTTTATATCTCAATTTCTTTTTAAATACAATTATTACTGAGTGTCAAAATATCTAACGCGTCTGCTTATTTTTCACATCATTTTTGTAAAAGCTTTATTTCAGTTTAAGAATGCTGATATTCTCTTGGGATGTTAACGCTCAAAGTTTATTCGAGTGAAATTTTCGAATTTCTTTCAAATATAGAAAAATATGATTATATGTTTTCTGCCTTAATTTAGTTGAGTATAGAAGTTTATAACATTACTCGAAAAATACGGAATATATTTTTAAGCACGATATAAACATATGGATAAAAAGAATTTATTTAAAACTATTAAATATTTCCATAGAAATCCTTTAAATGTTTGTTTTCTACGTTAGAAAATCAACATTTTCATACATGAACTGCTTTGTTTGTAGATGGATACTCATATAGCAATGCGAATTCTAATTCCATTATAATAGTTCATTCTTAGATATTCAAACGCATATTACTAAAAATGATATTTATACGTAGCCTTTTCCTGAAATTTTATATATAATAAAAATCAATTTGAAATGTAAGGACAAAATTGACTCACGAAATTTGATATAAATTTTATATAAATTATTCCAAAAAAGGAATTCCATCACATATATCTTTTATAATCACAACAGTATACAAACAATAGGGGAAAAGAAAGAACAGATTATTTCGTCATATCTAGGGATGTTTAGCTAAAGTGAGAACATAATAGCAAAAATCTAAGATATTTAACACATATTTTCGCACTTACCTTAATTCAATAACCTAAATTAATAACGTATATTCAATAATTTTAAATGAAATAAATAGGAAAAGATTTAATTAATTTTATAGGAAACCAAGGATTGAAAATTAAGGCAGCAGCAATAGTCTCCCGAAAACTCTCTCGCATACTTTCTAATAAAAGTATTATGCTTTGTATGGCATTGGCTACAATAGATACGAAATATTAACCTTTGGCGTAAATAGAGCATATTTTCTGAACCTCATTGGCGAGTTATTTGGCGATCAATCCCTGAAATTCGGTTATAGTATCCGAAAATCGAACTCTGTGTTTTACACGCGTTTTTCTCAGCCAATTGAAACAAAAATGTGACACAGATCTACAATTGAAGTCATAAAATATCGTACCAAGTTTGATTTATTTAAGACATTTCGTGTTTGAATTATCACGATTACAAGTTTCTCAAAGTACAGACCGACAGACGGTTAGCCCGTTGTTGGATTTCGCTCAATATTTGATAGGTCTTCACTATGGATGTTCAATCTATATACCGAATTTTATCAACATAGCTCTCTTCCTTTCGTAATTATCATTATGATTTATATTCTAACAGCAGGATAAACGGACTTCCTCTGACAGATTTTAATCATAACTTGGTAGATTGGCAAAACTTTTACATAGTTTGAGAGAGATAATTGATCTTTGAAATTTCATGATGAGGGTCATTATGATATTGCAAACTAGGTGTAATATATTTCAAAACAACTGGATTAAGAAGCATAGCAAATAAATTAAATATCCTACATTTTTTTCAATTACTTTTACAAGAAGGTTTTAAAATAATTTTTTAAATGTTTTTCCTTTTATTTTTTCATTAAACTATGTATGTCTTAATAAATTTTCTTCTCGTAAAATGGCGAAAGCAATATACTACCCAAAATAATTTCAGATAAAACTAATTTAAATTTAGATTTTGAAAGGCTATATACAACTTTATTAAAAACTATATATAGATAGAACAAAAAATTTGCACGGAAATCCATAAAACATATTTTTTACTGGCATTACAGAAAAGTGAAAGATAATTTAATTCTATTTTATCATTATCTAAAATAAGTTCTTTTGCTTGTATTAGTTCATTTATGTTTTTCATAATAGTTATAATTTTATGCTTGTTAAATAATTTGTGCTTGCTAAATATCTTGTTTTCTATTTTTTAAGTTTATTCTTATCCTAATGTAGTGTTTGGATCCATGAAACGACATCACTTATTTATTGTCGCATATTTACATTTTTCTTATTTAAAATTGAAGAGGTGTTTTTATTCTCTAGCTGGCAACATTTGGATCTCTGATTAAGCTCACGTACCGATGAAAAAAAAATCGTTTGGATTTTTTTATTCTTGTAAGTATTAAAAATATTCTTGCTTCATTTCCACGTTTTTTTTTTTGCTTCGTCTGTAAATAAATTGTTATTTTGAATACCGACATAAAAAAATTTCGTGTATCCCAAGGATATATTTATCTTCACTGACAAAAGATAAGACCTTTTTATTATTTTCTTTTGATAAATGTTAAGCTATTATATATATTTATCGAAATTTTTATATATATTTAAAATATACCATCACAATATTTATATCCTGATTTTAGTCTTTTTAATTATAAATTTAATTTATTTTAATTACAAACAAAAACATATTAAATAAATTATACTCATATTTCGAATTTCTGATGTATAAATTTTTTCTATAAGAACCTGGACTTTATAAATATGGAAATTTATTGTTGTACTTACTAATTTTAATCTTATATGAAATATTTTAAAAGAGATTTTCCTTTAAAATTAAAAAAAAAACTATTATTTTATACACGACTGCTATTTTAAATTGAAATTCAGGCTTATATTTCTAACAATTTAATGGAGTAGATGTTTAATAGGTAGCATAAAATCTATTTGGCACTTCCTATGATTATTCTGCTTTCAACTCAAACTAAAGTAATAATGCTTTTCGACTTTCAAAATATAACTTTTTTTTTGTAAAATTGAAAAAGAAAAATGTTACATGTCTTCAACATTCGATCCTTAGAAGCGAAGAGATTTAAAAGTTTAATCCTTTTGATAGGAACTCCATTTCGAAAGCGGGGACAGACTCTTTTCAAAAATGTTTACCAAGCTGAAAATATCTGGACTATTGAGGACATCACTCAAACGCAAACCAGTTGTTTCTAAAAAGAAGGTTGAAAAATAGGATATTTCGAAAAAAGAAACGGATCCCATTGAGATCTTACTTCAAATACGGTATTCCATAGATGCAAAAGGTGAAAGACTTCAGTTCTTATTGAATTTACAAGATAAAATATTTTGGTTGTGGAGTAAAATTCATACCTTAGATTTGACATCACAGTAGATAAAAAGTTTCGGTAAATAATTTTTAATATTTTAAAAAAAGAATAAAACATTCTTGGAAAATAAATGAAAATTAATCTTTTAGACAGAAAATTGTATTTTTTCTTTTGTTTCTCGTTTAAATTTATAAAGTTTTAAAATTATTTAAGATGTTATAAGAGACTTTAATACATTGTTTATTAATTATAAAAATAATTTGTCTCTTGATGATAAATTTTAAATAACCACTTAAATAACAATTCCATTAAGTTCTATACAAAATTAATTATATTATATCATTCATGACTATATGATGTATCATTAAATGTAATGTAGTTAAGTTAAAATACAAAATTTTCTTTACGAGCATTTTATCTAAAAATTTAATAAATGATTTAAGTTAGAGTGATATATTGTTTGAAAAAGAATATATTTTCTTTTGGTTTCTGACCGAAGTTAAAGCCAATTGTAAAGCAACCCATCTGAGTTAGCTTGCATTTTCTTGATAAATTAGGATTAAAATAATTTCGATATATTTTTGGTACGATGGTTAAATAACTTTTGAAATAAAAATAAAATGTAATTCGAGAGGAATCGAAATTTATTTTACTTCATTTATATATTAAAAAGTTAAAAATCTTTTTTACATATAGTACGAATGGCACACTGACTTCGTTAATCAATGGAAGTTCTAATAAGATAAAAATTTTGTTTTGGTTAAGAAACAAATTTATGGTACGAAGGACTTTTTCCTCCAAAATGTGTGTTTTCTTACCAAAGTAATGCCGAAAGTGAGGTTTAAAGTCTTAAACACAATATTATTAAATGAAAATACGATCCTATTAACTATATAGTAAACTATAAAATTTAACTATATTTATGCTTTTCCAGAAGTTCCATTATGTTCAACACAAAAGCATTCTACAGTATTCATTTGAGAATTAAATAAGATTAACTTTTAATTTACTTGATTTGATATATTTAATTTGATATATTTAGTACTGATTTAATATATTTAGTTTTTTTTCCTGTTTTGATTAAAGATATTTCTATGGTTTAAAACTTTTAGAGTCATTTAAATCTAATTCCAAAAGCATTCTACAGTATTCATACAGTATTCATTTGAGAATTAAATAAGATTAACTTTTAATTTACTTGATTTGATATATTTAGTACTGATTTAATATATTTAGTTTTTTTCTGTTTTGATTAAAGGTATTTCTTCGGTTTAAAACTTTTAGAGTCATTAAAATCTAATTCTACAAATAATAAAGTCAAAAAATAAGAAAAGAAGATAAAAAAGTTTTATAACGTGGGAGGAATATCATTTAATAAACATTATTCATGAATTTTGCCTTTATTTGCTACAAAAAATTTTAGAATTCAATCTTATCTCTAAGAACTCATTCACTTCGCATAATATTTATTATTTTACTGACAATATAAAAGTATAGTAAGCTAATGTATGTATTTATAAAACAGATTCAGTAAACGAGTGAATAATTTAATAATTGTTATAGCCATTGCTGACAATTTAAAACATAGGAAATTGAGATTGTTGATCTAATAAAACTTGTGCGCATTAATTTGTTGGATAAAGGTTGGCTACTGGAATAGAAAATATATTTGTGACAAATATGTACCATACGCTTTAAAAGACTAAATTCGAAAAGAACGAGAAACCGCAATCAGCAAAATTTGGGCTGTAGATGGTATTTATATTTAGAATGAAGAATCTACTCTTATGTGTAGCCAGCTGAATTAAACGCAGTAATTATTATCGTATTTTCAATAGTTTAACAAAGGATTGAATTACGCTCTTGCATTGCTGCAGGTTAACCTAAGGGAAATATGACCGCCATTAGTAGTTGATTCGAAAAAGCATACTTATATTGAAAAGTAGCGTCAGTTGATTTGTTACGAAAGGAAATTGAACTCTCAAATTCATGCACTTTACTGAAAATAAATGAAATGAAAAATTGTGAATTGCTGGATATAAATGAAAGCTAAAAATATGCTTTTTTCCCAAGGAAATACAAAAGGAGTTCTTCTATATTAAAGATAAATAAATTGAAAGAGTCTTCATTATTAACTTTAAAAATTATTGATAGAAACAATAATAAAAAACCATATAAAATAATTAAAAATTCAAATACTTTACTAGGTATTGTTAGAAATATGAAAGCAACATAATTCTATTTATTCTCTTAAATTTACCCAGTTTTCAAAATACAGTTAGAACAGATTAATTTTCAAAACTCATACAACAAAGATATTTTTGACATTTTAAAAGCCTTCATATACCACCAAATTTTAAAATGCACTCATTATTTCTTTCAGTTTTGTTCAATTCTTCAGCGCTATATCCATTTTCTAAAGAATTTAAGTTCATTGAAACATTTTTAACCATACCTTGGACCGTGAATATTTTTTGTGGGTGTCATTGATACAGAAGCTAATTAAAGTTAATGATGCAAACATGCAATTAATCAGGAGAATTTTTCATTTAGGAGAATTCCTTAGAAATAATTAGGGTACTAAGAAATTTGCGGGGACAGTTTTGAATTTCAGGCATTGTTCTTTTTTATTTTATCTTAATGGTTTATTTTACATATATTTTATTTAATAACTTCAATCTTTTGATGTGAAACTATTATTGAGGCACGTTGAACGCTTTAGTATCTGTTAAAACTGTAATTAAATCTGGGTAAAGGATTGTGTAACAATACAAAAAATTAATTAATTACATTCTTTGAAGTCATTCTTTGTGGAAACTCATGCATTTTTGATTTTGAAATATTTTACTCTATCGAATATTATAAACATTTTAGAAATATTTTCTACTGCATTTATTTGAATTCCTCCTCTAAAGAATTGTTTAAGAATTTGTGTCTGATATATTATAAGAAGTTATTCATCAAAATTTCATAACATATTGCAAGATTTAAATATATCTACGTCGACAATATTTACTTATGGGAATTATAAAATATTGTAATTTGTTATTTTCCAAAGTTATCTAAAGGAAACAACTATTTTTCGCTACTTCAAACTAAACATCTATTGAAAAGCCTTCGTTTTTGAAATCTGAAAGCAGAATTTACAATTTTGTAAATTCTGTTTTTTGTAAATTTTGCAAATTCTAATATATGTGAAATATGTAACTATCACTAATCATTATAAAATAGTTGAGGAAAATTTTCATGATCTTGACTGTAATTTATTTCAGTATATTTTAAGGAAATTTAAACATTAATTTTCACTCGCATCACGTTATAACTCTACTATAATTCTCATATATATATATATAGACACCATTTATGATATAACTTTATTAAAAATAAATAAATTTAAAAAAATGTAACAAATAATAATAAGAGTAGACTTTTGCTAATAAAAAAATTAATTTGTTTCATATTGGCCGCTTTTTCCAGTGATGCAGAGGAGAAAACGCTTATTGAAATTTTCAGCAATGGGCCGCAAGTCTTCTACCTTTAATCTATCCTATTCCCACAGAAGTGATTGCTTTACAGAGTCCAAACTTTTATGTCGCTTGGAGCTCTAAAATCCAAAATGGACCATACACTGTAATCATGGGATTGAGATTCGGCGAGATTGTGTCCACTTTCCAGATGATATCACGTCCGGAATATTCGCGCCTTGCACCACTCTTCTGTCCTTTTAGCAATGTGAGCTGGTATGGAGTCTTGTTGAAACTCCCACTTTACATAGCCGAAGTGCGTTTTGGTCCACAGAAATACAATAGATTCTAAAATGTCCCGTTGGTATACTTTTTTATTTATTTTGATACCTTCATCCACAAAAAAAAAAAAAAAACAGAGATGTTTTGCCGTTTACACAAATTCTGCCCCCAACCATGGCCGATATTGGATATTTGCGATGTTCAACCATTGCTAAAGTGCATGGAGTGTCTACAGACTAAACCCTATAGTTCTATGAGTTATGAGCGTTTGGTCGTTAAAGAGATTCTCATCAATGAAACAGAATCTCTCTGAGCGCTGACTTGCGGCCCGTTTCAAAAGTTTTCGGCGTATTTGGAGCCGTACGAGCTTATTTTCTTCAGTGAGAATTTGAATTTATTGGATCTTGTAAGGCTTTAGAGCTCTGATTTGCACTGGTCGGTCCCTTATTCCAAGTTCACGAGCGATCCTTCTCATGGAAATTTACAAATTTCATTCAACTCGCATTTTGATAACTTTACGGCTATTGAAAGTGTTCACCATACGTTTTTATTCACTCCTTGAACTTCGACCCTTATTGCCAAGCTCTTTGAAACGATAGATTGTATCAGACAGTTTGCCGAGACAAATTAAGCAAACGAGAGACTTCATACTGTTCTTTCCTTGCTTAAACAACTATAAATAGCATATCTTTTGCTTGGCATTGTAAAAAAGCACCAAAAAACAATTCGTAAACTAAAAGATACATTATAAAATATGCTATAAGTGGTGGCAGACAAAAAGAAACGAACAAAAATTAAAACGTAATTAATTAACTTCTATTCTATGATGTAATAACTTTGTCCAAGTTTTTATGCCTCACCCTTTATATATATATATATATATATATATATATATAATCCTAATTAAATTCCTAATTTGTATCTTATTTTAGTCCAGATTAACTTCATTCTAAAAGGTTCTCTTATTTCCTGATCCAATTCCCACTTTTTATTTAATTAATTCTACAAGCGCTCTATAAAACTGCTAGTCTCAGCCTTTTCTCACGCCCATAGTGAAGGGATGAAAATCCTTAATGCTTTCTTTCAAAGATACTTAAGATTCCCTATCTTAAATTTACAGGTGCCAAAGAAATTCCTATCAAATCTCATAGTAAAACCACTGAAAGAAAAAATATTGGTCTCTTTGCATTGTATCGCGATGTAAACGGACATCAATTTTATCATCGCTTCCGTATGTAAATTATCTTTTCCGTGGTGAAATAAATCGAAGTTAAAATTCAGAAAATTTCTCCTATTCGGCCACGCAACTGCCAAAATATGTTTAAGTATATATATCTCCAATAATGCTATTTAGAGTTGCGTGTAGTATATAAATATTCGCAGAATACCGATATTTAATCTCTAGTAGACATTTTTGAAATCAATTTTTGGAAAGAAATAGAAATGAAAACTAAAGCAGTTTCATGGAAATTAAAGCACTTTTGATACATTTTTTATTAACATATGCATCTTTGTATTCCTGATTCATTTCTGCCCTTTGTGTTGATATACATTCGATACGTTGATATACGAAAGCGACGGTTATGCATTATTATTTTGTTTTTTGTTTTTATCTTTCTGTCAAAGGTATTATTGAGCAGCAAAAAGTTTTAATTGCGATACCGACATCATGATTTCAAAATTATTCTCAGTTGATGAATGAATAGCAAGTAAATTTATGCTAATTGAAGCGATGAATCAGTAAAATATAAAAGAGTTATTCCTTTATACATTAAATGTGAAATGGACTGATATTATTTACAAAAGCATTTGTGAAGGCATCCAACGAACATGTTTTGATTCATAATGTTTCATGACGAATCAGCGCGCTTGAGAGCGATCAAAGTTTATTTTTCAAAAAATAAATACTTATCTGTATGCACATAAATCGTGTAAAATGAGAAATAAATAATTAACATTCAAGAAATACAATAAAGGTAGGATTTTTCTAACAATTATTGTAATTCATTAATTTTAGAATTTAATTTTTCTTTTCGATACTATGTAGTAAAATCTAAAATTTAAAAATATCATGTTTAAATAAATTTATTTTAGTAATGTTCAATCTCTCGTAACTATTCAAAGTCATTTGTTATAATTTCGTTTACGCATCCTTTCATTTATTTATCTTTTGAAGATAATGCTTGGGAAAGACATATAAATCAGGCTATACTGTAATAAAAGTTAGGAAGCCTCTTGGTCTGAGACCTGCTTTCATATATAATAATGATTTTCTACATGGATCGGATATTTATTAAATCAAACGTTTTTCAGCCGGTATGACATGCGAATATGGAGAGTATGCGCAAATTCAAGGAAGACCTATGATTCACAACTACGAAGTCCATCCCAAAATAATGCTCACGTTGCTGGAAAATCAAGGTCTTAATATATTTAAATTATATTCAGCTCCATAGCAACTTTATCATAACTTACTAAGCTAAATTGCATGAAAAAAATATAAATCCAATTTTTACGTTACCCGAGTCAAAAGGGTTAAATGGAACATTTCATAGATAATTTTGATATTTAGAAAAATTTGATGCTTTATTTGCTATTTCTTTTTAAAAATTAATTGTATATCTTTATTTGAATGTAATTTATCAATTATTTAAAGTTACATATTAACATATGACGCATAAAAATGTTGAAATACTAGATACTAGTTTTTGGTTTGAAAAAAAATTCATACCACAGAAAAAGTTTTCACAAATATGTTCTTCAAAGTTTAAATAAATTTTTCTATTACATTTTAATGCCTTTTTTTTGCCTAACGGCAGTGTTTAGGAATTAAATATCTTTTAAATCAAGTAGTGTTTTTTAGTATTCCTGGGAGTTATAAAAATTCAGAAAAAAGTTACCGCTCCCAAATTAAGAGCACAAAAGAGAGGATTTATTTTCCAAGAAATTCTTTAAAATAAACTTAACTGTTTTTCTATAAAAATCTGAAATTGCTTACAAATACTTATACATTAAGCACTTTTTACAGTTAAAGAAAAAAGTTTTTAGAATAACATAAATGAAAAGAGGCGCATTTTTCACTTTGCATTGATTTCTATAGAGGCATAAAACATTCTAAGTATGGAAAAACAGGATCATTCTCTGAAAAAAAATAAGCAGCAGTAAATTTTGTGAATTGTTGAAAATTATACTTTTTTTCCACCTCCTTCATTCGATTGAAATCCCGCAATTAAAATTAATCTTTGTTTAAAGTATTTTTTATGATAAAGTTCTTGAAAACAGCTTTGGGATTTGTTTGACGGGTTTTGAAGGAATAATATATGTATACTAAGAGTGTCTAATGCAAATTTAAATTCATTCTTATTGATTCGTTCTTAATAAAACTAAAAGAGATTACACCCATTTTATTGTAAGTAAATATAACACCAGGATTTGAAAAATGAAGAGAGATAGTTAAAATGATTTTAAAGACTCTTAAAAGGAATTAAAAAAAGCTTTCGTCTAATAAATACATTTAGGCTACTATTAATTCAGTCGTATGCTTTTCCTTGTCCCAGCAACAAATGATCTTAACAGCATATTAAATACTGAAAGAATTAAATTCATGTAATTGACTGAGAGGAAAAAATCTCCTATTTCTATTCGACAGTTTGACATTTTGTCTATTTTTCTGTAATATATTTGTTAAGCATTTAAGAGCCAAATATGTCGTTTGATTATCTCTGGATTTGGAATGATTCTGTAAATGTATAGAGTTCTGTTTTTTAATTCTATTTTAAAATGAGAGCAGCTTTAATGGTTTGAATATATAGTGTGTTATGTACCAGAAAATCATTTGGTTTATCTTGGGAATTGACGAGGTATTTAATTGTAATTCTTCTGTTAATGATAAAAATAGACATTAAATTGTTATTTTTTAAATACTTTTAGAAACAGACGTTTAATTTTAATTTTTCGTCGATATCTATGAGAAGTACAGAAGAAGAAATACAATTGCCAGAAACTTCAAACTCGATACTTTTAAAAATCACCACGTTTCAGATCTTCCAGAGTCCAGAAAAACACATTCTTTGCATTATGTCTGTCAGCAAGTAAGTTTGCCACTCTATCTGTCTGTCTGTCTGTGAGCACGATAACTCATAAACGCTTTGAGCTAAATGGCAGAAACTTGATACATGTATGTAAAACCAAATATATAGATTTGTATCAAATTAAAAAAAAAAAATCCATTCTCATGAACTTGAGCGGCCTGGCTAATCGATTACGAATGAATTCAATTGCTCATAAATGTGAAGAGATGGGTTTATAAAATTTAATACACAGATTTAGCATCTTAAATATAGATACTTCCCAAATTTTGAATCAAATCTGTCAAACAGTTGACCATCTATAAGTTTGTACTTTCGCATGCATATAAACGCAATGACTTAAATCAATGAAATTCAGCATGTTGACTTGTGATTACAGTTGTAGTTTTGTGTCAAATGTTGATGCCACTCGGTCTGCAAAAATGTGTCGAAAATACATAGTGATAGATACAGTAAAAATGCACGATTTATGCAAGATTACTCATGAAAAAAGCAAAATCTATATTTTATAAGAATCTTTCACCAATACTATACAAGGTATTCGTGCCCAAGGTCTTTAATTTTATGCGGGAGAATGGAGATAAGATTTTCATTGGAGAGTATGAGAGTAAATTCAAGAAAACCACTCTCGATGTTTTAATATTAATAAAAAGATACATTTAATTGTGATTTTATAAATATATATAAATATAAAATAGTGGATTTTTATAAATATTTCTAGTTGTAATTTTGTTTTGTTGTTTTTTTAAGGTTAGTAAAATTTGGGTATAATATGGAAGTGCACAATGGCATATTGATTGTGTACGTAACTTAGCAAGATACATAAAGGAACAAGAAAGATACCTTTTCAACACATAAATGTCTGAATTATGTGTTGACACATATTATGTCTGAAATATTTGCTAATAATGCTATCTTCATATTGATAGACAGTCAGTTTTAGCTAAATCTTTAAATACTACGACGAAAAACTGATTTTAGATTTTTTTTTTAGATACTCTAGAACAACTAATCTGTAACTAGAAATTGAGAATTATAAATTTAAAGCAATTTGCCAGTTTTGACAACACTGTCGCTTCAGATGTTTATATGAGCCCAGATTCAATATGTGGACATTGAGCATGTAGAATTTAGAAGTCTTCAGTTATTTTTTTATTATTTTACTGTAATTGGGAATTTATAATCAAATTTCAATTACATTACAGAATATATCAAAAAGTTGCTGTTGAACATAACACATTTACAATTCATTACAAAAATAGATTTTTTGGTATTTATTTATATGTATTTTAGCCCAGCTTACTAATGATAATTAACAATACTTATTACAGCTGTATGTTTTTTTATAATTAGAGTTCGTATCATGTATTTAATTAACTTGATTCATTTAATAGGAAGAAACCTTTAAGATAACTTTATTTAATATATCTATTTTACATTCCATTGCATGAAATCGATTCTCTTAAAATAATTATTTTAATTTAGAAATTGCTAAATATCTTCTAAAAAAGGGAATTGTTTCGAAAATAGAAGCATACTTATTTTTTTCTTTCAGTTCTTTATTTGTTTGTTTATTTAAAGGGATGTATTAGAAATAAGGATTTTATATTGAGTAGGATAATACAATCAATAGGACATCGGTTTGCTTCTTAAAAACACATTCTTTACTTTTGTTGTAGTAACAAAGTCGAAATGGCGAAATTAGATATTCTGCCATTAAGATGATATCAATGAAACTTGTTATTTATACAGTTTATTTATTTAATTAGGAGAAACGTGTTTGATATTACTTTGTTAACGTTTTTTTTCTTTACAAATGTATAATAAATAAACTAAAATTTGTTACAAAAAAAGAAAGAGGGAATCTTCTTGTCGATTAATGATCAAAACCGTTTGTTATTCTTTTCAATAATTAGAATTACTTAGAATAGAATTAATTTAAGAAATATTCAATAAAGATAAATGATATTTCGCAAAAATGAATAAAAGCTTAAATATATGTGGAAGTATATAAAAAAGAGAGAAAATCTAATCGCTATTAAAAAATATTGGAAGCTTGATTTTTTTATACATATAAATTGCATTTACTTTTTCATACTAAGCAGATTTAATATCTTTGTGCATCATATTTATACAAAAAAAAACTATCTTCTTATTGGATATGAGTTCCGTAATTAAGTAAAAGGATTTAATCTTTTATTGTATGCCATTAATTTTATTAAAGTAGGAGAAACGTGTTTTCAGTAGATTGTGCCTTGAGTTAGCTGTAAGAATTAACATATTGTTTTTCATTCTTGTAAGTTTGGTCAATAGTTATTCATTATGTGAAGGCATTCCTTCGAATTGCAAAAAGAAATAATAAATTCGTTTATCTAGATATCAGGCTGGAGTCCGGTTGTATTTTACAAATTAATGCGAAAAGAAATTGAGAAACATTTTATCGATTTTAGATGCCATACTTTATTTCTATGGAATGCGTTTTAGTAGAAAATCTTTCAATATGTTCTTGTGTGATTTAATTTTTTCGTTTGTAAATGATAATCATCAGAATTTGAAAAAGATATTTTATATAAATAGTTTCATAAACTATAAAACTTTTTTCTGACAATGGAGATCTTTAAAAAATCAGCAGTAAATGAACTTTTTTTCATTGTTATTGTTAATTGCTGATGAATATTTCATCTTTCACTGATATCAAATAATTGGCTTTAAAAATTTATTTATAATTTTTTTTATTGTTTCACATATTCAAATACGAATCTACAATCTTTAATGACATATATAACACATTAGAATTAATATGTTTGAAAATATCTGAATCAAACATAATACCATAATTTCACAAAACGAATTTTCATAAAGTAGTTAAAAACTCTTATGTAAAGAAAGAAAATAAATACTATATTTTATCTGATGTTTATGAATTACAGTTAAAAAAATGGGATTATATATTATCGATGCTTAGAAAATTAAGTTTCCTGCTACGAATTATACTTCTAATTTCATAAAAATATTACATAAAAAATAAAAATTGAATCATACTTGCTCTACAAAAATTTATATAACACATTAAAAATTCAAATTTTTAAAATTTTGTAATGTGGTACTCGATCAGTAAGCATATATTTAATATAAGCACACGAGTTCATTTTAAGATTGAAATCTAAATTAACTATTTTAAAGATAAATTTAAAGTAATTTAAAATGCATTGAGATTACAGTTCAATTACTGATACTGTTGCAAAATTTCTTATATTAAATGCTACTCAAATAAGATATTCTAATAATATAAAGCAAGTTCTAAAATTATTAATACGTATACAAATATTTTTAAACATAAAATAGTTGATAGAAATAAATAAAAATAACGAATAAATGGAAGGATATAAGTATATTCAGATTTAAATTTATATATTGCTAAGTTTTTGTTTTTTAAGATTATAGTTTGTCTAATAATATCTTACTTAAAAATGATTTCAAATGTATTGCTGATAGAAGTAAGTATTTAAATATCATTGGTCACAATTATTTTTTATCATTATTTAAACTTTATGTAAGTCCTTAGCCAAAATTAATTCATTGTTAGCAGGTAATTGGTAAAGT
Source organism: Argiope aurantia (assembly GCA_026543865.1). NCBI lineage: Eukaryota > Metazoa > Arthropoda > Arachnida > Araneae > Araneidae > Argiope > Argiope aurantia. The sequence goes on from JAPMOR010020965.1 coordinate 54,626, forward strand.
AATTAATTTCGAAATGTAAATTTTTTAAAGTATTTCTTAACTTGTTTTTTCTGCGACCACGATTCATGCAGACTTGCATTAAAAATTATAAAAATATCGTTTTAATACTAGAATAAAAATATTTGTTAGATGAGAAATGTAGTGAAGTGAGCAGAATAAGATCATCGACTTTGATGAAAAATTATCATCCCAAAATTATTATATATAAGCGTTCATTATTAATTTTTAAAGGTTTTCTAAAAAAATTCAATGCTCGTTTTTTTGACATATTTTAAAGGCATAAAAAAATTGCAAATAACCACGATTGAGGAAATTTTTTTGAGGAAATCCATCTTAAATCAGCAGAAGAAATATGATGAATTAAAAGGACAGAGAATTTCTTATCAAAAATGGATTCTTACAGTAATGACGTTTTTAATGTTTAAGATTGAATGGAATGCAAACTGTAATAAGTACCTATAGGAATATTAAAAATTTTATCAAACATCTCTACATGTTTACTACATAACTAAGCAAGTACCAAAATAGCAAATTATCAGATTTTAGTACAACAATACCATGCAAAAAATCAGATAAATATCGTTTACTATTCATTATCAATAATTCTTTTTTTTCTCATTTAGTATAAGCAATTGATAGATTTTAGAAGCAATTGAATAACTCTTTTAGTTTATTATTTTAATCTAAAATAACTTTATTAGAATAATTTATCGAAAAATGTTAAATTATTTTTTTTAAATTTAATTTTTAACGATGTATTTATTTTTTCTAGAAATACGACATGATTTTTTCCGTTGGAGCTTAAAGGAATATAGAGCTCCCAATTTAATTCTTGTTACTATAATATCAAAAGTTACAGAGAATATTAATATTTAATAAAAATGATTAAAATCATAAAGAGCAGACATCTGACAGAATAAGACATCAATTTATAACAGATTCCAATTTAAATGGAACAGGGTATTTCTAAAAACACGTGTTCCTAATCATTTTTAAATAGGATGTAAACATTTTTATAATACATTTTTTTCCAAGTTCTTATGGACCATAAAAAATCTAAAAGTAGTAAAAAAAAATGTATTTATTTCCAAAAGTTATGCAAAAACATGATTACTTTCCGATATGATCGCCGTGGAGATTCATGCATTCATTATATCGGTGGATCAGGTTTCTGGTCCGTTCTTCGAATAACGCCGTTGACGTGAGAAGGGTCTCAATGTTTCTTCACCGATATAACACATGCCTGCATTTTCAAGACGATTTTGTTAGAAAAGTAAACACGGAACATAACCTTTGGAAATGCATTCATTTTGTGCTTTAACCTTGTTTAATGATTGACAATGATGTTTTTTTATATAGAAGCAGGTGGCCGCAAACGCAACATACTAGTTCTGAATGACTAGTTGTATTAGGAGTCAGCGAAGATAGTTAGATGTCGAATACCTGTCGAAGTATAAATGCATAAACATTTCCTTGACGAATGTACGACAGGTAAGCAGTTGATATTTGTCATGACAATCAACTACAGGAAATGTTGATGATGAAATGCTGTTTACTTATTGTTCAATGGTCTTCAAATGCCACTGTTACCTGTTAAGCTATCATTATCATGAACGAAATTACCTATTAATAAGAATTTCGCTCGTAAAAAAACTATTAAAGTACCTATCTTCGTTAAGACCTATTCACTATCGTAATGAGCCCTCTTGAAATCCTACGTTCCGTTTGCACTCCCATGTTCCTATAATATTAAATCTTAGTTTTGTGTTCCGAATCTTTTCGAAAATTATTGAATTACCCTTATGCTAATTTCGATGCTATTAAAATTAATTTTATTTTTTCGATTTTTTCGAAAATTATTGAACAGTAGAATCACTCTTGTACTGTAATTTATGGTATTAAATATTGATTTCGTATTCCAAAACAACTCCAAATTTATTAATCATTGTATTATACCTCCAGTTCGAAATCAAGCTATGATCTCGAGCCGAAAGAGGGATATGCGAATACATGATGAGTATATCAATGGAAAGACGTCTGATTAGCGGTGTGTTTTTTAATTCTCTGGTGAGCATAGTAATGTTTTAGGATCTATATACATCACTCCTATCGCCATTCGGAGGGGTAGTACTTGTGCCTTTGTAGGTTCGAGTTACCTCCATTCCAATAATATTTTATGGAGGGATGTACTAGAGCCTTTAGAGTGAAACACAATTTTTTATTCTTGCATAGCAATAGTCATTCAATTATTTCTGACATTTTGGCCGGTCAGGTATAACTCTTATATGGGATATATTAAACTATTTTGTGGGGCTGTATCCGTTTGTATGCTTTTATATTATAATCTTTATAATTTAACAATCTTCACTTTCCTTTTTAATAATGTTAACCTTCACGTTCCTTAACCTTAATAATAATAATTCCTAATATACATGTTTGCGAAATAAATTAAAATATACTTCAACTCTTGTCGTAATGAATATTTCCTTCGAAAAATTCCGCCCTCTATAATTTTTTGAAAGTAAATATTATTTTAAAAAAGAACAATTATTTGAATACTGCCTTTTTGAATGAAATATAATGCTTTCTACTTATATTTCTTCTTAATAGTTCTAATTAAGTAATAAAGCTCTAACTAATTCACTCATTCTAAACATATGATAAAATCTAAAGTGGCACTTTTTTTATAAGCCTTTATTATATTATTATAAATCAATATTAACAGTTCCTTTTACTGTATTATTGCAAAGCAATATTAACAGAGTTCCGTTTGAAATTTTATTAATTTTGTTGTCATGAAATGAATGTTACGAAAAATATTTGATAAAGTTGATTTCCTGCTTTTCATGTTATCGAAGAGGATTAATATTAAAATTTGTTCCAGACTTTAATTATTTTTATAAAATTAAAATGTATTTTTCACAAAAATAAAATATTTTACGGTTCTGTTACGTAAAAAATTCAATTGCTTCAAAATTTTCTTAGTAAAATATGCAGCATTTTTTTTTCTTCTTTCATGTAAAAGGACATTCTTTAAACTTCAATAAAGATGGTTATTCTGTACTTAATAAATAGATTTCGAGAAAAAAATATGAATTAAAATTGCTTGAATGTTTTCGTCAGAAAGGAACTATGAAATACTGTTTATACTATGTTTAAAAATATTAGAGAAATTGAATATGTTGTTACAGATTGCTAAACTCAATGAAATATATCAGAAGGTAAGAAATTCATATTACATGAACTTTTTGACATCAGTGAAAATATAAACCTCAATAATTTGCATTTTGGGATTAGTTCGCTAATTACTAAAGACAGTTTGATACAAATATTTTATTTTACAGATAAATGAAATATATATTCCTCAGATTAATTTTGTTCAAATTTTTGATCAATTTGTCAGGAAAGAAAGAATAAATCCTTCTATTACATGAAAAATAGTATCATTGAAACTTTCAGTAGCAAATGGTATAAAAATCATTTGTTTTTTTAATTATTAAAATGCTATTCATTAGGCTTGGATTAAGAAAATTATTTCATATTTATTAAACAGATCTATAAAAATAATATAAATAAAATCTATCTGACAAATTTGGTAAAATAATATGTTCAAAATTTTGTAATATAATTAAAATTATTAGAAATTTTTTTTGTAATAATAAATAAATATTAAATTAAATTCAATAAAATGATTTAAATAAATAATAAATGAATTCATTAAAATAGTTCAAAGGAAAAAAATGATATTTTTTCGAATTTTGCAGTACGCAGTCAAAATTCAAACTTCAATAATTTTCACTTTAGGACTAGTTCGTAGTTTACGTTAAAAATAGTGTTTTTATCTTTCAAACTGACTGCAAAATTTATGATTAAAATCTTGTTTGAATAAAAAAGTTTACCTTGGCAAACTCTTTTTCACGAAGAGCTCTGGTCTGCACCGGCAACTACCGATGGACATTCGGTGCACACGGCAGTGGCGTTCGCAGTCGAGGGCCTTCGCTTCCAAGGGGCAGATCAGCAAATAGGACAGCAAAAATGCTATCATCCAAAATCGGTAACTTTTCTTCATGGATAACATCTTGTTTGTTGGTGTTGAGATGGGGAAAAAGGTTTTTTTCTTGGCCTGGCTAAAAAGCAGCTGCGAATTTATTGAAGTTGCTTTTGCGGTAGCGATCACTAAGAGCTGGTGAGAGGTATCGAAATGCAATGGTAAGGAAGGAAGCGCGCATTTTTCAATTTTTATATCGAACCGCCCGCCCAGCGTTGGCGGCAGGGTTGTTCCTTGGCGCAGATTTTATTCTTCGCCAAGCAATGGATCCCCACCAGGTATTTTTATTCGAAAAATGTCCTGTCTTTCAGATCTATCGATTTTTTTCTGAAAACAAATGGCGTTGCAGAAACAATTCAACAGGTGAAAGTTAGAAAAAAAGTATACTTGTGAATAAACCTGTTGCAAGAAAGATTTTGTTGCTTAAATTTTACAAATGAAATATTTTCAATGGTATATATTTGAAGATGCGGAAATAAAAATTTATTTGCAAATAAAGTAACGATAGTAATTTCTAAACATTATAACACAAAATTTTCTTATTTGAGGCAGCTTTTATCAAATGATGGACGTCAGCAAAACGAGAATACTTTAAAAGGATTATCTAATGACAGATAAAAATTTAATTAAAAAGTATAATATATATTTTTTATTCAGCCTTTGTGTAAGTGAATACGATATACCCAAAACACAACAAGCTAATTAAATGAAATCTGGTGTATGCCCTTACATCAAACTATTGATATGTAATAAATTGTGTTCCATTTTTCTTTAAAGAAAGTGATATTTCTTTAAGGAAAAAATATAAGGAAGAGATTCCTATCAGGGACGAATGTCTTTCAACTGATATGATGCAGAAGTTTGGAGAGGGGATGCCAGCTCAGGTATCTTCCTCTTCATTTGTTCGAAGATCAAAATTACTAAGACGTTCTAAAGTAGTGCTATATTGTTTTAGAAACGGGGCGCTAATATGAAAAGAACTAATATTTTTGGCTAGCAAATGATTACTAAGGAAAGGTTTACAAAATTATGACAGAATTTTAATTAATTAAAATTTAATTGATGTTTAAGAATTGCATTGGTTTTTTTTTCCGCAACAGATAAATTTTTATCCCGTTTCAAAATCCCTCCTTCCAAAAATAGGGCTTTAGAAAATTGATTTTACTACAATTTCTCTGTAATTGTAATAATTTTTTCAAAATTAATTTTAAACACAGTTTGCTTGTTGTAAACCGAATTAGTTTTAATGATTAATCAAATATTTCTCTTCTACTCTTTTAATACTGTTAATACGGAGATAAAAAATGCTTTTCCTTTAATATTAACTTCAAAGCGGAATTTTTATTTTCGTTTTTCTTAAGATATTAATATTTTTAGTGTAGCATCCTTTTTGTAAAATGATTGGGTAAAATTTGTTACCCAGCCAAAACAGAAAAATCAATTCCTGAAACCATATCATATTATGTAAAGTTATAAATTCAAAAATTAATTAGCTTTTATTTTTAATTTTGTTTATAAAGCTACATATTTCTCAAATGTGTTTCTTATAATCCTTTAAATTATCTGTCTAGACATTTTAAGGGAGATGCCCCTTTTCATTTGTGAGAGCATTAATTTACCTCTCTTTTATATTGCTAAGTAGAGTGCTCTTTATTGAAATCATATCTCATTTTATAAATACTGAGGAACAATATAAATATTATATAAATAAATATTTCATGATGACTCTAAAGGAAGAGACCTATTGTTACAATATATTGGCAATGTGAGTTTCTCCAATGTTATGTAGGAAATTTTCTATTTTGTTATTAGAAGGCGTAGAGCATTCTTAGAAGATATTTCATAGAAAATATAAATTTAAAATAGAAAAAGAAAAATATAATACAGATTTTTAAAAATAGGCTTTATTTTCTTACAGTTCTACGAGAAAAATTATTTTTGAAAAAATAATATAAAAGTAATGAGCATTTTAATACCTATTTTTGACTGTATTTATTTTAGGTATTGCTTATTTATTGTTTTGATGAATTTTTTATAAATAACTTTTTAAATCATTTTATATTTCATTTAAAGAGTATTTAATTATGTTATATCTGTTTACGTGCAAAACATATGAAAAGTAAGCTGGGCAAGTATCAACAATTTTGACCATACACTTCCTTGAGCACAAAAAACAACAACAAAAAATACACACACACACACACACACACACACACACACACACACACACACACACACACACACACACACATATATATATATATATATATATATGGAATTTCATCTGTCTACCTGACCGTAAACACGATAACCGAAAAAAAAACTCTCACTTTATAAATGGAATTTTGTTTATTGCTTTACTGCTAAAATTGTAGATTTGTATTGAAATTTAATCTAAGCAGAACCAGATTATCTCTTTGTTTCTATAATCCCTTAAAATGCAACAAACTATTTAAATGAAATTCGGACATTCGGAGTTCCAAAATTGTAGCTCTCTATCTAGTTTTAGATCTGACAGGACATATTGAAAAATTTCAACCTGCATATATACTTTTCTTTTCTATATTATGAAGCAAACTATATTTTATTACTATATCAGAAAGTCGCTTACAAAAATTCCCTCCAGCTCTTTTTCATTTAGATGTATTTTAAGTAACATTATAAATTTATTTTTCTAATTGGAAACAAGAATAAATAGTTCATAAGTTTTAAATTTAAGAACTAAATCAAATTTAAATTTATGAACTAATTTAAGTTTAAAAACTAAATTGAATTTTTCAATATTTCAGTATTAGCCTTCAAACTTCAACAACTGAAAACTTAAATTTCAATTTATCACATGTTTCAAACGCGCTATAGATATGATGCGATGAACAATTAAAAAATATATTATTTGTTACTTTTATTCTCGTCGATATAGTATCTATTTTAGCAAGCTTGATTGTATATAATATTTTTATTTGATAACTTATTTAGCAATTATAAAAAATATTTGGAAAAAAATTGAAGGGAAACACATTAAGGAACAAATACAAATTTTCGAAAATGTTCTACCGAAATTCTAATATTCTTCTAAAATAAAATATTCTTTCGAAAATGTTCTAATATATATTGCTTTAATTTAAAAAGTGCATGCATTTGAAAATTTTAACTTTAACGTTTGCAAAAGAAAATATATGAAGGAACAAAATAGGTATTAATAAAGATAATTCACTCCATAATTAAAACATTACATAAATCATTTTCTAAAAAATAGAATGCATGAATTGTGAAATCTTATTGCCGTGGCGAAAAATCGCCAAAATATCGACATCCATTCCACCGAAAGAGATTCAAGTTCTTCTGAGAGGTTGTGACGTCATGGCATGTGGGGGAGTCGCCAGCCAATGAGAGAGCAGCACGGGAAACCAAACTAATATTTTAATCAAAACCTGCATAAGACGATACAGAAATTTTATTTATCCGATTCCCAGGCAATAGCGTCGTGCTGTAAATAAGTTGCTCATACTTACTCCTTTAGAATTCGGGTATCCATTATTTATCCTTAAAAGAAATAAAATTCCACCGGAGGGCATTTTCAAGATTGGTTTAGTTCAATCTTTACATAAGAATTTTGTTGTTATGAATTCAGATTGAAATGTTCTGTTATTATTTTGCGCCACATTTCACAGAGTTTGTGACATGAAATTTTGCCTTCTGCTATTCTGTTCATAAAACATAGACATTAATTTTTTTTTCAATTTTCGATAAAATGATTGATAATGTACATTAATCGAACGACAATGAATGATAATGTATACTTATTCATAACTTAGATACATTATTCAATTAGTTTGGTTTTTCATTGAAATTAATAATTCTTTTATTTAATAGATATATATAAATAGATAGATGAATAGATGATAATTTCATTTCTCCAAATATTTACAGTGTCGCTTCATAGGATTTTTTTCGTAAATTCCGTCATCCAGGTCCCTTTTCATCAATAGCTCGCCAGTGTGAATCCAGTGATAAAATTACGCCTGTATCAAACTGTTTTCAATTCTGCATCAATTACTGCATAGGAAGTACTGCATAGGAAGTACAAGTAAATGATTGAATAAAAATATTTAAAACAATTAAAAATAGAAATTATTTAATGCTTACTTATTACGACCCATATAAAAAATGCAAATTTTTTTAACAGTATAAAGATAAAACAAATTTGAAATATTTGACAAACTGCTGAACAGTGAAAATTTATTTTTACAGTAATTAAACAAATTTATTAGTTTGCATGTCATTTTTTTCTTTTCTTTACTTTTGTCTTTTTATATGTTTTAGGCATTTTTCTTCTTTTCTCCGACTTACTTTTGGTTTTACTACTTATTTTTGTTAAATTTTTATTTTGTCTTTTGATATATATATATTACTTTTTATTTTGTCTTTTGATATATATAT
>JAPMOR010020965.1:63123-89350 GCA_026543865.1 Argiope aurantia
TTTGATATATATATATTACTTTTTATTTTGTCTTTTGATATATATATTAATTTTTATTTTGTAAATATTTTTATATATACATCTGTAAGTAAATGCTTCAGGAGAAATTACAATTCTGTGTTTGGTATTTGTTAAAATAATAAGAACTGCAATTAAAGTTTTTAGCTTGAGTACATAGAACTTTATATGTGCGCATTTCCATTTGAAATTTAAAATTTAGCTTACTAAGGATACTATCTCATAAGGCATGTAAATGGAAAGTGTTATGCTATTTAAATTGATCAAATAATAATTCAATACAATCAATGTATGACAATTAAAATTTTAATATTCTATAAGAACGTTCCGTTTTTAAAAGTCAAGATTTATTATTTTTAAATAGTTATGATTTCAACCCATTCTTAAGCGTTTGAATATTTAGCAAGGCTAAAGCACTGTAAATAATTTTGATGAAATTTTAGAAAAAAAATATTGAAATAAAGATATTTAAATTTTTGAAAGACTATCATCTCTTTTTTGATATGTTTTTAAAAATATTCTTTATAATGTTGTAAAAAATAGATTTCAATTAATTAATATGGTCAAGCATTTGGAAAATTCAAAATTCAAAATTTTGAATTTTCATTTTGAATGTACCAGACTTCTTTCGCGGCGCATAATAAGTTTTGAATTAATTATACTATTTTAAAATGGGTTGTATCTTTTGAATGAGTAAATGTTAATTTTAATGTCTGACGCATTTTGAAGTGAAAATTTTTAAATAAATTGTTTTCAAAATCATTTAATGTTAAATATTAAATTATATTTTTAATAAGAATTGAGATGAGAAAAAAATATATGTTTAACGAGAAAATATTTTAAAAGCATGGGAGATATATTTCTAGTTAACTATTCAACGTATGAGTGTTCACAAATGATGTCAAAAGGATGTTTTAACGAATTTAATAAAATTGCACTTCAAAAATTTATTAAATATTTTGTATTTCGTAATTTAATAAAATTGCACTTCAAAAATTTATTAAATATTTTCGTATTTCGTATATATTATAAAAATATTTTCGTATTGCGTCGAATATTATCTACATATTTAGGCGAAAACATTTTCTACAATTAGAATCTAACAGAATTATTAATAAAATTCACTTTTCCTTAATTGGTAAAACTAGTTTATTTTTTAAAAAAATGCCTAGCATATTTCAGTTTTATAAGTCAAAAATTACTACGCATTATTTTGAACAAACATAATTCAATTTTTTTTTAAACTTTTCTCCCAAATTTTGAAAACAGCTCAGATTTTAAATTCATATTCAATGAAAGATGATTTAAGGCACTTTCATAAAATTTATTTATAATATTAAATTAGACTGGAACTAACTATATTCATTTGTTATTAAATTTCAAGAAAATTTATAGTAATACTTTTAAAAATAGGATTTTCAAACACTTGCCTACAGAAAAAAAAATGAATAAAATGTAATTGTTTAAATTGAAAATATGAATTCAAAAGCTAATATAATATCTTATCGGTTTTTTTAAATAACTTAATTAAAATTCTGAAGTCTACTTTTATCACAAGAAAGATTGCTTGATTTAGAAAAAGTCATGTTAAAACAGGATGTGAACTAAATTCCTAATTCATACTTATAATTTTTCATGAAAAATTAAAAAAAAAATATCAGAAAATTTTGTCGGATTTCTTTTTTACAATAAATTGAAAATAATAAATTGTATCCCTATTTATTCTAGACCAATGCAACAAATCTGAGAAAGAGTTCGGCATCACATATGCGATAGGTAGTAATGCAATGACACATGATTGGAGATGACAGTTTCATGAGCAAAGAGAAAATTTTGTTGCTGCCTATAAATTTTTGTAGCTGCTTGTTCATCACTCTGATCATTAATTGCCTTATAGAGTAGTTCGATAGGAATATTTTCCTATTTATAGTATGTGTTGACTGAAAAGAAATATCTAGCTGAATGTTCTAGCAAAGGTATACAAAAAATAAAAAGTTACAGCAATAAAAATGCAATAACAATAATTGTCAAGAAAAACAGATTGTCAAGAAATGCATTAGAAATATTAATATTGTCATTAAAAAATGCTTTATAATGGTTTTACTTCAATTGAAAATTATATAGTAAAAATAATCATTTAAGAGATTTCTTATTTTGAATTATTTTATAAGATTGGAAATTGCAATAATATATTTTTTAATTTATGAAAGTTCTAAATTTAGATATATCATTTATTCAAAGAAGTATAATTAAAAACAGGTAATTATTATAAATATCAGCAAGTAAATATTTAACAATGGATTTAATTACTCAGTAAACATTTTCGACACTGATATCTATTGTACTTAGTTTTTGCTTAAATTTTCTGTTATTGATATTTAAAATAATTATTTAAACCCGTCTTCCGAGTGAATCACATATCCGTTTTAAAAGACAGAATTCCAGAATAATAGACGATCATTGAATGTTTTTTATAAATGGATATTGACTAAAATTTATTTGCCAGAATAAAACATTGAACACTAAGTACACGTTTGAAAATCGTAAACGAAAAATTTTGAAAAACATAATGATCTAATTTTCAGATGAATATCACAACAGCGCAAAATCTTTTCCTATCAGTCTGTAAAACATGTTTTGCTGAGTTTCTATTATAGCAACGGTGAAGATACATGCATCATTAATTTATCGTACAAAATGAATCATTCAAATTTAAAATAAACGTCCGTAAACAAGTAAAATTGATGCAATTACTAAATTATAAATATTAGAATTGAGGTTTTGATCCATTAGAATTATAATAGAAAATATTAAGCTAGTTTTACTTAAATGTTGCAATCGATGCAGTTAAATATTCTTAGTGATGGGAAAAATAAACAATTTCAAATAGCATTTATAAGATGTTTTAATCGAAAAAATACTTTTAAGATCAAATTTAGAAAAATATTTCGCCAATATATCCTAAAACTGATTTAAAAATATTATCCGAAGAGCAGTTTTAATTAGATTGAATAATAATATTAGGATTAAATTTGGAAGGATATTTTATCATTTTATACTAGAACTGGAAAAGAAATTCAAGATCAGTTTGGTCTGTAATTGCTATATAATACTTAAATGCAATACTAATCTTTTATTTCCTCTAAGATTATTTATAAAGCTCTTAGAATCAAAGAATTTAGTAAAAGATATATATTCCGCTACAATAAAAAAAATTATAAATACTTTATATTACGTTACGTATATTATACGTTATTGTATATAATGGTGTTTATGTAAATTAAATATATGCCACTTAAATCCATTTAAAAGCAGCAAAAGTCAAATCTCTCTAATTTCTCAAGGAAATTTTATTAATTTTACAAAAAATTGTTTAATCTAATTTTAGTATCTATATGAACAACAATAATTTATGGATTTGTTTATATTAAATAAATTTTCTAACTAAGCGTAAGTAACATGCGGCATGGGAAAATAGCGGTCTGTCTGAAAAGAATATGAATTTTTAAAATTAATCAATAATTTATATCGTAACTTTTAATGAGACTCATTTTCATTTAAACATTTTCTTCTTCTTTTAAAATATCGCTTCCAATTTTTCCATAACTAATCTAGGTCCAGGGAATCTTTTCATAAAAACGCTACAACTATTACGTCTATTGGCGAATTTATTTTTATCTCTTTTAAATAATTTCTTAATCTTAAATCTCTATTAAATAATCTTATCTTATTAAAACAATCTCTTGTTGACTCAAATATTCAAAGCTTCAATTGAGTTTTCTATTTTATTAATAAATGGAAGTCCATAGTATCATATTTGGAAAAAATCCGATCTATTTCTGATTCGTGCATGAACTACCCACAAGTTTTGAATAATCCTAATGTGATTTGGTTTCGCTTATTAATAGCGACACAAGACACACTTGTTTCAAAGCATTATATCTGAATATTATCTGTAAAAGTTTTTTGAATACAAACTTCTGTTAAAGGACATATTTTTAACTATCTTTGGATATTTAAAGGATGAATTGCACTACCAAAACAATTATTGGAGATCATTCGTTAACATGGGCATGCAATTTTCTGATATCCTTGATAAATGTTTTGCTCAGTTTAAAATGGCATTTACAGAATTAGTATACAAGAAACAATCTTTTCCTTTCACTTTTTACAATATTTCTAGTTTTGCAAAATTTGTAATACATTTCTCACAATTCGTTTATTCATTAATCTTTGAAATATATAAAAAAATGTCTAGTACACAATATAGTGATTTACATTACCACTCATAAACAGTGCCAAAGTTACATAACATTCCTCAAGAAAAGTGCTTTTACTACAAAGTTACAGAAGGATATATTAAAGTTTCTCTTTAGGCAAATCCAAAAGATTGCCTTAAGAAAGACAACTGCTATGAATCTGCAATATTTCTTCCCTGGGCAGTGAATTTCAGTAAAGGAAAGAGTTTTACAAATATTTTAATAAATGCTGAATGGAGGTCAAGTCAAGATGATGAGTTCTTTCTCAATATTTTGAGATAAAAATAAGGTTTTAGATGATACAAGAATTACAACAATATCTTATTTAGGACTCCAGATACAATGATTCTTCTAAAACATTCTAAGCAGTTTCATAAGTATGCTTCACTTCGTTGAGATGAAGTGAAAGGAAGAGAATATTCTGTTTAGAGTGTTGAACTTGGAGTGAGCTCTCTAAATACAATCTGAAATTTATTGTGCGACGTTATTACTTAATTATCAGTTTGCTGCCTACATTTATGTTGGCGATTTCTGCAATTCTTGACTTTGGGCATGTTTCTGCTGTGATTTTTACTCGTGTTTCTACTTTCTTGTGGGTTAAAACCTTATTATTTGTTATTGTGCTTAATGGGCCTTTAACCGTACACCAAATGGGTAGATTTTTTTTCCGTAACAATATCTTTAAATCATGTGCTGTAATCATTGCATTTGGTTGCTGTTCTTCGCACAGACCTCACGTACTGCTTCATAAAAAAGAAAAATTCAAAAGAGATTTAAACTTCAATTCCGAAACATCATATCATGATATTTGATTAATCCATCTTTAATTTTAATATTCACAAATCAGAATTTTAAAATTTAATGATATAATATTAAAACATCCATTGTAAAATATGTATTTAACACCATCGCAATGCTTATAATTATGAAACCGACAGCAAAAAAAATTGCTAGTATTAGTACTAAATATTTTCTAAAATTTATTAAAATTAGAGAGATTTGTGCGAAGATAAAACTTATATCCTTTAGTAATTATTCTTTCAGATTGTAAAAATGTTTCTTTTTTATGGAATTATAATTTTTTGATTTTATTAAGAACAATTGTTAAATTTTGATTGATCTTCAATTTTGTCTCCTTTTGAAAATATTTTTTTATGTTCAAATATTTGCAATTTCTGCGTAAGTAATTGGGAAGATTGTTGCTTTTTAAAAATATAACGTTTATGTAAATATTTCTTATTATTTCACTTAATACCTAAGCAAATTATTTTCTTTTTATTTATTTATTATTATTATTTACTAATATTTTTTTTATTATTAATTACTTATTTATTATTTTCATTTTCCCGCATAATAATATCTATAAACATAACTAATTTGAAATAACAAATGCAATATCATTTTTATATATTTAAATAGGAATATTCCGATGACACACTATAAGCTGAATTTAAAACCTATTTTTAGCCTAAAGTTGGCGAAATTTCTTGATTGGACAAAACATTTCTCTAGGAATCGGCTTACATTCAAAATCCAGTTTTAGTCAAAACGAACTCCATGCAAATGTCACGGTTATTTTTATCGTGTGTACAATAAAATGATCCAGCAATCGCTTGGAGTACAGAATGGTATTTTTCGAATTCTCTGTTGTGGAAAATATTCAGTTCCTTTCCAAGGGCTCAGAATAACTGAGATTCAAAATTCGTGATTCTAAAAGCAGAGGGTGAATCGCTTTAAAATTGCTGAATTTCTGATTATCTTATCAGTATCTTAGATAACTAAATATAAGTTGATTTCAAAATGACTCAATAAAATATAACTCCACCAATAAGTTGATAATAGTCTACCGAATCCATTCATTTGTAATTCTAAATACTTCTTCGGTGAGGAAGGTAAGTCTTTATAAAGTGACTTGAAATATATGAAAATGGTTGTTTAATGATGAAAGTATAAGGATGAAGCATTATATTTACTAGGAAAAACGTAACTTTTCTTAAACTATTTTTTTTAAAAAAATAATCTCATTTTTATTGATTACAATAAGAAAATCTATCATCAACTTTGCTGTGTCATTATACACTAATATTAAAGAAGATATCATATTATTGTTTTTCAAAGTGAAAGTCTTATTATTTTTCGAAGTGTCCCAAACTTTTCTAAAAGTAATTAAAAAAATCGCAAAATTATGACATGCTTTAAGAAATCAAATAAATTTTTAATGATTGATTGATTGGAATTTAACGGCGCAAAAGCCAGACATGGCTATGCTGCGCCAAACGTATGGCGAATATATAAACATATAAAATTACAGTGAAAAAAGTTTAAAAATACACAAAATTCGTTTTACAAAATGGTTAAATACTTAAAAGCAAGTAGCACACTATAAAACTAATCATATATAATATAAAAAGCCAATCGATTGTAAAAAAAGTTATATATTTTTAAAGGAATTAACTAAAGACAGAACAGATAAATTATTAGTTTGATTTGCTCTGTATTCTGTAAATTTCAGAAATTCAGTTAAATTTTGTTATTTTAACAAAATGGATTATTTTATATTTTGGTTAACTAATTTTTTACCTATCATTTCATCACTCTCGATGATTTCTTAAGTATCCGTTAAGAAATTACTGGGATAATTAATAATTATTCAAAAAATATATAATTTATCTGTAACTTTCCTGTATCTGTAGCACAATTCTTCTGTATCAGTAATCTTCTTTCTTTCTTTATTGATATAAAGTAATTCATTATTAATCTCTTCGAAAACTACAAAATCGAAAGTAAAATATTCTTCAAGTTGATGGTGCCAAAGTATTCAAAAGGATTTCAGTGTTACGATCGATTGTCAAAGATATAAAATCATGTTAATAAATATTATGTAAAAAGTGGAATTTTGAGATAGTTGAGACTAATTAAATAAATTAACATTTTAAAAGCTTATTAAAATTTTGATTCAGTTGTTCTATGGAAGTCTTCTGGTTACCCAATTTTCTTCACATTAATTAGAATACAAAATTCAAAGACGAGTTATTAGTTAACTCCTCTAAAATCAACGTTTATTTGTTATCACTTTTTATTTTAATAACAGATTAAATTAGGAAATTATTAATACAAACTTAAAATAGATCTGAAGTTTGATTTTCAAAATATCGTAACCTAATAAAAATTTAAGTTTAATTCCTTTATAATTTATATTATTTTTTCAATTTTTTTCTTTACTCTTTATTTAGTACGATTGTTCATAAATAATATTTGTTTTCAATCGTCCGCATAGGAGATTTACAAATATTTTCCAAATAAATGATTTATCATATAGGTGCACACAAAAATTAACTTTCGTAATAAGAGTGTGTATAAATAAAGATACCGAAAATTATGTTTAAAATTATTCTAACATAAGAATACTTAAAAAGTTGCAGAGATAAAATCGAAATCTGAGAAAAATTACTTTTTTTAAATTTTGAAATGGTGTAAAAGTTTTTATATGCCTTTATATACAATAAAATTATTGAAAAAGTTTTAATATTTCAGTAATTTTTTTATTAAAATGTAATTAAAATTTTGAAAAACGCATTTAATTCACTACCTACTGTTCAAGAAGCATCTACGCTACCAATTAAAAAAACTTTAGCTTTAATAGTCTTTTTAATCACTTACTCTCTAGTGAGAATAAGTAGTTTTGTATATGCATTTTGCATTTCAACAATTATTTATTTATTAAGAAAACGATGAAAAAGAAACAGAATTATTACATTTAAGCACGAGGAACTGTTTGTAGTGGTGTTTAAACCCAACATAGCGAAAGGAGTCTCCAAAAAACTCTCTCTCATGCAGTTCAATAATGGTCCTTTCCTCATTTATCCGCATAGAAAAATGAATATCAGGATAGGCAGCATAGTATTGGTGAACGACATTTAGGAAATATAAACTTTTGGCGTGAATCTAGCATCAGTTACAAGAATATGTATTTTTGGCATCTCTTTGCTAGCTGTTTGAAACCAAAATTTGATACAAAACTTCAGTTGTAGTTCACAAGATAACATACTGATATTCATTTTTTATGTCTTTGGATTTATTGCTTTTGTATTCATCCGAAAATACAAACAAACACACGGCCAACCATCTGACATACTTCATTGAAAATCTGACAAGAATCTAAATTTTAGATGTTAAAACTATGTACCAAATTCATCTACCCTTCACTTAGGGTTTTATAATTACCGAGTTCACTCGTATTCGAGCAGTCAGGCATACAGACTTCCGGAGAATGAATTTCATTAAAAATTTTATAGTAATCTACAGATTTATTCGTAATTCCATACACCAAATTTCAGACATTCACAGTTTTGTTGAGAATTTGTGTTCCCAGAGAGACAGACATAATGCCAAAAATACCTTTTCAGAACTTTTTTGACGATTGTAATGCTTTCTCACATACATGAAAAGTAAAACGCGTAAAGCCTAGGAATGGAAAAGAAATGTATGTAAAATTAAGTAATCCTCTAAAATGTATTGAAAAACTGTGCTTATTCAGCTCTCCGACAAATATTTTAATCTCGCTCTAAGAATAATATATAACAAACTAAAGACAAAAAGACTTGAGGATAGAAAAGAACTAATGATCATTTTTACATGAAATATTTTTCTTTAAAAACTTTTATGCCGTCAATGTTATTAACAACACAGTACTACAAAAGCCATAGTACGTGATAGACTATTTTCCAATCTACTGCTTTGGAAAAGTCATGTTTTATATGCATGAAAAAATATAAATAAATAATGAATTTGTTTGATGTGATTATTGGAAGTAAGTACCTTATATCTTATAAAAGATATTAATAGAGCAAATTACAAAATAAGTAGTAAATAAAACAATTACAAAACAACACTATTTTTACTCTATCACAAATTAACAAAATAACAGTATTTTTACTCTATATTTTACAAATATTTTTACAACAGTTTTTCAAGTGAATATATTTTAACTGTCCTGAAAATCTTTAATTAAAAGAATTTTATAAATCATTCTGCTTTTGAAAATTCCATCTAGGAATATTAATTTCCTTTACTAAAAGGCTTTTTTGGATAATTTTGTCAGTAGAAAGAAATGAAACATTATATAACTGTCTTACAATATATTTAATATAATAAAGTGGGCAAGTCAAAATTACAGCGATTTAAGTGAATTTAAACAAAGTTAAATTTATAATTATTAGCTATTACAAGTTCCATCATCCAAAGTTAAATTTATAATTATTAGCTATTACAAGTTCCATCAATTCATGATAAATGTTAAATTAAAGGTTAAAATTATAATGGTTTAGGATCAATTGAAAGAAAATTAAATTTAAAATTACAAACAATGTACAGGTTCTATTAAATTCGTGTTAAACACGAAACCAAGACATCCCTAACATGACAATATTTCAATAATATTGGTCCCTTTTAATGCAGCACCTCTTTCGGTATGTTAAATTGGGGAAAAAATAGGATTTAACAAAATTGCGATTCTAACATCGAATTGCGAATCTCTAACTGCCTTAATGCCCATTTTTATAATTATTTAAATTATTTTTATGACTAAAAAAATTGATCCGCAACAAGAGGACTATTATTCTGACTAAAAAAATTAATCCTCAGATTCAAAGCAATTATTGGCATCACTTTTTAAATATCTTAATTATTACAGTTCTAGTTGCGAAAAGTAACTATACATTAAGTACTGAAGTTTCTAAAATGAAGAAAATACTCAGACAGAAGAGGTAAAATACGTTGATTGATTTAATAATCCTTTATGTAGAATACTCTTTTGATAAAAGGACTATTATCCTATTTAAAAATGTATCCGTCAATTCTAAGTATATATGTTTTAAGTATTGTTATGTTTTATAAAATAATCCAAAGACTAATTCACACAATTACACTCATTTTTTTACCATTATTAAAAAAGAGACAAAAATATAAAAAATTATGGAGAAAATAAAATAATTACTTGTCTTTCTACAAATACAAAATGAGTAATCGTTGTGATAAAATATTATATTTATCACAACGATTGGTTGATGTTTTATTTCACTTTCGCTAAATATACTTTTATTTTACATAAACTACAGAAACAGGGAAAATGCAATTAGTATTTTTTTAAGTATAATTTCTACGTTAGGACATTACAAATGGGTGAATCTTTATAAACATTAAATATAAGTCATAAGACGTTTTGCGAACAGCTTGTGATAAGAGAATTAATCAAGTAATTGAAAGTGAAAAAAGAAATGTTTGATAATAATCCATTTGATAATACATTTATTTCTAGAATTAATTTAAGCATAAAAAAGTGAGGAAGCATACAAAAAGAGATATCCATTGAATATCAAATATTCAAATCAGAAACAAGTTACTACAAAAAAAAAATCCTAATGGCCTAATTTATTCTAACAACGGAATGTATTAAAATAAATAAGCTTTTAATAATTTTCTATAAATAATAAGAAATATGATAAACCTATCCATTCCCTTGTAAATATTCTTGTAGGTTGGTTAATTATTGTTAGTATATTTAAAAGAAGGACTTTGAATTTTTTAAATATTATAATTTGAATGTATTAAAATGAACAGATATATAAAATTAATGGACTTTGAAAAATTAAAAGGGGATTTTTATATAAAATTTCTGTTTACAATGCCCAGATTACATTTCAAATTAATTTTAGTTTAAATAAATGATATGAATTAAGAAAAGGCATTCTTCTAAACATTTATTGACATGTGTGTACTACATGGATTCGCTGTTTTAAAGAAAAGGGCAATTCAGCTGAAACATGGTATTTCTTATATAGCATTTTAGTCATTGAAATGTGAAATGTCAAATTTCTGCTATTAAATAAATACATCTATACTTATAGTAAAGCTCAATGTGTGTGTGTGTGTATGTTGGCGCTCTACAGGCCAGATCATTCAACCTACAGCTACCAAATGTGGCACGTGTATACCTTGGAGGCCAGGAATGTGCACCTGGGGGTTATTCTTTCGAATTTTTAATTAGAATTTTATTTATTTAAAAATTAAGCGAAATTTTGGCGTTTTTCTGCTATTTCTGAAAATACTACCGCACAAAAAAGATTTTTACATGAAGTTGAAGATCAAAAATTTATCTTTTAAATGATACCAATGTTTTAACCTTAAAATTAAATTTCTATTTTTAATGAATTTTTAAATAAATATTTTAACTATATTTTTCAACAATTTTTTTCGTACAAAATAAAAATAAAAATTTAAGCTGCACGAACACGTCCCGCATTCATGGGAAAAAATTAGCTTTTTTCAAAGTGTTGCCATCACATTGATTAAAGCTCCAATTAAAAATTATTATATTTAATTATTTTATTTAAAAGTAGCTAACGATTATTTTAATAATTAAATTTTATTTTGTAAATAGTTGTGAAATTCAGATTGGCAACAGTGATATTTTTGGAACTTTTAATTTGTTGTTTAAAAACGATGCTAGAATTTTGAATGAAAATAAGTTGATGTAAATTTGATAATATTATCTATAATGTAATAAGATTTAGTTTCATAATAAGTTCGTCTGCATTTTATTTTTGTTGACGCACGAACACATCAGATCTGCTAAAATGGTCTAAATAGAAAATGATTATATTTTATGTAACTTGATTCAATAAATGCTCTAATAAATAACGAATTTTTGATTTTACATAAAACTTCTGATGTGGAAATCACGAATAACAAAATGTTCTTGAAACACAAATATTTTAAATAAAAACAGTTAATTTCCAATCAACTAAATCAATCACTTAAACTGACTGATTTATGAAAATTTGAATATCACTATTCAATAAAAAAGGATAATTTTAGATCTTCCTTCAATCGTTTCAAAGAAAATACGCCAATCAGCGCTCAGGTTTCTCAAGATTAATTTAAATTAAAGTTGAAGTTTTACCGGAAATGACAACAATTTAGCAAAATATATATATAAATTGAACGAAACGATCTAAACAACAGTATAAGTTTGGTATGACTATCAAAATTTGAAGATTAAAAATGTTTTGTTTGAGAATCTATTAAGAGACCAGTTACTTAAAATATTTAATTGAAAATTGTAGTGAGCGGTAATACTGGCGAACCGGCTGGTCGCCAAAGGCGGCTAGTATATAAATAAATTAAGACTCAGCATGCTATGTTCACTGATTATAATCAATTAATTTTATTTGAATGTTATAGAAATTGACGAAAAAAATGTTTGTATCTTTTACAAGTATCAGATTAAAATTTTTCTTATCTTATTGATTAATTGTTATTGATTTATAGAGAATATTTCAACCAGTGAAATGTATTTCTGTTTTCGAGACATTTCAAAAATATCATTTTTGCTTTTCTTAAAATATAATGTTCTAAAATTTTCCTATTAAATTTTTAATTTTCTACAATATTTTTTCAGCAATTTTGCTATTTTCTGTATGTTTTCATATGAATAATTTAAAGAATACTCAAAGCCAACATCGACTTAATTTGGCCATTTTGTATTTACGAAGATCATATAACCAGCTCTTTTGGAATCACCTCATCGCTCTCAGCGCCTTAAAAATGAATGGATAATTTTATATCATTAAAATTAATAATGATGTAAAAGAGGAAATTTGAATAGCTCATATGATCCAAATCATAATCTCAAAGTATTGCAGCATAGAAATTTTTATATACTGTGTAGCAGAGCATTACGTAGATTTTATTTGAGCAATTTTGAACTTGTACACTCTCTACACTATTCAAATTAAGATTGACCATCTGCATATGGTTCATTCTGATTCTGTATTTATTCTTTTGAGAATATTTGCAATACGTGAAATGAATTTATGATATTTGTGCTGACTCACATAAAATGTCTAGAGATTTTTTCTTAGTTATCTGTAAGTTGTTAATCATTAGTATCATTTTGAATAAAATAAAATTTTTCTCAATTATTTGTTTCATTTTTACTAAAGATTATTTTCCTTAACGCCAAAGTATGACTATAAAAATTAATTTGTATTTTGTTATAATAAAAAATTCCGGTGCAGTCATAATTTTTTTAAATAATTCAAAAAAATACAAAATATATCATAAAAAAGGAAAGAAAAAAAAACTGAAATTTTTGAAGGACCTTTTTTGGGCCCTTTTTTGTTGGACTGCTGATATAAAAATGAATAAATTTTGAATTGTATTTCATAATTCCAAAAAATTAAAATTAAAAGTTTAATATCATTGTGCATTAGAATTTAAATGAAAATTAAATAAATTTATACTCTAATTTAATGCTAAAATCACGAAATATTTTTTTTTGCTGTCTTTAACATTTATCTTAACAATATTAATTTTTAAAAAGAAATTATAAATATATCTTCTAGTCAAATACTAATGTTCATTTGTAATTTTGTAATAAAATCTTCATTTGATTATCTGAAATGTAATATGCCTCAATCCACAACTGATTTAAATAAGTGAATGCAACAACTGCATCTAAAATTATAAGAGTAAAAAAAAGTAATTATATTTGGAAACAATTGAAATATTTGAGTCAATTAATAGCTCAACATTTTAATCATTTGGCATTTATTTTCCGCCCCACTCTCATCCATTTATTTCACAAAATCTCATTTATCTACAAGATTTACCGTTTTATTCCAGAGGAAAATATTTCACCTTCGCAGCAAAACACTTCCTTATTAAATTATGAAACTCCGTTTCTATCTTTATTATTTTATTTGTGAAGTAAATACAAATTGCTGAGCAAGATTATCCTGTTAGTTTAGTAATAGGATTTAAAATTTCTCGCTTATAAAAGGGGAAAAATGCTCATAAATAGGAACAGATTTGCTCTTCCAAATGAAAACGCTAGTAAAATTTAGGTGATATTTTTAGAGCGTGAGAGAGGGATTCGTCATTTCGCATTGGTTAGATATAAGTTTTGATTTTTATCCAAGGTAATTGGGAATTTTTTCAACGATTGTTTATAAAAATAAGAAAACAATTTATTTTGGGAATGTTCCATATTATCAAATATTCATTCGTAGTTAAATTGTCTTTTGGTTATTTCACTTTTTTCTAATTGAAAGATGGAAAATAGAAATTCAAAATGTGAGAGTGGGCTTATATTTTTGTCCTTCATGAAAAAAAAATTAATCATTTCCATTAAATTAGAAAAACTTTTAAAATATGATCTACAATTAAAAATATAAAACTGTATTTGAAGGCTTTAGATTTTTGTTCTTCATAAATAAAATTAACCATTTCCATTAAAATATAAAAGAAATCTTTAAAATGTGATTTACTACTGGAAACATAAAACTACATTTTAGTATGAAATGAAAATATAAAATCCACATTTCTCCAAAAAAATAAAAGTAAAAAGATGCATTACAGTACCTAAAGACTTAAAAGATTTAAAAATATTATTGAATTCTGATTTAGAATTGATTCATTGTATTTATTTTCTTTCTACAGTATTAATATTTCATTTACTCTTATTTTAAATTGCAGTGAGAATTATATGGAAGGTTAAAGAGTTGATAAAATAATGGTAGGGTTAGAATGAGAGCTTTATGATAAATAGAAAGTGTAAAGTCTTTTAGAGGTCAAAAGTTTCAATATGTTATTGTAAAGGAAAATATGATTTAGCTTCAGTATATAAAAAAAGGTCGCCTTCCTGAAGGTTTAAAAGGAAAACTGGATCACATTTGCATTTCTGTTGGCGGGGGAAAGGGACAAGTAAAATCTTCACAATCCTGACCATAGTAATTTATTGCCAAATTGCACATCGATCTATCACTTTTTCAAAAATACTGGTTTCAAGTATTTCCAACGGATAGAATCCACGACTATCATTTTATAACTGTTGTTTGTAAGTCAAATCCTACCTTAACCCATATTCACCAGTAGTGGGAAATGTAAAAGGCAGTATCTTTGAATGATGAATAAATTATTTTAAAATTACGATATTTAATTTATTATAAATTATAAAATGTTTATACAACATGAGATTAATTTTATAAAAGTGAAATTTAATCAAAATTTAACATGAATATGAATTATGTATGCAGCAGAAAATTAATGTAAAAAATCTCAGAAATGTACAAGCTAATTTTAGGCATTAAAAATTGTGTATTAAAACTGTAAATTACATTTATACCAAAATTAACATTACGCTATGGAACTACACCTTGAAATAAAAAAGGAGACAATTTTTCTAAATTGAGTGCAAAAGCAATTTTTTACACCATACTGGCATTTTTTGTTATTATGACACTTGATTTGTTTAAACTCTTAATAACAGAGTTTCTTTTAAATGCCGGTTATATGTTAAATTTAAAAATAATATTCTTTCATGTGTGAAAATGAACTGGTGCGTGTTCTGATGAAATATTTTGTTGAAAATCATTAATCTTCTAAAATTCTTAAGGAAAATGGAAAAAAAAGTGGTGCAGTTTGAAAGAGCAAATCACAGATAACAAAGAATTTTAACGGAACTGATAAAAGATTACAAGCCCTTAGAATACAGCAGATACTTTTTGTTTTATTTCTGTAGGATTTGGAAGCTTTGCATACACTTGAAAAAAGCAAAAAAAAAATCAACATTTTTTTTTAAGCACTACAAATTAGTAAAATATTTCATACAATGTTGGACAATAATACAAATATTGAGGAAAAATAAATATAAAATCAACTTTATTGTACAGTATATTAAATTATTCAAAATTAACCAAATGTTTTAAAAGCATTGCTACCATAAAGTTCTGGCACTTTTTTAACTCAATAATTCATTTTACTGTGATTTTATTAAAAAAGTGTTCTTTGAGATATTTTTACATAAAAAAATTATTTCAAGTCTCAATTCGTTGTGAATCCTAGGCCACCTTCACTGATAAATATATTAAGAATATATTACAATAAGATAATTTTAATATATTCTCTCTTTCTGTCTTAAGATACAATAAAATCTCTATTTATCAGGCATCTTTAGTAAATATCCCTACATGTTTTTTGATCTAGCAGATGATCCCTGCAGTTTTTTGATCTGCATGTTTTTTTATTCAAACAAAGCACATGTATTTTACTTTCAAAACTGCGATAGATATATAAACGTAATCCGAGAAAACATATTTTCAGAAATAATCAAAATTCGAAACATTGTAGATATAATGCCGCAATAGAACGAATGTAGCTTAGATACTTTGTACCAAGAATTTTACTTAGAAATAAATTGGATCAAAGCTATATTGAATCAAATCTATACATTTTTAGGAAAAGCAGTTTTTTAAGGTGGTAGAAGTGACAAGATTTTCTATATATTTCTATATACAAGATTTCTGTTATATATCTATTTCTATTTTTAAGCCCATTCTTTTTCTTTGATACTTTTGAAATAGTGTAATATTCCGAACGCTAATATTTGAAATTCCCTTTAAGAATATCAAGATTTAAATTCTTTTCTCAATTCTTTCACTTTACTGAACAATCTGAGAAAAATACTTCATCCTGTTCCGCCATAACAATACCGTTATTCTTCTGTAAAATATTCTTAGCATAACACTTTCTAGTGACATCTTTCAAATAAAAGTTAAAAACACTCTTTCTGATAACTTACTGTCCGAATCGGAAGAATATACTTGTAATTTTTTTATTCTACATTTTTATAAAAATAATAGCCATGGTGTTTTCTGAAAATCTTCCATATTTGATGCCTCATATTTTATAAAAGTTTAAAGAGAAATTGCTATTGTATTCCTAAAACCCTTAAGAATATAAGAGAGAACTGAAACATTTATTATCTAATTTTCTTTTAATAATTTAATCTAGATAAAAATAAAATTGGTTGAGGGATTATCAAAATTTTTACTATAAAATATTACACTTAAATTAAATTAAAAATTCTTATTTACACTTAATCCATTCTTGAAAATTTTATAATATAGAGAAAAGTTGGAAGGCAGTTGATAAAATAAAATGCGAATCCATTAAAAATTGAGAGCAAGTATATGATGATAATTTCAAGAAACTTTAATGAATTTTGGAGTCTGAACATACAATTTAAATTAAATTTTTCAAGAAATTTACTTTATTTTTAATAATATTTATAAGAACTAGATTGCTAGTAAGGAAAAATGAAAGGAGATTCGATCCCCTAGTCTGAAATATTTTAGCAATATAAATTTTTAAAATAGATTTATCCCTTTTTTTTAATAAATTTAAAAAATATACTTCTAAGTAAATCAACGATAGTTGATTTATGAGCATTGATTTTTGAGGTGTTTTCTTGCTTTCATTCGATTTTTAAAAGAAAAAGGGCGCTAAGCTTCTCATTTCTAACATTAGTCGAATTAAGATACCACAAAATATTGGAAGTCTAAAGTTTCTATTTCAACAATAAGAAAAATTATCTGTCTATTCAAAACCCCCAATAATAGCATGCTTTTAGACAAATATATTCTCAGGCATCTTAGAAAACTACTTGTCCCTAAATCCATATGGGCGAGAGTATCTAACAATAAAGCGAGAGTCTCGAATATTCAGTTCAACACAGTCAACGAAAAGGGGAGTTATTTATTAGTGATATCTAGGCGTCTAGGGGATCTACAGCAATTTCGTTGAATGGATGTTTGGGACGTTTTAGTATTCATAGAGTTAAATCGTATAAATATGAATGTAATGCTGCTTATTTAGCACACAAATTAGAATTTTGTGAATGAGACTTCCTTTATTCCTAAACAATTCTGATTGATCAAAGATTCTAAAGATAGAGGGATAATTCGAAGTTTTACATATTTAATTCAATTTAATTAAGTCATATTTAATTTTTAAAAATATATTTAGATCAATTTAGAGATTTGTGATCATTTTAGAGGAATTTGATGACAAATGTTTTCAAATTTTGAGCAAATAAAGAAGAATGTTTTTCTTTAATTTCGATTTATAAGAATAAATCGTTAATGATGGCGATAAATTAAATCTGAAAAAACATGTATAATTAATTGGTTGCATAGGAAAGTGACGCTCATGCAAAAAGCCTGATTTGTACTGTTTCATTTGTATAAATGAGTTTAATTAAAATGAAATTATTGTATAAAAAAATATTTTGAAAAATTATTAAAATTACAAAAATTATGTGGAAATAAAACTAATATCATCAAAAAACTAAATTTAAAAAAATAAAAAAAGATAAATTTTTAAAGCTATTATTTATCTCCACGTATACTTTTGTCTGTTAAATAGATTGTTCTTTAAAAATAGTTCAAGATCACATTGACTTGTTTCCCTTTTTCTTTCACTTTCTTTGAGATTTCTTGATATTGAATATCAAGTTTAAAATTTTTAATAATTTGTTAAATTAAAATTATATTTTATGTTTTAATTTTTTTTTTTGATATCGGAAAAAATTGAAATAGTTTCATGGTGCCAGGAAATCATTTTATTTCTACTTGCTGTTAACTACAAATGTTCCAAAAATGTTTCACTATTTCTAGTACTGAATGAATATAGATCAATCTAGACCATATTTCGACTTACCGATCATCAGCTTTTTGCCAAAATTATAATAGATTCTCTTTCTACCATCTTAATTAATCTGATATTCATTCTCAACTAAATTCAATCAATTCAATTTCAATTACGACTTAATTTATCTTGTTTTCACAATATTTCGATAGATATTTGTTTCTATGTGGAGCATCGAGTTCTGGTAAATGTATGAGACATAACCTACAATACAATAAACATTACTAGTGGATTAGACTACTGTGATATTAAATGTTGCTGTTTTGCTTCCGTTAATTAGGCTTTTTTTATAATCTATAAGAGTTTCCTTTGGGATTCAAAACAATTGCTTCAGTGAGTGAGTAAAAGAAAAAAAATATTGCGACATAAGGACAAATGATGTTAAAATATTAATAACGTTAGGAGATTAATAATCTTAATAATTTTAATGTTGTTAATGTTAATAAAGAGAAATTCATTCATAAAGAAGGGCAAAGAATTTTCTCTAAAAGAAGTTCTTGAATTTTATTCTTAAAACTATTTTTGTATATATATTTTTCAAAAGGCATAAAAATTCTTATGTAAAAAATAATAATTTATATTTGATAAAAATATTCAACAATAAATAAAAAATAAAAAATCGAAAACTCTTAAATATAGGATTCAATTGCTAATTGTATCCCAAATTCAATCTCATCTTACATTTATTTAATAACATCGAGGATTTTTGCAACATGAAAGTAAACAACTGATAAATGTACCAATAATGCATACTAAAATTGAAATTATGATTTTTAAATTGAATATATCTTTTAATGAATATATCTTTAATTAAAATGAACAAGTTTCAACGAAAGATCGTTTAAGTCTTTGAACCGTTGATTTTAAAAGTACCACGCACAAAGTATGTATAACTTTGAACTTTACTTGAGAGAAGTTTGAAAAGGATTTACTAAAGCTAAATTATCATTGAAAATTAATTTTTATTGGACAATAAACATTTCATTCAGAATATCATCAACATTCATGTATATCAAAAACATTTCCATATTTTTTTATCAGTCCATATTTTTCCATCATATTCAGAAAGAAAATTCGTTGTACCTGGAATCGCTTTTCTTTTGTTGAACAATATCTGGTCTGCAGTAGCATGGCCCAATACGATTTACTGAACTCAAACGGCAGAGCTCTGAGCAGTTATATTCCCTTGTTTCAGCCCTTCCAAAAGAAATTCAATCATCAGTGGATAAAGCAATGCACTTTTATTGTAACAAATTTGTAAGATTTTGATCTAAGCTGACAAGTTTCGAATAGGCTCCATACAAAGAAAAAGGTTTTGAAAATTCGATAATAACATAAGATAAAAGAAACAAGTCAAAAATCATACGAACCCTGATTTTATGCATAAAAAATTCAGTAATTACTATTATACTTGAGCATTATTTTATTTTAATTCATAATCAAAAAAATTATTTGCTTAATTTATATGAAATTGAGATGTTATTGTTACGTGAATGCAAGACTTCCAATATGATTAATAGATCATTTTAATACAATACATTTTAAAAACTATTGTTTTTGGAATTATTTTAAAAGCGTTTTTAATAACTTCAACAGAAATAGATTATTTTTTAAATATAAACAATAAAATCATTCAGGCCATAAAAAATTTATTTTTCTAAAGCATGAAAAAAATCTAAAAATTAGATGAAAACGATTTCTTTAGTTTTGAGAATAATGGAAGCACACTGAATGAAATTTAGCACTTGAAATAAATTCGATATCATTTTAAATTTTTAGGTTTCGGAATAATGTTATTTTTTTTCAAAAAATAATTTAGTTTTTGCTAAATTAATTTGATAAAATTAATATAATTCTGTTTCGATTTTACTAGGGTACTTCATAGTTCGAGGCAATTAAATAAAAAGAACCAAATCTGGACTGCATGTTTTGAGATATAATTAAATAGTTTCTAAAATTTTATGGAAGAAAGCTTATGATAAACTACTGTGAGCAAGAAGTATTTAAAATGCTGTTATACAAAAAATATATAAGATTATTAACCAATATTTATTACATTCCACTCCTCTGATTGCAAGGTACTCTTGCCAAAATTCTGTCTACAAAATCTTTTTTTTTTGCAATAATGCAAAGATTTTTGTATCAGAATTTTGTCGAAATAAATATTAATTTATATTCTTTCCTAAATGACATTGAAATTTTGAAAAACTGACATTTGTATTTAAGGATTGTATTTAATTAAAAACAAAATTATTTTCAGACGATAATATAAAGTAAAATACTGAATTTTCCCAGATGTTTAAGTAATCATTTAAAATATATCATAAAAGTTTGATAATGGTTTCCAGTATATATTTGTTTTCAATGAAATATATCTATTGATCATAGAAGTAATTTTTTAAAATTATTTTTGTTGTTTTATTTTTATATTGTACTGTAACGGATTAAAGTTGTTCCAATCTACACAACAACCTACAAAAACATATGTAGAGATTCCTATATTTCTTTGAGTTCGAAATATCAAAACTAATCCTTGATTTCTAATTGCAGTTATGCTCACTTGCTTAGAGTTTCTACAATTTTTGATGTAGATATTTTATACTTCAACATTCAGGAATGAATAATTTATGATGAAATCACAAATAATTTTGAAGAATATCAAGAGTTGATGAATGATTGAAATAGCTTTAGATTTAATAGCATTTAGCAATCAAATTAATGAAAGAAATTATGTCTTGTAAATGTTTCAAAGGTTTAATAAAATTATTTATTCTGAATTCAGAATAACATATAGATTAATAAAATATATTTTGATTGTAAATGCATTTCTAATGAATTAAATCTGAAATGCATTATGCTATGACATCTTATTAACATTTCTCAGTTTTAGAATTTTTCCAGCATTAACTATTCTAAAAGTTGTAAAAATAAATAGAAAATTCAAATTGAATCAATGACATTAATTATAAATCAAGAGTTATCTCATTTTGGTAAATTTTACTTTCATCAATCATACCGTAGGAATACGACAAACTTGCAATTATTTGTTTAAATATTGAATTATAACAAATTAGTAAAAACATCTAATTTTTTTCCTTCTAAGTTTACATGGAGAATTTTTGTTGTAAAATTCGAAAAATTGATGTAACATGTCTTTAATTATATAATATTATTTTTCTTTCAGATAACAATTTATCTTGTTAATATATTCTAATGGGATGATTAAGCATATCATGTGTTACCAATGCAATTAAATCTCTCAAGGAATTGATATTTATCAAATACTTATATAACTATTTTACCAAATAATTAAAGAAACGCTACAATACCTTTCAGAATTTCTTTTTCCAGATAAAATTTGAGATCTACAAAAGCAGCCTCTGATATGAGGGACTCCACTTTTCAAGCAGAGTTCGTTGCAGTCAATTGCTTCTGTTATTTCCATCACGGTTAGGGTGATTGCCAAAAGACACGCAACAATTGCCAGAATTTTCATTTTTAAGCAGATTTTGCTTGTATCTTTGAAAGAATTGCTATTACTTTGTGTTGGGATTAACGATTCAGCTTGCTTTTATATGCTTTGTCCAATGATCACAGAGACTTTTGTCTTAGGGTTACTACATGTAATGAAATTTTCTACTCGCCAACTTATTTATAGATGTAAACAATATTATTCAGCATGGAGAGTTTTTCTTATTTTAACTGTTTGTAAATATTATAAAATTATTTGCACCAATGGAAAAAGGTTTTACACAATAGAATAAGAAAATTTGCTTCATTAAAATTAGCAAATCTTCAGGCGCTTTTAATGATTGCATGAATATTTAAAATAATTTTTGGTATTCAACATAAATGTGGAAGTTATTTTTCCTTCAATTTAAAATAAAAGCTGATCTCTAATAAAAAAATTAAGAATTTTTAAGAGGAATTAATTAGAAGAAAGTTAGGAAGATACTATTTCTGCTAGTTTGAAATTTTGAATATAAAAGAAAGTAATAAATGTAACAATTTCAAACAAGAATAAGTTTTTAATTTTCTGGTCGCTTAAAAATATCCAATTTTATAATAATTTTGCATAGCATAATATGTTAAGTTTATATGTGGATATTCTGCATATCTGAAAGTTACAGCCTAATGATTAGACATATAATGTCTCCTAAAATGTTTTATAAAGAATCGTAAGAGTTTTAGAAGTATATTTTTAAAATTAGAATGAGCAAATTTATTTTAGTAAATTAAATTGTAAAATGAGGAATTTTATTTAAGGAATTGAAGCATAAATTTTATTAATTTTTTTTATTTCTGTAATAGGAACGTATTTTTAAAATAATTATTTTAAAAATAATTATAAGTACTGTCTTTGTTTAAAGGATTTTGCTATTTAAAGTTCAAACTTAAGAGGAACCCTAGAAAAACATTTAGTTCTGTTTTTAAAATTTACTGTTTTTCTGAAGAATTCTTATTAAATATAAATTAGTTTAATTATGTTTAAAATTTTAACCATTTAAGGTAGCTAATATTACAAAAAAATTAAATAATTTTAAATAAAGAATTAACAATTTATCCTTCACCACAATTGTAAAAGATTTGGAGCGGCAATAAATTCGCCAAGTTGGAAGAAGATATTTTTTTTCCATAAAAGAGATCACTGTACAGAATGGCTCGACAATTATTAAGAAAAACGACATTCCATAATAAAATTAACAATCGCAAAATTCAAGAAGCTTTGACAAGCCAGTCTTAATAAATTTATGAAAACGTCATTTCTATATTGGTCTTCCTTTGCATTCACTGAATGCAGAAAATATGATACATTTATTTTTGTTTTGAAATAAAATATTCTTATAAATTGATCGTTTCTAATCATGTAGTGGAATACAGAGAATATATTCGTTGCTCTGCCACTTGAAATGATGTGTTCTATCCTGTTAATTTCGTTATATAGAAACAATTCTCTTTCTGTCCATTTTCTCCATATACTTAATTTAAACAATTTGCTTCTCTCATATTAAAAGCTTTAATAACTCAGATGGATATGAAGTATTTCTGATAATATTATTTAAACATATTCCATTGATTTTTTTAAACTGATATGAAAGTACAGTTCATTTGCTATACTGATAAAAAAAAATTTTTTTTGAATGTGTGAAAATGTAGAAACACAACCAATACCTTTTTTTGTGAAACATGTAGAATTATCAATAATTATCTGTTAGATAATTACTGAGATTGGTTTGATAGTAAATTAAAGTATATCATATTATCATATCTTATCGAAATTAAAATAATGGGCAGTTATTAAAGAATACGATTGTCAGATAAAACGGCTAACATAGTTTTATGAAGAAACTCACAATAATTTATGTTAGTTAAAATATAGTAAAATTTATTAAATTTACTATGACATATTCAAAAAATTAAGTATTTTTTATTTAATAATCAAAGTTAGCATGAAATTTTTAATTAATTGTTAATCAAGTAAATTTAATTATTTAGGGTACAATAAATTCACAGGAACTATTGCGATGTAAAATCATTGTATTTTCTAAATTCTACTTCGCTGTAAAGTCAATGCAGAAAAAAAAAACTTGTGTTGTTGTAAGCATTTATATGAAAGCATAATAAATTATTCATTTTGTGAAAATTCTGGTGTGTTCAATAAACCGTAGCAAGGTAGCTATTTAACTAAGTATGATTTGAATTGATGAAGATATTTCTCTAGAAAAATGTTTAAAGAAACTATTTAAGATGAATCAGGTCTAACAGTAGGAGAAGATGCTTTGCAATCTTTATTTCTTTTTCATTAACATAATCCTTACTTTGTTATTTTCCATTCGAATCATATTTCAGTTTCTTAATTTAAAATCTAATGTACACAAAAACATAAAAGACGTTCTCGAATTCGTCTGAAATATTACTTTTGAGTCAGCGTATTATGAGATCGAGGGATAAACTGCCCATTTGTATTTTGAAAAAAATTAGTTTTCAAGAAAACATGCTGCATGTTTCAAACATTATAATATTTTATGAGATCCCAGACAATTGGTTAAGAAAAAGTATAAATTATTCATTATTCCTTCTTTATTACAGAATTTTGAAACGACCTTGCATAAACAATAAATATTTTATTTGTGTGTGTGATTGAAAATTAATTGCTTCCTTCATTTTGCACTTTAAATGAAAAAAGGGTGAGAATCGCAAAGATGGGAAGATGATATTTATTCCATTTATCAATTATGATTTTTTCATCGTAAAATATAATAATTTTCTTGGAATTTTTGGAAACATTAATTTTTTTTAACAACTAGGTATTGTATGTTTTAGAAACTGAAAGAATTGTTACTTATATGCAATACTTTAACTACATCATGTATCAAATTGCGTAAATTAATAAAAATTTGTATTCCACATTGCCTGAAGCAAAAGTTTAAAATTTATAATACATGGTACTAGAATCACTTATTCGTTTAATTCATCTTGGTTTCATAACATAAGGCTTTTAGTTTTTCTTAATTCCTTATCTTTTTTACTCCTTATTACTTAGTTAAGTGTTCTTAAAAAATAACTTCATTTTAAATACCAGTTTAAAAAGCCACAAACTACATTTGTATAAATTATCAAGCCTAAGAGCATGCATGTTATAAGTGCGGAAAATCCAAAAGTTTAAAACATTTTGAATTTGATACATTTTTAAATCAAAGAAAATTACTATCTTTAGAAATAAAAGTATTTATGAATTCTAAATAAAATTAAATCCTTCAACTTCCTGGAAGAGAAGAGAAACAAAATGCTACAATTAGATTTAAAATCATGTCTAAACAGTGAGAAAGATACTGTTTTTAGAGTAATTTTTATAGAATTTTGCATCCACAAATGTTAAGTAAAATCTTTAATATTATTAAAGTTAGTTTGTTACTATTAGACACATGTTTTTTTTTTGAATTCATAAGAGAATACACCATTAAAAGTTTGCGAATGAAATCACACCAAAAGATATTTTTAAACTGTAAATGTTTCTTTGATTTGGAACATACACAAAAAAGGTAAATAAAATTAGTTTTTAAATCATTTTATTTAATAGTTTTTCATCATTATAGTGGTGAATCGTGTCATAAGAAAATGATTCGAAATAAACAATTTTTGGGGTAACCTTTTTTTCTAATTCTGAAGGATTTAAGCCTGTTAATAAAACTTTAATTTTATTATTCGTTTAAAAAAATATCAAACGATGTTTCAAACTGCAGTTTGTTTCATAGAACCCGTATTTACAGAATATTTCAATTAATTGCTATCACATCTCTTTTCAAACAAATTGTTTATGCTTTTCTGAATAATGTTTTTTTAAATACAGAAATCTGCGTGGTAAGTACAAACACAAAATGTTTAGACACTTTTCTGAATAA
>JAPMOR010020965.1:89360-115032 GCA_026543865.1 Argiope aurantia
TGCGTGGTAAGTACAAACACAAAATGTTTAGACACTTTTCTGAATAAGGAAGAATTTATCAAAATGTTTTGAATCAATAAAAGAGAAAGATTTACCTTTTTGCTTTAAATGAATGAATAAAATATAGATATAAACTTATGTAAAAGGAAATATGTTTTTCAAACATGACAAATTAATTAAAAATATGATTTAGAAATGCGAATGTTTTTATTAAAATATTTATGAATTCTCACAGGCAAAAACCAATAACCTGCACTTCTTTATTAATACGATTTTTCTTATATGTCATGTATAAGAAACGAAGACAAAAAGTGGTATGCTATTAAATAAATATTTTGATGCATAAATATTATACATAAGTTTCACATATTTTCTCTTGTTCAAAAAGCAAATAGCAAAGAAAATACGAAACCAATTTGAGTTTTTATTCAGGTTTATTAAGCATAGACTTTAAAGAATAAACATATTCAACTATTCCATAGGCAATGAAGGTTTTATATATATTTTAGTAATATTTTATTTAGTTTTGAAATAATTTTTTCCAATGGTACGATGAAGAGAACTAAAAGCGCTCCGATTACCAAAAGATTTTTTAGAATCTTCATCAGAATAAACATTATTCGTAAAAATTTTCAGATTCATTCTTTTAATTGTACAAGATTGCTTTTCTTACCGAAATGATTTATTATTGTAAAACAAATCCTACAATTCTCTTTCCTTTTTTATATTTAAATTAAAATGAAATGTTTCGTTTAAAAATAGTCATGAATTGTACTTAGGAAAAAAAATATCACTATAAATATTTCTTCACTGTATGCAGTTTTAATAATTTTGAAGAGTGCATTTAATCTGAAATAAGAGATTATTATCTATTATTGAAATACTTTTCGTCTATATTTAAATGTAATCATATATTTTCATCAACATTGAACTCATTCGTACTTTATTTCTCGTTTGTTCTTCCTGTAGATATTCCAAGTTCAAAAATTGTTGTTTGTGTTCCTTCAGAAAATGGTAATTATCTTTAAGAGTTTTATTCACTTTCAGATATTATCTTTTCCTCATTTTTACGAAAGAATAATAATAACTTCGAAGTTAAAAAAATGATAAGCAGCTAACGATAAAAACGATCACTGAATAAATTTGGCATTTAATGAAAACAATTTTTTATTTATCTTATCAGGAAACATTTCCAACATATTTTGCATCATAACGCAGATTTCAGATGAATAAGTGAATTTATTGAACATTAAGCATATAAAAATTAGAGAATCAGTGCTAAGCATACCATTTTCATTTTATTACACATTCTGGAATTTTATGTCTAATATTTTACTGAAATTACTTCCCAAGAAAAATTTAGGCAAACTATAAACTTTCATGCAGCTGAAGAAAAATGAAATATTTGCAAATGCTGCAAACAGTGAAAAAAAACAAGAAAAAGGAAAATGTTATGAATAACCTTTTGTACCAAATAAGTATTTAAGAAATGGCGTTGTTAGGCTTTTAGTGTTATTTAAAAAATATAACACTTTAGTTCAAAAAAAAATCTTGAATTAAAAAATTATCTTTAATTTTGAGAAGACTAAATTGCCTATTTCTGAAATTAAAATGTAAATCAACCGTTTTTGTTTGTTTTTTCATTTTCCCTTGATATAATTCATCTTAAAATTTGAGATTTAAAACTTGAAAATCAAATACAAATAATTTTCTATTATTATTTAATTTCATATATTGTAAATGATTCTACTGAAAAACATGAATATATCACCGTGGTATATGCTTTACTAAATAAATTGAAATTTTTAAAATTACACCAACTTTATCTCACCTTTCAGAATTCTTTTTATAAATACATTAAAAGTTCATAAGTTAAATTATATTTGAGAAGAATATCTTGTATAGCTTATGGCAAAAGGCATAACAAATTTCTCTCTTTTTATAAAACGGTTGAAATGTATTTAAATGATTATTTTATTTTTAATTAATTTTAGAATGATAGGAATTACTTTTTATTATAATAATTTAAAGCATATTGCATTAATATTACATGAGCTTATTTTTTAAAATCTTTTTGAACTAATTGTTAGAAATTTCCGTAAGTATTTCAGAAAACAAATTATTCAGAGTTAAAACAAATTATGAATTTCATTAATATTTCTGAAGTTATCTAGTAAAATGTTTTAAAGTACAGTTCATTAAATTAGAACATCGAAATATAATACTTAGGTTTAAACTTTTTTTTTCAGATTTTAAGTATTTTTCATCAGGGTTTAATCTCGTTCTATATGGAGATGTTTAAATGCCTAATTTCTTTCTTTAGTATCTATTTGTTTTATATGTTGTAACACTATGATTTTGAGGTAAATATTTGCAATTTTGCATTTTGCTTCAACTTTATTATTAATTTTCTTATATTTCTTTTTTATATGCTATTACATGTAATTAATGGATAGATTAGCTTTTATTACTTAATATTCGATTCATATCTCATAAAATATCAGTATATTATGCTTCAGTTTAATGGTAGGAAGAAAATCGAATTTCTCTTGCTTGTATCCGACTGTTTCATGCTACTTTATTATTTTCTTATATATTGTGGTATATTTAAATAATGGTTTGATTTTGAATAACGATCTTTTTAAATACATGTGATCATATTGTGATTCGATAATGATACAAATATAATAACTGAAGTCAGGCAACAATTTCAGGAATGTACTCTAAGTTCCAAGTTTCACCACTAAATATTAGAATATGGATAAAATAGCAACCTGTTTTTGAAAAGGTGATATCATTTACTGAATTAATGAGGATTGCAACTTCTAAAGTCATATTAAAAATTTCTAATTATATGAAAAGAATAAATGAAATATTGAAGAGAAACTGACGCAACATTAGTGCATGAAATCTATTAAAAAAGATGATGAAGTTAATTCACATACTTCTTGACCAATAATTCGGAATGCATAAAACAGTTCAGGTATCTTAAACA
Organism: Argiope aurantia; assembly: GCA_026543865.1. Lineage (NCBI taxonomy): Eukaryota > Metazoa > Arthropoda > Arachnida > Araneae > Araneidae > Argiope > Argiope aurantia. The sequence goes on from JAPMOR010020965.1 coordinate 92,356, forward strand.
TCATTTGAAATCATTTTTGAAAAAGGATTTCAAATGATGATATATCACATTCATATGCCAATTAGACAGATGGACAGACATAATGACAAAAGTTTATTTCCGAATTCAGAGAGGTAAGAAACGTGAAAATTTTCAAAAATCTCGAATTCTAATTTTTTGCTCATTATAATTTCTTTATATATGGTGAAATATTTCTCTACATAATAGATATTTATTTATAATAAAAAAAATTATTATTGAGTTTTAAAAATGTATTGACGATTTTTAGACAAGCTAAACAACAAGAACAATTTGATGATACTAAAACATATTAATAATAAAACTTTTGCAATTTTCCTTTTACAATGTAAATCATAAGAATGTTGATGATTTATTTAGCATCATTTCTATATAGACTGTGATGAAATTTAGGTTGAAAATTTTTCCAACTTATGAAAAGTTTAGCATTGATTATCATGAAAATATTGTTGATTGATTATTTTTATATTTCCTGAATGTAAAAACGCTGAAAAATAATACCATTATTTAGCAAGCAGTTAATAAAGTTTCTACGGAAGTCGTATATCAGCTGTCAATGTCTGGAGAATGAGTGATAAATATAATTATTCTTAGTTGGAAGAGATTTTATTCCGTAACATAACACAGATATTAAATTAGAGATATTATCAGTGGTTTTATTAAATACCTTGCAAAATTTTTTTTATTAAATCAGCAAACTGTGAAAAAATTCCTATTAAATATTTTTAATATAAATTTTGTAATATTTGTACAATTTTATTTACGTTTTATTCTTAAGATAAAATTAGACATATAAATAAATAGCATGATGACATTTTCAGTAATTATATGCATAATAGTGCAGAGAGATAAGCATATTGAAATCCAATCAACTTGGTAATGAATGTACGAATTTTGTGTACAAGCGAATTTTATAAAATAAAAACACTTTAAACATTGAAGATGAAAAAGTTTATTATATTTTCTCATTCAAGTCATTGTTCCAAGATGAATAGAAATACTTCATAAAGATAAATAGCTGCCATTGCTTTGTTGTCAGTTTTGAAAGCCATATAATTATCTTGACTATCCAACAAATATTTTCATTACGTTAAATCTAAACTTTTGGTTTTTCAAGACGAAATTTTTATCGGAACGGCCTTGGAAAAGATTTAAACCTTCAGACATTGGCTTATTTATTTATACAAACTTGACCCTTTCCAAGCAGGTAGGTAAATTGAGTTTTTTGACAAATGACCGATACTTTACTATATTAATAATATAATCATTAGATTTATTAATAAATAGAACAATATATCCGTTTTAGACATTTTGGAAGAAGATGAAAAATCCAAACCAACCTTATTTAAAGTTAAACTGGTTGGTAAAATGAGTATCTTTTCTGATAACCTGTTCAAATCGAAATTCATTTTAGTTATATCGTTAATGTAAATGTGCATGTTACATCGAAAATACAATTTTAAAGAAACAAAAATAAGATGATGCAAAACTGTATTGGCATTACCAAGAGAAAAAAAAACTTATTCTGACAAGTACCATCAGACATTCTGTTCCTTTTTACCTATAGTTTGAAATTAAGTTCACTGGTTATTATATTACTGTTTTCTTGATTATTAGAAGAGAAGAAATTTCTTTTACCTGTACATGCTTCTTTTCCCAGTATTATCTAACAATATGGATCTGCAAAAACATCCATTTATTCTATGAACTCCACTCATTCTACAAAGTGTATCGCAGTCTTTAGCCTCTATTTGATGAAAGACTGATAAGACGAACATTGCAATTAAAATGAAAGCAAAGTGGCTTTTCATGATGAAAAAGTAAGTTTCTGTTGAGAATCAGAAAGAATCTGATGTAATAGAATGTTAAGTATTTTCAGGTTCAGGAAGAAGGTTTTTATACTCTTCTTCAGGAGCCATGTTACTGATTCGTAGGGTTACTGCAATGTGCTTGCAAATGTTCGCCAACAAGTATCTCGTTAGTTTTTTTAATATTTACTTTTTGACGTTGAAGATAAATTATCAATAATTATGCATAAAGATATAAAAAATTTAGAAACCCTGTGAAAAATGTGTAGTATAATTATTATACTGGATGATTTTAATAACAAGTATAAGATTAAAAAAAATGAGAAAATGTGACTTCAAATTTTTCTCAAGCGAAGGATTGTGTTCAATTAAAATTTGAAAGAAATAAATTTAACATTTAAAAATATTTTTGTATTCTTTTACTTTTCTTAATTTTTTTTTGATTTCTTGCACTACCGTATCAAATTATCATATTAAAAATTTAATTGAAAGCATTTCATGCACATATGTTTTTGCAGAATTATTGAATATAATTCATTATTCCATGGTTAATACAACATTGTGTAAAATAATATAGATTTTTAATAAATATCAATATTTGAACTTTTAAATTATTTTAAATAATAAATTTTCTTACAAAAGAACAATAAATACACTTAAAACATTCATTGATTGTTTCTAAGTATTATAAACTCAATAATCTAGCATCGCACTCCTTGCTAGAATTTGACAATTTCAGCAGTGCGAGAAAAATGCAGGTTAAGAAAAGGAAAGTTAAAAAAAATTTCGTTTGTTTGAACCTGCTAACTTTCAAATCATCAAAAATGCATTTTTTCATAAAGCAAGATTACGTTGTTTTTTTAGCAGATTGTTAGGAGAAAATTCCTATTTATAAAGGTACCGCAAAAATACATTTAGAGGTAAAATATGGCTTAAACAGAAAATAAATCAGAGTACGTACATGTCAATAATTTTTTCATGATTTAACACTAGAGTGTTTTCTCTGTATAGATTTAGAATTATATTTTGCAGTATTTACTATTTATTGAATGTGATCAATGACCTTGGTGTGACCTGAAATGTAAACTTTTGCACAGATTTCGAATTACATTTTATGATATTTATTACATATAAAATATTATCAGTGACCTTGAATTTACCTGAACAATAAACTGTTGCACAGAAACAGATTTTGTATTATTTCTATTATAGATATAGAATATGATTATTGATCTTGTTTTAAGTGGTTGTTGGTCTGATTTCAAATCATATTAGTGACTTTTTTAAAGAAATATTTGGATTGTGATTAGTAACCGTGATGTAATCAGAGCTATAAACTGTTGCATAACTTTTGAATAAAATTTGTAATATTTATTATATGCAGAAAGCGATTAGAGATCTTGAAGCGATAAATTCAACAGGCAGTTTCTCTGACATTGAATTATATTTTGTAATATCTAATATATATGTTGCATAATTTTCTCTAAATACTTTTTATTTTGCAATGTTTTCTATAAAACTAATTATGAAAGCAGAGTTTTTTTATACAGACATATCAATCCGACAATCTTCTGATCTAGGTTGGAGTGTTGAGAATCTGTTATATTTAATTGATGCTTTATAGATTGTTTAGGAAATTTTTCAAACATATAAATATACAAACAATTTTAAAACTATGTTTGTATGTATGTTATCTTTAATTACTTAAGCATTCTCACCAATTAATAATTTTTTAACATCTAGTTTCTCAATATATTACATGCTTAAAAAAGTTTACTTGATTTAAATTTGGCGGAAAATCACAAATTGGGCGAAAATCCTTCCACTCAGGCAACCTTTATCTTTTTGTAAATGTGAAAAATGTGCATTACAAATTGAATGAAGGCAATTGACATTTCAATTAACTATAGAGCAAGCTGGGAATGATGACATGAAAAGCAGTTCCCTTGATACCTTTCAATTGTATCGAAATGAATATAATTTCCATACTTACAAGTAAATAATGAAATTTTTTTCTTTGTTGGTTGTTTGATGCATACAGTGGCAGCGATAAATATCTAAAATAATTTCAGTTAAACAGTTTCGTATTTCTTATGCGTAAATCTTTCGATGAATGCCGAGAAATAGTTTCAGATTTAAGTCAAATGATTCAATTGAATATTTTTGTAAAATCAAAAATTCCTTAAAAGTAATGAAGTTCTTAAATATCGTTAAAAATAATCTTATTTCATTATTAAAATCCACCCATTAAATAAAGAAGATATTCTTTGAGAAATAAAGAATAAAATATAGAATTATTTATAAATAAAATAGATTACAACAAATCTGAAAAGTGTTCATGCGATTAAATATTTGGTTAGATATGCAATTTTATTAAATCTTACTGATGATTAAATTCTTTTTATTATGATGGCTATTTTAATAACAAAATATTTTGTTATCTACGAATTTATTTTTTTCATTTTAAAAATGTTCCTGAACATTTCCCTGCTTATTGCTATAAAGCTATTAGGAAACGATTTATAAATTTCTATCTTACGAGTTATTAGGTTGTTCACATTTAACCTTATAATGTATATTAAGATATAGTATATAGAGGAATTTTACAAAATCATCACAAAAGAAATTATGTTTTTAGAAAATTAAAAAAAAATTAAATGTTTATTCATTTTTTTAAAAAAACTCTTTAAGTTTGTTGATAAATTTTCTGTCAAATTTTAATTTACAGAAAGTTTTGAGAAATAAATTATTTGGGTTATTTTAAGTTTACAAATTAATTGACTTTTTATACGTAATTTATGACGGATTTTATAAAATATAAAATCTGGCATAAATTATGTTTATTGCCACACATTTCGTAAACTATAAAAATATTTTTAAGAAAGATTCAAGTATGCATCTTATGTTAGATTATTTATATTAGAGTATTTTATATTAGAGTATTTTATATTTTATTTTTATACATTTATTTATTTATTTATATTCTTTATTGTGAAAATTAATAATCATTAAGGCAATAAAATAATTAATAAAAGAAAACGACCAGTTTTTTCTGTTATTGTGTTTTCTGTATTATTTTTTAAAATTTTATTTGCAAATTTTTTTCATTCGGCTACCAGCTAGCTCACCGAAAACAATAGTAATGTTTTATTTCAATAAAATTTTTTATGCAGATACAAGAATGATTCCTTCAAAAAAGAAATTTTAAGCTACTAATTATAATAGATAAGAGTGAATTTAATGGTCATAAATTTGCTCTGTTCATTTTATAAATGAAGCTTTTTAATTGACTCAAGTTCCATGATATCCTTTTACATTTAAATATATAACTGCTTGATTAAACTATTCTCCAATTCTAAATCATGGTACTAAAATGTTCCTTTCTAATATCTTTTCAAATTGTGCGCTAATTAACGGAATCTTTCTGTCCTAACTTTCAGCAAAGAATGCAAATCGCTCAATTAAATATTTGAAGAAGAAATGAAAATGATCTGAATTGCATTGCAACAATTAAAATTAATCCTGAAAGTGAAATTTTTTTTAATAGTTTGCTAAGGTAAAGGTAATATTTCTTAAATTTATAAACCGGAGTGAAAGTTATTTTTTTATAATATTGTGAAAAATATTTGTAGGAGAATGGCAAAATACCTTTAAATGTTTAATTGATTAAACATTATTTAATGTTAATTGATTTTGTTAATTTAATTGCAATTTCCTATTAACTTTTAATTGATGAAAGAAAATCGCTTCGTCGTCCGCATTTCCACCTTCAAGAGTATGTATCTGGCAAATATGGTACGTATTGATCAAAGTATCTGTACTGTAGAAAACATGCATGTGCAAGTACGTGAATATATTCACGAACTTAAACATTTATTTTAAATAGATGTATTGTTGCTGGAATTAACCTTTTTTGCTGAAATTTTCACTCGTTTTATATTAAAAGTCATTTCTAAAAGAAAGAAATTGATTATACATTAAAAAATATCGGAACATTAATTACAGAATTATATTACATATCCAAATTTTGATTTATTATGATAGCAGAACTTCAGGTTCTTCTTTTATTAATATTTTACTATTCATTTTTATAATTGAAGAATCTCTCAAAAATTTCTATAAGACTCCAAGGAAATTTTAAGGAACAAAATAATTATTTACTATTATCCATTCTGCATACATAATATTGTATGAAATATTTCCAAATTTTTTAGAAGATTAGAACAGAAAGATAAATTAATTATATTATAACATTTTGAATATAAAAACTAAAAACCATATTGGCAAAAAGTATTGTATTAATTTTGAGAATTAAGGGGAAAAAGAAGGGGTAATCTTTTATATCACAGTGCATGTACAAGAATAATGAACATTATTTAAAACGATCGGAAAAAATCCCAACTAAACGAGACTAATGATAAGGAAAGGAATAGGTTTCAATAATAATAAATTCTCATTATTTTTGTTAAAATATGCTAATGATTAAAGTTTCGACTATAATACATTTTCAACTACGTTAATAAGGAACATGTGAAAAAATAACCGGAAATAAATACTGTGTCAAATTCTAATGCTTTTCGTGAACTGAATTATTCACCAATTCACTGAAAACTATGCCTGCCAAAATTACCAGAAACTTGTGGTAATATCTGAAGCTACAATTCAACAAGAGGCAAACACGAAATGAAAATGCATTGCTTTGGAATAATAAAGTAAGTCTTGTGTAATCCAATTCACCATGATAATATATGACCTTTACACTGCTCAGTCCTCTATAAATGACTGACTAGGATTAAGATTGATCTTATCTAGATGGATAATTCCAAGGGTGAATAGTGATATAGAATTTCTATATAAATAGTTTTAATATGTGCTCTAAATGCTGCTTCCTTAAAATATCAAACATCATTTACTAGTTTGAAATTAATATCATTAATTAATTGGAAAGTATTTCATTTTTGATGCAAAATTGTTTTCACGAAGTAATTTTTTTTTCAATCCTTAAAATACTAAAAAAAAATAATTTTAACAATTTAAACAATTAATTTTTGATAGTATTATTAGGTATACTTTTTATTATGGATTAAAGTCTGAAACAAAACAATTTATAAGCAGATCTTATAACTGAATGAATAAAAACACAATATCTTGATTTTTCAGATAGTGCTAATATTTGCATAAAAGATACATAAATGATTCTTTAGCGTTAGAAATTGAAAACAAAGGAACTGTTAACAAAGATTCTTATATATATCCTTAATTATATCACTGAAATCATTTAAAAACAGCTTAATTATAGTTAATGAGATAAACGTTGCGGATATTCATTTCAACTATTTATTACATACTTAGTAAACATTCTGTAAATATATTTGTTTTGTCTTATTTTGATAATTATGTAAGACAGTTTTTATTTAAAAATTTTAGAATTTCTGTTCACAATATGATTAACTTAATTATGATTTTTGAATACTTAGTTGTAAAGTTTAAAACAATGAAATAAAAATTCAAATAAAACAATATACATTGAAAAGTAAATACAAAAATAAACATTATTTTAAACCTATCAATGAATTTCTTTCCTGCTGCTGTACCCAAAGTTCAAGTCTGCCGCTACAAGTGCTTCTGCTTACGTTTATTTTTGGCACATATACTAGAGGACACAGTTTTTTGCAGTATACTGTATTCTCTACCTCGAGCATAACGAAATATATGGATTGGATACAACAGAAAAAAATAAAACATTTATTCATTCTTCTTTAGCAAACGATTTTTTTATCGAAATTTGTGAGATACCGAAATCAGTTTGAAATCTTTAATATAAACAGAGTCTTTAATACTTATTCGTGCTTATGTAATATTTTAATAAATGGATTTATGGAAATTAGATTATTGGTGATTATGATTATAGGTATGCTTTATATGTATTTGCATAAGCAATATGATGATGCAATGACAGCGAAGTTAAGCAAATAAAATCGTCGTAAAATGTATTAGGAAATGCAATCCTCGATAAAATATCAGAGATATATCTAAATTGAAATATAGATTTGGGAGTTCATTAGTTTTTCTAGCTTTGGGAGTTCATTAGTTTTTCTAGCTTTGGGAGTTCATTAGCTTAAGAATAATGGAAAACAGCAATCTTAATGAAATAATGAATTAAAACATTTTTTTTATTTTCGATAGAAATAATAAAAACAGCTTTGATTATGACAGCTAAATTTTAAAAGGCGTGAATCTGCTATTTTGGTTAAACTAATACATACTTGCAACAAGTTAGAATCCAGGAAAAGAGTCTTCAGAAACACTGTTTGTAATTGGAGGGGAAAAAAATCAAATATAAAATTTACTTCTACGTACCTTTTATATTCATGAGAAAATGACAAGTATTTGCATATGGAATTGAATGAATGCAAATAAGACCACAATGACCTAGTAGTAGCAATATCCAGGTTTCGAGGCTGTAGAGTCTCGGACTCAAAAATTAGGAATCACTGTGTAAGCTAGTCTGGTACATGTTAAATGAATCTGGAATAAATTCTCTCCTCTTCTATTGGGTGAAAATTTGAAGAATCGATAATGACGCAGATGTCATCCTCGTTATCTGACAATGGCTCAAAATTAAAAAAATATGTGCTCAAAACAGTCCTTGAATTGCTTTGAAATCGAAAGTATATATCACTAAATTGAAAGCTAGTTTAAGTAACGACTATACAGAAGAATTCTGAGTACAAGACAATCTTTGAATTCTAATAATACTATGTTAAATCTGAAACTAACTGTATTCAGCATTTGAAATGAAGATAAGTTTTATTACCTGAAAATTAACCAGACAAAAAGTATTTTAAATCATCTGAAATAATATTTAATTTATAATTAATTGTGAGTTATTTGATTTAATACATCTAAATATTATTAGAAGTTGAAATACAGAAATTAGACAGATATTTGTTTTAGACATTTTAATAAATTACAATTTTATTTGCTGTACAGTTTTATAATTTAATAAGTATAATTATTTTTCCGCATTTTGAAGTTTCTAATGAATTCTAATTGACTTAGCAGTTAATTTCTAAGCGATAGATATAGGGCACACTTAAGAGTCAAAAAGTTTTGAAAATGATGTAAATAGTTATATTTATGCTTTTTAAATTAATAAATGCATTTCAGAAAATATTGCGGAGTTTAAACCTTATACATTTCTTTATTCTATTTGTCATATTTCTAATATACAGGGTGGTTATAATTAAATTTCCCTTATAAACAGCATCCTACAACGCAAACGGGTGAACAGAATGCAGCGAAATTTGGTATATACACTATACACGAGATGCGCTCACGGAATTTCGAAAAGAAAATTAGTTCCAAAATGTCCACCAGAGGACGCCTTTCCCGGAAAAATATTAATTTTAACACAATAAACAACCAAAACGGAATAGAAAAACAATATTAACATTTTTTGACTAGTTTCTGATCACCTTGTCATGGAACCATATTAAGTAAAGGTAAGGAAAAAAATTACAGTACACTGTTTGAGGGAAAAAAACACAGTTCAGTTTGCAGAAACAAGAACAAATTAGGACTAAACTGCACAAGAGGAGCAGTTGTTAATCGTGTCCAGTATGGTGTAGGGAAAGATGCTCCATGTGACCACCCTCATCCACCTGCAAAATTTCAAGTCTATGGACAATGTGTTCAACAGCAGATCGTAACTGATCAGTTGTGATGCTTCGCACATGAAGCGTTATGGAGTTCTTTAAGTCATTCAATGTCGCAACAAGATACCGACATCATTACAGCTGGAAACATTGACATAAAACATTACAACGGCTGGAAACGTTTCTTATTCCAACCTGTTTTGCATAAAGTTTCCTCTTCTTCGCAAGCTTGTAAATCTCGACATTTTTTTCCTATAATTGGCAGCTTTTCCTGTTTTAAATTTTATTACTCATAATTCTTGTTCTGGATTGTTAATATTGTTTTTCTATTCCATTTTGGGCGTTTATAGTGTTAAATTTAATGTTTTCCTGAAAAGGCACCCTCTGGTAGACATTTTGGAACTAATTTTTGTTTCGAAATACCGTGAGCACATCTCGTGTATAGCCTGTATACCAAATTTCGATGCAATCCACTCATCCGTTTGCGCTGTAGGATGCTGTTTATAGGGGAAATTTTACTATAACCACCCTGTATATTAAAAACACTGACATTTTCGATAAAAAAATCCCTTCTGTTGCCATTCTGACAGACTTTATAGGCTTTTTTTTATGTCTATCAACGATTGTTTATGAGAACTGTAATGCATTGACTGGCAGAATATTTTCGAGGCGGATATTTAAGTAGTTTAAACTATCAATATTTTACGAAATAAAATATCAATGGTTTAGGAGAAAATTTTTCAAGAAAGTTATGTTAAAATGTTAAGATATAATTTATGCAGAAATACTCCACAAGAAATAATGTCTTACTGGTTGAAATTCAGAAGTATGAGTTAATTTAGTGGAAGAAAATGGTCGCTTATAAAGCAAGAACTATAGAAGGTACCTACTCTAATCATGAATTAATAATTGCTTCTAACCGTTATATAAACACATGCTTCCTATTTCTAACGGTTGTTAAATCATTGTAGGGCTTCAAAATGTATTCATTATCTCAGGTTTTTTTTAAAAATTTAGTTTTCGATATTTTAACAAAGTAAAATGAAATTTTTATGAAAACTTAACGAAAGACATATGATTTCTTAAGAAATAATTGGATCATTGTTCTCTTTTTATATGTTACTCCATTTTGCAATTTTATCCTGATAGTAAAAATATTTTTGAAACACAAAATAAGATTTTAAAAAAGGCAAAAAAAATCTTATTATAGAAAGATAAAGTGAAATTGAAAAAAATCTACGTTGTACTAGAGAAAATATCACATTTAGAGTACTTATAAATGTGTGTTAAAAATCTATCAAGATTCAGCTTTTCTTTTTAAAGTTAGTGAGAGTCGTATTTGACCAACTTTCCAATTCTGTTTTAGCTGTTAAAAATCCTATAGCCCCTTAAGACTTTTTGTTTTAAGTAATGCGCATATTTGAGATCTACATGCCTTACAGATGCATTAGAATAGGCAAACTTCTATTGCCCTTTTTTCAGAAATAGTTCAAGGCTTCTTGGGATAGTGAAATGATATTTCAGGATTCTAAATAATATCCTGATAGATTTAAGGCATCTCATTTTAATACATTTATGTCTTAAGGCATTTCACCTTAAGCCGTGATAGTATTAAAGCATTTCATCTCAATCATGGTTGTTTTTTGAGATATTACATACCTTAAATAAACCTAAAGTAGGTGAATTTCACCACAGAATATGGTAAAAGATCATCTGGAAGAGACCATCTGAAAGAGGGGATCAATATATCAAATTTCTCATTAATGTTTTAATCGATTTAAAGCATCTAATATTAAGTCTGAGTAAGCCTTAAAGCATTTGAAGTCATGTTTATTTGTGAGATCTTACATGTTTACAATAGAAAGCAAGCAAACTTTTGTTAGGTTTTATCTCAGATATAAAGTATAAACAGATCTCCTGGAGAAGTGGAACAATATATCAAGTTTCTCATTATTATCTTGACAGGCCGCGTGCTTTGTTAAAGCTCAATATCGCTGTTCGTACAGAGAAGCACTTGCTCTTTATTAAAATGGATTTTATAACAAGAAGTCTGGATAATCTTGGATAAAATGAATTTTATTTCATAAATGTAAAACTGATAACCTGTTGTAGAGGTAATAATTACTTGTGTTGTCGAGTAAAAGTTATATAGTTATTAGCCTATATGACGTTTACTCGGTTTGATAATTCAACCAAGCATTCATTCGCATTTAATCTTTTTTAGAGTAGTACAGACGGGATAGATTTTTTATAAAAATAAAGGGTCTTCATTTGTTTTCATAATTACATATCGAAATAATCACCACATAATTTTGAAAAAGGAATAATAATGGTAATAAATTTTTTTACTGAATTCAGAAAATCTGAAAAGAAAGTAATTTCTGAAATATTACCAAAAGACAGAGATATCGTTTACTACCATAAGAATTTCTTGAGTCTTTTACCATTATAGTGTATCTAGAAACAATATTCCGCATCTTCAAAGAAATTTGTCTAAGACTGTAATAGGTAGAAACTACCATCACCTTACATAAAAACCCTGGATAATTTGCTTCAATTTTGTAGAAATAACCGGAAGTGAGAAATTGAGAATGCAGTCATAAGAACCCGACTGCAGTATTTACTACCACAGAATAACCCTTCCCATTGAAGATAAGTTTCGTCCTTGGAATAAAATTAAATCGATCCCCCACTATTACTGTTCCCTCAAGGAAGTGAGAGTCTACTTACTTCTCCACAAAAATTCTCATTCACGAATTCGTTGTATCTCCTAGTGTGAGGGGAGGGAGAGTCAAAATTCACAGAACAATTTCTGACATTCATTTGTCTAAATTTAATTTCTTTTTATAAAGAACATTTTCCAAATTATAACTGCTTTTGTATTTTCATTTAATATAAGTTTTTTCAAAATTTTTTTGATTGCCAATTAAAAATATATAAATAACATCTGATAAAAATTTTTTGATTGAATTGCTTGAACCTTTTAACTATATCAAGATATCCTTCCACATATAAACTCCATTTGATTTTGAACAACTTCAACTGAAATAAATTTACAGCTGCATTATCCAGATTATTATTTATAAAATTTCATTTCTTAGATTCAAATACAATATGTATTTAAATTCTTAAAGTGATATGAGATCTTATTTTCACTGTGTAATTCGAAAGATGTTTATATAATCCGATCTTCGATCTGTAATTATAATCGGGTTATAAAAAAATAAGCATGAACATATAATAACCTTTTATTCTCAGATTAAATATTTAAAACTTATTTATTTTTAAGAGAGAAAAGTAAGTATAATTTCTTTGAATTATATAATATTTATGAAATCAGTACTTGTATTAAGTGTCAATTGATAATTTTTTAGTTTATTTTGTAATGTTTCTGAAAACAGTAAAAAATTAAAAATTGATTTTCTCAATAAATTGCAAATTTTCTTTCCAAGACCAAGAACTTGAGATTTTTTATAGTATAAAGTATACAGTATTTTTTACAGTATTTTCTACAGCAATGGAATAAAAGAAATAAATATAAACAGTTTTATGTATCTTGCCAAACTTATAGAAATAATTGTTAATATGAATGTGAGCAACTCGAATGCATAGACCAGTTCTTATAGAATCTTTAAAGATTTTCAATTTTCAAAATTTTTACAAAAAGTGTAAAAGTTATTAGAAAAATATCTTTTCCTTATGCTCTTAAATCATTAATATACTTTTTGAATATTATAACTTTGTTACCACACTATGTATCTGTTAATAAGAGCATTTCTTTGAATTGTTAGATAAGGGAATAAGATAAACTGTATTATGCTTTAAATGTAATATGAATAATAATATTAATACTTTAATAGATTATTGGACTACTTCAATAGCAAATAAAAATATATTTGTTTTGAAATGTAATGGGCAACATATCAGAATGTCAGCTTATATTAACATTTGCAATCCCTTTTAAACATTTATCACAGGTTGAGATAAGTTGACTAGTAAAAAATATATTTTAAATGTTTTTGTATAGAGTAATATATGTTTACAATATATTTGCAGATTCATTTCGAAGTTTCTTATTTTCAAGAAATGGAATGCTTCTAAATGCCAGATAGCTTCAGAATACATATGCCATTATATTAAAAGTAAAGATATTAAAAAGTATTTTTTTTAATATCTTTTATCTCATCAAACATTTTCCCCAAATTCCATTTTGTAAGATTTTTCTGTCCAATTTAAAAAAAAATAAAACTTTTAATTAACTTTTGAGCAAAATAATAACAATAATTTACCTTAAATCCGTTGAAGAAATATTTTTAAAATCTGAGAATTAGTGTAATAGAATGTCATATTTTTTTTTATAAAATTGCATCCCATCTCTTGCTATTATCACCATACGAATTTATTGAAAAGCTTCAAGTTCAGTTTACGTTAATTGATTTAATGCCAAATATAATTGACGCGCATTGCTGGTTCCATGAAAGAAATCATATGAAGCCCCATTTTCCGGTTCATAAATTGTATTTATTAATCCAACAAATTTTCATCAATCTACTTTCATTTCTTAATGCAATTCCAATCCACTTCTTCAATAGTTATTTTAGACGAAGCTGCATATTTCATCTAAATGGCAGACGACATATGCGAAAACGTTACTTTATTTGATCCCGTAGGCGATTTTAGCTATGTTTTGGTATTTATTGCGACTTTAATTTAAAAAAACGGTTGTATTCTCCTCCATTACATCGTTATATTAGGGCAGTAATTTCTCCTGGATCTTTCCCATTTTGCTGTGGAAATGAAATTAGATAATGCTTATTTCATATTATGCTGGTAATTAATAATGCGAAAGTTTCTATGTTTATATGGGGGTAATAATTTCTTTTATTTCTAACATATGAGAAGTAATTTTATAATATGTTAAATCATGTTAATAAATTAATTTAAAAAATTGCGAACATATTTTTGATAACTTATAAATGTACCAATATATTTATCCTTCAAAATGTTCTTTTATATTAATTTAAAATAAATATCTGAAGACTTCATCTTAAATATTTTACTATAAGATTGACTTATTGCCAATATTTAATTCGGTGGTAGTTTTATGTCATTCAAAAGATCTATTCTCATATAAAATTTTGCATCGAATTTTCACTAATGACACCAATTATGATTTTTTGTTAAATTTTATATCTCTTATCTCTTTAATTTTGTATAATACGAAATTTTTTACTTAATTGATACAATATTATAAAATGATAACCAAAGAAAATATTTTGTGAAACCTATCAAAAACACTTTTTATTAGGATCTAAATTTTGAATATGAACAACAAAACTTGCGAAAGATGTAACCATCAAGGCAGATGAAAAACTTTTGGTGTTAATTGAAATCATACAACTTTTCATTGAATGGCTCAGAATTTTTCTCATTGCATCTGATATAAGCATGCGTTAACTTACTAGGTAAATAAAGCTTGCAAAGAATGCATACAATGCTTTGCATCGCATTGGATATATTAAGATGCTTAACCTTTAAAGTTAATTGTTGCCTTCAAACACCTTCTCATTGAAGGAATTAAGAATTTTTTTCACACTGCATCTTATATAAATATGCATATCACATTTGTCTATTAAAGCTTCATGCTATGAATTGTTAGGCAAATTTTAGTAAATGTGTATGGGTTCAAAACATATAAAATAATATATGTGTTAATAAGTAAATAAATAGTAACAAATTAATAAAAAATGCATTTTTATAAGGAAAGTGCAATTATTTTTAAATATTTAATTGTAATTGCGTTTTTTTTTGAGGAAAAGTTTTCATGTTATTAAATTTAAAAAGGGGGGTTTCCCCGAATTTTTTCAGCATATTCTCTAATAAGATGTAATCTAGCTTGTCTTAGCACAAAAATTGTGCAACTTGGGAAAAGCTTCCATCTCCTCAAGATATGAAAATTTTATTTTTTTAATTCCTTATAAAAGCCTTTTGTGTTTTTAATTATGGTTGAGTATGCAAGTTTTTATTTTTTCGACAGCCTAAAACAAAAATTTGTCAGTGAACTATATTTTTTATTAAGAAGATTACATATCAATTTTCATTTTTTTTGCAGTGCGTTTGGTTATAATTGATTTTTATAGATATATATTATTACTTTTACATGCCTAGAAATATACATACATGTTCATAGTCAACCCACTGACAAATTTGATTATAAGTTTGGTACGGAATAACATTTTAAATATATAATCTATTTACCAAATTTTATCCATCTAGCTTTATACTTTTAGTGGTTATTGTGTTCACTAACACTCGGCAGATAGCCAGAAAAATTTCTTCCTTTTGAATTTCTTTCAAAATTTGGAGGAAATCTACAAATTTGATATAAACGCAAGAAACCAAATTTCAAGCGTCTTTCTCAAAACGGATTGGAAATATCATATTAACAAACAGACGGATCGTTAGATAGACTTAATTTCAAAAATGTGTTGTTTGGGCTCAAAAAGGTTTGAAACTAGGATGTTTATCAAACTCTCAAGAAAAAAAATTTTTTTTGAAGATTACAGTACCTCTCTGATATTCCGTATAGGAGAATTTAAAAATGAGCTACAAATTGTTTCTAAGAAACCAACTTTGTATTTCACAGATTTTGAATTTTTTTATTATAAATATTATTTATATTGTAACAATATCCGCAGAAACTATAAACCTGAACAAACACCTAAGTTAAAGGCTCAAACTGATCTAATCCATAAATCTATGAGGAAAAAAGTACCCTTTTCGCTTTCTTTATTTTCATAAGCAGAAACGTGCCTGGGGGATTTTTCTGCCTACGTCCAAACAATATTTCCATTCGCAGTTATTGCAATGTTTCTTCTAAACGATTTGACAGGAATATCTCTAAAAGACAGCCTACTTAATATTCTATCTATGTCTGGAAAAAAAGATGAGATAGATTCAGCAATTCATCGATTTTTATCTCCTTAATTTTTTTTTTTGGCTATCTTATCGAAGTTGTCTACAGGGACAGCCACCTAGTTTCAAAGTGTACAATGTTTTGATTGTTGCAATGACTCGCGAGTCGACAAGAAACTGCACTACTGTGTAGGATACAGAAAACAAGATGGGAGAAGCTTTTTCCTTGCTAAAAGCAACATCCAAAGCACATATGTTGCGTCTCTGGAGATTATGTTTTTTTTAGCTTTTCGTAATCCAGATGAATCAAAGCAGTGAATAAAGATGAAATTTTGTGTGCTTTCTTGTGCTTCAGCTTCTTGCCTTTTCTTTCCAATATTGTTTGGATTTAAATTTTAGTCAATCTCTGCTGGAGAAATTGTTTAAACTTTGAACTATAGACTGTTTTCTGATGTTTAGTGTATAATGCTTAGAAACATTTACTTTGTTGAAAAACAGCAAGACTGAATGAAGAAATAATGTGTACAATAATAATAAAATAGATTTATATTAGGATTTTTTTTTAAATTTAGGTATTTGTCCCAACTTCAAATCAATCTTCGCAATTAGAACTCCGCTACTTTAAACAACTTTAAACATTTTACTTCAACAACTTAAACACTTTACTTCAAGAAATAATCTTTTTCCTAAATCTTATTCTCTATGAAATTTATGCTTTCAGAATAATAGAAACTGAAATTTTTTTTCATTGTCATTTCAAAAACATTAAATAAAGAAGGGAAACGATATGAACTATTATTTTAAAGTTCTGCGTTAGTTCAAGCCACAACATAGGATATGCTTAAAAATTGGCAGAAAATGTTACACAACTTGAATTCTATAATGATAAAAAGTACCAGATATGTTTGGAACCCAGCTTCCACGCTCAGCAACGGAGGATCGCTTGGCGCAGGGTGTCGTCTACATACACAATAAATATTTAGAGGATTCAGGTTTCGAGCCTCGATCGGAAGCCAAGACATTACCTCTAGGATATCTCAACCCCATCATCGTGAACAAAATTTTTCATAAAATTTTGATACTTCTCAAGTCAGTATTTTTTTTTCGGAATCAATAAACAGTCATGATTTTTCTAGAGTGAAAAAGTAGATTTAAATTAAAAATTATTCAAGCTCAAAAATGCGGAAAATCTTCATATCTTTTATTTTTATGAAAAGAAAAATAATAAATAGGCTAAGGATGTAAGGTGTGATGTGAGAGGTTTTTTTAAATTTTTTTAATTAAATAGTCATTGTGTTAGACGCAGTTTATATAATGCGTGTATTAAAAATCATCTGACATCGGGTTACAAAGATAGGACTGGAGAGTGAGGACTACATTTTTCTTTATTTCTATATTTTCAAAAATTTTCAGTAAATTATCAGAAAAGTAACTTTTTAATTATGCATAACTCTACTCAAATGATTGAGCAAATACTAAAGCCGTAATTGATTTAAAATAATAGAGAGTGTTAACAATTGATCCGTATCAATAAATTCATTTTTTCAGGTAAATTGATTTCCTTTACAAATTTTTTTAGGATGCTGTTTTTTGTATGATAAGTAGTTGGCTAAATTTTTATTTCAATACATTCAACATTAATTTGCTATTTTAAAAAGATAATGTAAAAATGCCACCTTGCCTCGGTACTGGACAAAATGAAAAATCTAATAAAAATTGAAAACATTTTTATTTTAAAATACTGTTACACAGTATTCAAATTAATTAAATATTGTCAAGGAAGTTTTCTTAAATGATTTGCAATGTAAATCTTATCATATTTAAAATTTCAGGTCTTTGTAAATTATGTATTTTTAATTTGTACAACTAAATATCGATACTTTTATTTAATAAATATTTGACACAATTTTCTCTCTTAATACTGGAATACTTCTCATGCCACTGTATATAGTACTTGCAACATTCTATTTTAGTCCTTTGGTATATGATAAATAGAACTCCCAAAATACAAGAACTGTACAATAAATTTTTAAAATTCCAATTAATGTCGTGAGTATCTACCTTTTTTTTTTTTAAAGAAGTAAACTTTTTAGTAAAAATTCCCTTTTTCTGTATTCTGAAACTCTCGACTTTCTTGCTTTAAATGTTCTTATAGTGCTTTATGTATTCAATCTAATTTTTGGAATATAATTCACATATATTCCAAAGATTAGATTCTAAAAACATTATTTTTATGTCTATGCGTTTTACAATATAATATGAATTAATGGATTAAGATGATCAAGAAAATCACACAAAATAAGTTTAAAATGGAAAAAAAATCCGAAGAGAGAACAATTAAAAACTCTTTGAGGCAAAATGATGAGATCGTCAACATACCTGAGTCATCTTGCTTTGTCCGGAAAAATAAAATAAAAAAACATCCTTGATTTCTTTGGTTGGTTTAAAAGAATAAAAAGTAAATAATGATAGAAAATAGCATTTTTTCGAAGGTAGTCATGCATAGCAAAGCGTATAGTATCGATTTATCTACGAGGATTTATGCTTAGGATTTTGAAAATTATTTAAAATAGGCAAGATGTACGAAAATCATGTAACAGTTAAAAAATATTGGTAGTGGCTTTAGAGTGTCAGTTTTCAGTAGTTAATAGTATGAAAGGCTAATATCCATACGATGGGGAAATGTATAAAATATAATTAAACAGTGACGGTGAAAAGTATTTTGTTTAAAGCAATAATATATAGCAAAGAATATATTCTGGACTTTTTTAGGAGAATTTACGCTCAGGATTTCAAAAATTATTTAGAAATGAACGGAAACCATGTAACAATCAAAGAAATGTTGGTAGTGGTTTTATTGTGCGAATTTTTCGCATGCAATAGCATGGAAGGTTGTAATATCCATACAGGTGGATATGTTACATTGTTCGTCAACTTTCTCCGTTTCCCTATATATAATTTTAAATATCCATCATTCAGTATATGCTTTATTGTTCTCAGTTTAGTTAAAAAGTTTTGTTATCAATAACGAGCTACGTTTTTATTTATATCATAAATGAATGAGTTTCTAACTATGGCTAATAATTAAATGGAAAACAAAAACATTTTTGAAAATATA
Source organism: Argiope aurantia (assembly GCA_026543865.1). NCBI lineage: Eukaryota > Metazoa > Arthropoda > Arachnida > Araneae > Araneidae > Argiope > Argiope aurantia. Next base: position 111,873 of record JAPMOR010020965.1, read on the forward strand.
TTTTTTTTCTTCTGTTTTTTTTATGCCCATTCAATCAGAATGTATAAGCATACATTTTCATCAGAATTTATATTCTGGTAATGTCACTCTGCAAGCAATCAAGCAGCGATTTAATGTGGAGCGAAGCCAAAACCACTTTCATGAAATTGAAGTGATCTTTTAATACCAAGTATTTTAATATTTTCTATTAAAGAAGTAAAACAAAACCATTTTAAAATATCAAGTAGTTTTAAATAAAGAGAAAAAGATAAATTTTTTCAATTAAAGATGAAAAGAGAAACAACTTCCAAACGATTTTACTAAATAAAAGACATTTTAATATGACAACAGCATATAAATATCTTTTCCTTTTACATTTTCTCCTTTTTAATTTATCTTTATAAAAAAGACGAAACATGAGATCTATCATTATATCATATTCTTATTATCATAAAAGAATTCATAAAAATAATTATTGGGAAAAATAAAGCTTAGGGAAAAACTCATGCATTCCTGACATTATATTTGAATTTTTTTTAAAAAAAATGGATCATTCAACTTCTAAATTGGCATTTGAATGAAATATATAATTTTTAAAAAAACGAGTTTTTAAGACTTATAATTTTAAAAAAATCACATAATACATATTACAACATTAAAATAATTTAAAATTAATAGATATTTGTGTTATTGTATATTTAATAGCTGATTGTATAAATGAATATCAAAATACTAAAGAAACATAAAATATTATTGAAATAATATCGTATCTCAGAAAAATGACAAACTTTAACTACATATCATTAACGATTCTTTAAACTTTCATACAACATTAGATTAAGTATTTCCGTTTAATCAAATTAAAAGCAATCCTTTTAATTACTTTTAAAACACTGAAACTACCCACTTACTTTGAAAACGATTTTTTCCCCTTCTCTGATTAGAATGTAAAAAAGCGATTATTTGTCTTTATTATAACTCTTAATATTGAACTAAATTTAAATTAACTCATGTGTGGACATGACAGGAATGAGGCTTCCGCCCTTTTATTTTGATTCTTTTATTTTCATATATGTTTTCCGACATTTTAGGCTTTTGATAAGGAAATGAAATGAAGAAAAAATATTCCAATTAGTTCTACTCCACATGGAAAGATGCGGATTCGGACTTAAATAATTGAAAGGAATGCCGATTACGCATGCAATTCATAATTAATCGCTCTGGAATTTATTAAAATTCAGATTGAAGTAAAAAAAATCTCTAATTTCCTCAACCGCTAATGAAGATTTCAAGTAGTTAAAGCAAATTGCAAGAATAAACGGAAGAGTCTCTTTCATTTTTACAAGTTAGAGAAAAAAAATATTGTCGTTTCAAAAGTAACATTTAATTGAAAACAAATATGCTGAGAGATCTAAAACTGAAGATGACGATTTTAAAAAGTTTTTTGTTTGATATTTATGAATCGAAAGATGAATTGAAGCAAATCAAATGACAGATCCAGATTGTAAAAAAAAAATGTTTGGGATAATGGAAATTTTAATGTGTTCCATTTTCTTGCAATTAAATGGCTTTTTAATAATAATGGGATAAATTAAATGCAACGGTCGATTGGACAACATTTTGAGCTTTTTGTTTGTAAAAACGAAAATGTAAGCAATCAAGAATTGTTTGGATTGACTTTTATGGAATTAAATATTAATTTTCGAATGAAGCAGTAATGAAAGTGTTTTTTTAGATGATTCTTTTGTTTTGATGAAACGTATCTTTTCAGTTTTGTTTTGAGTAAATGATATTTCTAAAATAAGCAGCAGATGAAACAGTTGAAAATAATTATAACTATTTATAGAACTACAATTAAGAATTGTTTTTACAAATTATGAAATAATTTTCGCTTCTATTGTGTGTTAAATTTTAATTTCTGAGTAATTCTTATCTATAAGGACCCTTCTCAAATTTTTATTTCTGAATGTTCGAATTTTTATGAAAATAATTAGCAACTATATTTTTATAGTTTGTATAAAGAACTTTAATAAAGCAAGAGTCAGATTTTAAAATATTTATAGGTAATAATTATAGGACATAAATATTTAAAAAAAGAATTCATTAATGTCTTTATTAAATTGTGGAAATCATAAATTTTGGGGGAAATTAAGATCTGTACAAAAACAAAAATATAATACCCAGAGTTATTTAATTTGTATATTTATATTAATCGTTGTGCTATAGATTCACCTGCTTTCAAATGTTCTATACATATGCATAATTCTAAATCGTAGAGTTCTTATACTAAACCAATAAAGGATTTAATCTAATCAACTATACTATAAAGATTCCGAATGAAAAAAAACTTTTAGTGTTTGAAAAATTGTCGTATATATGTATACATTTCTGAGTTTCTTCCCTCTAAAATTTGGTTTCGTATAACTGATCATTAGAGAAACACGGCGTTTCTGTCATTATGGTTATTTTTTAGGATATCATCCATGAAATCTACTGTCCAGAAACTCAGATGCATGTAGGCAAACTCTTCATTTGTATGAATACCACTGCTACATCCTTTGCACCACAGTTGAAAAGGAACACTAATGAACTAACTAACTATAACTAATTAAAAATGATATCAAGAATATATATTTTAATCTGAATTCATATAATTATTTAAATGAGAACCTATTTGAGTGATCTTGAATATTCATCTAATATAACAAGGGTATAATAGCTTATATCCCAATTAATTTAGAAATTAGATATGACATTTTTTAATTAGATCATCATGTTACATAATTCTGAATTAAATATTGCCACCAAATAATAGTCATTATCCTTAAGGTAGTTTTAATTCGAAATATTAAGAGCGCAATCTCACATATTTAAATATTCTTTGAGAAATTAACCTTGACGTGGGCAATGATCCTGCACATGACGTGGGCATGTGCAGGAGTTTGCCTTGTTGAAAAATTGCTCTTATTTCAGTGAGTAATTTCAAATGGAGATTAAATAATTCTTAATTTGCTTTGATACATTTGGTTTTTTCGCAAATCATGTCATCTAATCAATTGGGATTAGTTGGTAATACTGGGATTACATAAAGATTAAATTTGGATTGTCTGGTGAAAACATGTAAATAGTTCTACATTTTTTGTTCCATTCTTTAAACTTGCTTACATGAAATTTTGGCATA
>JAPMOR010020965.1:120032-217107 GCA_026543865.1 Argiope aurantia
AGGCAACTATAAAGAACTCAGTTAGTGTTATGATTTGGCCGTGCAAGTCAGCAGAAGGTATTGGTCGCCTTCATGTTATCGATGGGACATTAAATGCAAGAAAATACATTGACACTATTCCAGAGCCAAAACTTACATCTTCTATTAGCAATTTCCTTCCCAATAACACATCATTTATTTTTCAGCAGGATTCAGCTTCTTGCCACACAGCAAAAATATCGAATGAGTGGTTTAGTACAAAGAGCATTGAATTGTTGTTATGACCAGGAAACAGTCCTACCTCAAATTTATTGAGAACCTATGGCGCCGTTTCAAATCTTTTATACATATGAAGCGTTCTTCAGATAAAAGAGAATTAATTAAGACTATAATTGTTTCCTGACATCATGAAATAATGAAAGAAGAGCTTAAACCTCTCGTCAGATCAATGAAACATCAGTGTGAAGCTGTAATAAAAAATAAAGGCTACCCTGCTAACTCACTGCAGTCATCAGTATATAATGTATCTCGACAATTATTGCCGCTCTACAATTATTGCCGCTTTTATGCATTGCAAATATTTGAATTTTACTTTTTTGTATTGAAATCTGCATAAAATTCTTTTGAAAATGATATGTAAGAGTTGTAAGAAATGATATGTAAGAAACTACTGTGATATCAACTTTTTGATTAAACAAAATATGATTTGGGATTAATTCTTTATCTAAAATAAAAATAGAACTTTCCATGCATATTTGATCACTCAATAGATGGCGCTGTGACACTACAATTGTTTTTTGCTTTAAATGCGTTAGCTTGGGGGTGTTAAAAAAGAGGGAATCACAATCGATAGCTTAAAATTTCTTTGCCTGCGGATGGTATGTTCTTTCCTTTTTGTTTCATTCCTGGTTTGAGTGTTATTATATGGAATTTTTGTTTTATTGTTATTTTTGTTATTGTATTCTAATTTATTGTATCTCCTTTCTGTTAAAATGGTACATCTCTTGGGGCCTAATTTCAGGGGATTTTAGGTCACGAGGAATCATTATTTGACTTTTTAGTATGCATTCCTTCACAGAAAAAATCCCTGTTTTTGAATCCTTGCCTGAGGGTGCCCTTGAAAAAGTCTTCAGGCCAGATTCTTTTTTTTTATTTGGTTTAATTTGAATTTCCTATTAACTTGAATTTTATTACTTTTGTATAAATTCATTTGTGTTTTAGATGTAGCTGCATTTTCGCTCTCTAAATACTATAATGTGTTTCCTGTTCCATTTTTTGGTTTTAGCTTGAATAAGAAATAATTTCTAATTGCGATTCCGAAACTATTTCGTTTCGTTTTCGTTTTAGTCTCGTTTTCAAAATATTTCTTACTTTGATTGATTACTTATATATATATATATATGTAAGCATTATTTTATGTGAAGCAGAATTCAGTTTGAAGACAGTGAAGAGACTTGCTATTTCGTGACGTCGTTTTATTTCATTTTTAAGCAGCAGGCATATGTACAAGCGATGAGCACACAGAACGACACAGAAAAGGAAGGAGGAAAAAGCTCTTGGACATTTTATCCCTAGTCTTATATAACCTATGATTTTGATAGGGAAAACATTTCTTCATAGTACTAATATATTACGAGATTTCGATAGGGATTTTCGTTACACGCGCGGAGAAGGCAGGGGAAACACAGGGAGATTTTAAAAAAGAATTTGCCTCATCAGCGGTATTTTGCCTCTTCACGTAGAGTGTGCGAAAGTTAGACTTTTAGCTGATTCTGCAATTTAATAAAGCTTCTCCGGAATTAAGTAGAGACAGTGGAATTGGATCACGAAATAAGAGAATATTTTAGAATAAAGTTACTATGGGCTAAATTAAGATAAAATCTTGAAACTTAATTAAATTGAAATTAGAGTTAAAATATCATTACATATATATGAGCCTCATTTAGAGAAACTGTAAATGTTGAATATTCTATATAATATTTTTTTGTTTTTAGTAACTTTTGCTTGCTTTTTTTGCCTTTTTCCTGGCAAAAAAGTTGTTCAATATTTCTTTAATGTTTCTCCCAATAAAACCTTTGAAGATTAAATCAATTCATATTATCGATATTTCAGGTTCAAATTTCGCTTTTTTTCAAAACCTGGGATATAATTTGACTTTAAATTATAATCTCATTCTATTATTTAAGATATAATAAAACTTTTCAAATCTGCTCCAAATGATAAATTAAAATGTTTGGAAAGTTCCATAAATGAATGAAACGTGCAGACGATAAAGTAAGATAAGACTCTAGAAAAATTTATACGGTGGTATTTTAATTGAATTTAAAAACATATCTATGAACCATTAGCATATTTGAAGTGCTAAGTTCCTCATTTGAATCCTCGAGCTTTTATTAAATAAATTATATATCTCTCTAATAAGATTACTTTTCAAAAAAATGGAACGGACTTTATTTTGCAAGAGAACAGAAGCACGACAAGTTTTTTTTATCTGCGTTCTATAAAATTGCTATTTTAAGTATTTATATAGGCTGAAACGAATGTTTTACTATTTTGAAACATTTCTCTTGTCTATTCTTTGTGTGAATATTTTACTTTATGAGAACGTCGAATTCTACGCATGCTGTAGGTGTGAATTAAATTCATTTTACAAGAAAATTGTTTCTCTATTTATATTAAGGACAAGTTGTTTATCAAACTCCAGCTATTCTAATAAACTTTCGCTTTTCTTTGCATTATTTATAAGACGGCGTTGAATCATTTGAACTTCTAACTTCACCATAAACTTGCATAAAGTTATGAATGTTGCCACTAAGAATATGCATTCTTCATAAATAAATTCGTTCCATATTTCTTTTTAGAAGTTGTATTTTTAATCTCAATGGAGTATTTCCTTCTGGAACTTGAATATGCAACCACTTGGATCGTAATAATGAAAATGTTTTATTCGAAGAACATTTGAATCTGAGTTTCTTTTTCATGCTAATAAGAATTATTTTACGACCATTCTTAAGATTTGCGTATTCATAAGCACGCTCACTGAAATTATATCTAGATGCTTATTGTTATAGAGCCTTGCTACGTATAACTTTTGTACTTTCAATTCTGGGAGATTTTTCCATTTTGAAATGTTTTAAAAACAAGAAAATTAAAGAAATTTAATTTTTTCTTCACGCAATAAATTTATTATCCCTCGCATGTAGGCAGTAAAAAGCATTTTTTAATGATATATGTATTATAAATTAGTTAATTAAGCGAAAGGGGAAACTTTAATGCAATTAATTTTGTGATGATATATCTGAAAGTCAAAATATGTCGTTGCACAGGAAAGAAGAGGAAAATATTAAGAATAATTTTGTTCGTGATTTATTCTGGAAACTAAAATTTTAAATGTTATGAATAGGTTTCTGCTATAAAGGGCACCTTATTTGTCGAAGATTCTAAATAAATGAGTTAAAAATTTTTTATAAACAAATATTTTAAAAATGTATGCTATAATTAGAAAAATAACATTAAAAAACATAAAATTGCTACTGCATGTTGAAAGTTATCATATTTTAAGAAAAGCATTGCATTGAATAATCATATGTAAAATATATTAATAAGGTAAATTTATATATGTTTATTATTATTATTTAAATTTATGGTAAAGATGATTTATATCTTTTTTTTTGGAAGGATTCTTAAACTTTTTTGCATTAGCCTTGATATTTCAATATCAGTTCCAAGATAATTTCAATAAAAAGAATAATCAAAATGTATTGTGTTTGGTTTTAGTGAGTATATTCAATATTCTCTGTATCATTTTTTTCTCTCATTACTAAGTAACAGCTCTTGAGTTTAGTTTTGTTTAGTTATATTAACGTTCTCGTGTTAAAGCAAAATTGAGAAAATAATTCTTCAAAGGGAAATATTGAGTGGCAAAATATGCTATTATGAAAAAAATTATCAATATAAAAGTACATTTCGAGATATGTAAAAAATAAATAAATAAATATGAAAGATATAAATTTTATATTAATAATTTTTTTATAAAAGTAAAAATGTAATTTATATACTTTTATGTTACTTGATGATTTGACCTCTCTTTTTTCTTTTTCATATTATCGTTTTACAAATAATATTTTTTCTCAGCTTTCAATTTACCCATTTTCTGATTGTTTTGTCATGTATATTTGTGTAATTTTGTGTTTTCATTGTTCTTGTTACAAGCATATTTCTATCAAATTTTATAACACAGAATAACAGTCTAGGTTTATGTACCCGGTACAGGCCAATATTCCTCATTTCTTTTACTTTAAACAATTAAACTTATATGTTGGTAGGCTGGAGAGAACTAAGAATGATTAATACCATGAGCGGATGAGCAACCTTATGGCAACAGTTGCCGGGGCAAGGACATGTGTTATTATTAATTCCATGATTGAAATCGTATGATGCATTTTAATGCATTGTATGAGCAAGTCTAGCAGAAAGCAAGTTAGCTGTTTTGATATCAAATTAAGTATAAAATCATTGGAAAGATGTATAATTTTAAATTGTGTATTAAAATAGAGTCCTATAGCAGTTGAATTGCTCTATCTTCTCTTTTGGATACTAGATGGCGATGCCTGATTAGGCCATCCCATATGTCATCCCATAGTGCATTGCGATTGTAATTAGAATGAGATGTAATGCTGAACTGTGAAGCCGCGCGCGTGAATGTCTTGTGTTAGTGTATGTTTAAGCGTGTGAATCTGGTTGTTAAAGAAATGTTTCCAACAACATTCGTCCTGTTGCTTCCTGCACAGATCATATTAATATACATACTACCACATTGGCGCCCAACGTGGGGCCTACTATTAAAGGGTATGGCTGTGCTGGAGTATCATTAGTTGCTTATGGATTAATCACAAGAAAAGTTTCCCGCCACCACATTGGCGCCCAACGGAAAAGAATTTGTGAGGAAACGAAAGTGATGTCGCCCCGACGATCAGAAGAAAATTTTCTCGCCATCACATTGGCGTGTCATCCTGACACAGAATAATTTTTCTCATCCCGGGAATGTTTCATCATTGTGTTCCAGTGAAATGATGAAACGAAAGTGAAATCGCAAGAAAATTTTCCCGTCCGCAGCAAATTATGAAATGTGTCATCAGTTTTCTCATCCCGAATACGTATCGTCCTGACAAATGTGATTATTCTCATCCCGAGATTGTGTCGTCCTGACAAATGTGATTATTCTCATTCCGAGAACGTGTCATCCTGACACATGTGATTATTCTCATCCCGAGAACGTGTCGTCCTGACAATGTGATTATTCTCATCCCGAGAAGATGTCATCCTGACACATGTGATTATTTTTATCCCTAGAACTGTCCATCATTGTGTTCCAGACATCATTCCTCAAAGATGAATCAGCGTCTGCCATCTTCGCTTCCTTGATGTCCTAAGCAGTATTCCAGTATTCAGTTTTAAATCCTAACTCGTATGGGACGTCGACCTCTGCACTGAGTATAATTTTGTTTGAATACACCAAAATGCTTCGTCTTCTGTGAAATGTTTTCATACTATTTAATATTTAATAATTTCTAAGTTACTTCTGTTTTATAGCCTATTCATCGTTGCTAGTTTACATATTTGAAATCTAACTTTGCAAAATAACTTTTGTTTTAAGAAACCGTTCTGTAGGTAACAGAACCAGGTATTTGTGTTCGGATCACTTTTATTATGTTAACACCTTTCTTGATAAGTTTATTGCAAATACTTTGTGAGTATTCATTTTGTAGAGACATATACTGCCGCATGAAAGCCTCTACTTCACATAGTACAGAGAAATTCTGAGATGTTGCCACAAAAATAAATCAAAATAACCTTTTTTTTCATAGAAAATTTTTGGAAAGAAGTGCAAGTAACATTTCAAATGACTTATACATAATAATGTATGAGCGCAATGATATAACATCAAAAGAATATTTGTCTACTTTGAAGATTCCAGCTGATATCATATTGATAGATTATTTCAAAATAATCACAGCCAACAGCTCCATTTTTTAACTTTTCAAGTAATTAAGTATTAATTAAATATATATAATTTAAATATACTTTAATATATATATAATATAACTATATATAATTTAAATTGGTATTCGAATATTTAAATATATGATTTAAATTCTGTGGCTGTTCAATTGGGCCCTTTCTTAGGTTATAATGGCTGTGAAATAAAAAAACTCATAAGTACATATAATGTAGTATCTAAAAGTCCAGTTTCAAATGTCAGTCATTAAAATCTCAAATGCAACAATTTTCAAAATGAAAACAGGAGAAAACTAATGAGTCATTCAGTTTCATTATAAACAATTTTTTTGTAAGGTTTTAATTGATCTTTTCGATTCATGGATGGAAAAGTTACAATAATATTTTTCATATCAGAAATTGTATTAAATATAATTTCTGTTATGTGACATTTGTTATACCACAGATAATGATGTTTTCAAAAGACCCAAGTGTAGTAAAAATCATTAAATTTATAATGATAAACATGTTTATCAATGCTTAACGAGATCCTTCAGATGAAAAATGTGGGTATAGATAAATAAGTATTTAATTTCGTGTATAAAATAAAAATAAGGATATTGAAATAAAAATAAAAACCATTTGATATTCTAGATCAAAACAAGCTGTAATAACAATGTTTCATGTTTGAACCGATTCTTAACTTGATTACATTCGGTGGGTAAAGAGTCTTAAATTACTTAATTAAAATAAAGATGGCCAAGCTGTAAATTTAATCTTATTATTAAAATAAAAGGTGAAAATTAGGAATGAATATTCAGTATTCATTTTTATCACAACTTCAGCACTGACAAAAGAGGGGAATGAAAATACGGATGAAATAGTGGAATATGTTTAGATTGTATTATAAAAACCAGCGGGAGAGGTCTCTCCAAATCTTTCTCGCATACTCTCTAATAATATTGTCATGACAGAGTGCCTTGCAGGACGTTGAGATACAATAGTTATAAAATATCAATCTTCGGATTTAATGTAGCAATTTTATTAAATCTTTCACGGAATCTTTGGCGAGTTATTTCACTATTAATTCCTGGCATTCGATTAATAGTATTCGAAAAACGAATTTGTACTTGCGTGTTTTTCCTAATCGATTGATACAAAGATTTGAGACAAAACTGCATTTGTTGTCACAAAATCACGTACCTAATTTGATATATTTAAATCACTGCGCTTTTTGAATGATCGCATTTATATGTTTCTGAAAGTACAGACCGACAGATAGTCAACCTGTCGTTGGTTTCGTCTCAATTTTTGATATGTCTACATTATATATATTAAATCTGTGTAACGAATTTTATCTGTCTATCTCTCTTCGTTTTGTAGTTAACATGTTAATTTATAATCGAACCAATATACTTTCTCTGAAATATTTTACTCAAAATTTGATAGAAATTTGCAAATTTGGTATAAAGACTGCATATAGAATTTCAATTATCTACCTCAAAGCGTTTTTCAGTTATCTTTGTCACAGACAGACAATTTCCAATTAAACATGTTTTTCGAACTCAGGGAAGTCTAAAACGTGAAGATTCGTCAAAATTTCGAGTTTGAGTTTTTTGATGGTTACTATACTTTCTTTATACTACGTATACGAGAAAGTATAAATTGCATTTAAAACAAATGTTGAAGGAATTATTAAAATCACTGAAAGCAATGGTACAATCAAAATAATGCCATTAAGAAAATAATTTATTTTCAAAGGGTATGAAAGTATCACTAATGCCAAGCCGTAATACCTTTCATATTCTGAAATAGAACTTTCTTATTTAATATCTAATATCTAAAAGCAATTACATACCGAATTTAAAAGTTTTAAAGCAAGCTGTTGCCCTACAGAGTCTAGCGTTCTATTCATTTCGAACTTTATACCGCAATTTATAAAAAGAGCACATAAGACTAAAAATAATAACATATTAAAAATGATGCTATTTTGAACAAAAATACAATAGTCAATTACAAATACTTCTTTTAAAGGCAATTTTTAAATGCAATTTATCTTCAAATGCTCAAGAAACCAACATATGAGGTCAGTATAAAGCTAAAATTCCTCAAGTCAAAATAAGAAAAATGAATTAATTTATTTAAGGTATCAGTTTTGAGACAGAAAATTCTACGTTTATCAATATATGTACAACTTATATTGCATATTGAGACTATACTGATTTCCATGCTTTCTCCACTTACATAAATAATATTTTTAAACAAAATGGTCATATTAATAAGTTTTTACTTTCTCGTATACGTATAGTAATCATAAAAAATTCAGAATTTGAGATGCTGACGAATCTTTATGTTTTAGACTTCCCTGAGTTCGAAAAACTCATTTTTGGAAAATGTCCGTCTGTTTGTTTGTGACAAGCCATATAATCAACTCTCCGACCCTCCCGAAAGCACACAGATAAAGAAGTCTGAATGACAGGACCGCCGCAATAGTGGCGGGAAATGTGGTTGAGTCCTAAGGGCCATCACCAGCCTCGGTACAACCCTTCCCGAAGGAAGTACGTCCCGTCATCGATGGGAGAAGCCAGATTCCCCACCTTTTTGTGTATCCTCGAGGTTGGCGAGATCCAAACACCATATCGGAAGCATCTCATCCTCTTTTCGAGGTGCCCCCAAGGGGTCTTGTTGGTTTGCTACAAACACAAATCAAAAACGCTTTGAGTTACACATTTCTATCATATTTTATATGTAATACAATAAAGAGAAGTCTGTCTGTCAATGCGTATGTGAGCACTGTAACTCGAGTGCAAAACTAGAAGAAGGAAACATCGAACATAATTTTTATCATCAAAAGTCAGATATGTTATAAATTTTGAATCATATCTGTGAACAGAGTGACCATCTGTCTGCCTGTTTATTCATATGTATGAAATCAATGTAATTCAAAAACACGACTTAAAAAAGGGAATTTCTATAAGCTGTTTTTTTAACACAATTATTAACTTTTTAAATCAATTGGTCGAAAGAAAGGTGTTCAAAACTCATGCTACTTTTCCAAAATGCGTTGCTCGAAGAAATACATTTCATTTTTATACCGGTTTTATAAAATTTGATACTCGATTTACTAGGAAAATACAAAATTCATACTTGGTTTTTCTTTCTTTTTTTTCTCTTTATGCTATGAGCCAGGAAAAAATATATATGAAGTCACACTCAAAAATCGGGAAGAAGGAGGTTTTTTATTTTTATTTTGAAGACTTCTGTGACTTTGGATATTTGCTGCTTCCTTCCTCAATACTAACTATATGAAATGCTCAGGGAATGCAGCCTTTTATAAGGAAAGCTGAAAAGAAGAAAACTGTATTGTCTAAATGTAAGAAAAAATCGTGGAGTGAATATACCCCCTGGTTATGTCGTTGCTGCTCTTCTCTTGATTCGAATATTATTTTAAATGATAGTGCAATTTTTCTCAATATAAGTACGAAATGGAATTTTGTAAAAACTTCGTAAATTTCGCTAAAACATCTCATTCTTGATGTTATTACTGCTTTATGATTTAAAGTAAATTTAAAAAATAAACCAAAGATAAATGAATCGTACTTGGAACATTATCATGTGACTATGATTCAGTCTAGATATTGGAATCTCTTTTTAAATATCTCTTTTGGTATTATATAAGACAGGAAATTTTTTTGGTCAAAGAATACATTCATAATCATGACGAAATTTTACGGCAATCAAGATTTCATTTGAGTTTAAATTGAATTTCAATTTAAAACATGGATTTTGAGTTTAAAGTGCATGGCTGCTGTTTCCTTATAGAGTTTAGAAAACGTATAGTGGTATAAGATTTTGTACTTTAATGACTGCAGCTATATTTCTTTCGAGAATTTAAAGGCTACAATCAGAAATTTGTGATATCCCGGATAGCAGCAAATAATTTAAATGCCATTTAAAAATATAATATATCGTGTTTAATGCTCTCACATAAGGGTCCCCGTCTAAGCTTTCACTTTTTTTGGGCACAGACGGGTGTCCCAATCCTGAAACTGACAAAAATCAGTTCTTCTTTCAAACTAACCCATCTTTTGAACTTCTATTTCTCCCTGGGTTTTATTTATTTCAATACTAAGCGAGAGCACTCTTTTTAAAGATATGTTGCTGATCTGTTCTCTTTTTGCTTCTCAAGGACAAGGAGGAATCTCAGGCATTGCTCATTCAAAATCACCGTTTGAAGGATGGTCCACTATTGATCCTTAGGGTATCAATATGACCGGTATCCTAATCACTTAGCTAGCTTGTTAGGGCGCAAGTGACTTCAGATGTTTGCATTGAGGATGGTCAACGTTTTTTAAAGTAACTATGAATATGGCATTTAAGACAGATAATGAGAATGGGAATTTTCAAAGCTAGTAATTGCCTTTGTATGTTAAGTTCCTGGTTGGAAGATGCTGTTAGAACCGGATTCTATTAAAACTCATTTTTTTAGACAACAAACATCCGCAAGCTTTCAGAATACAAGCGTTAGCATCTCCATGCTTGATAAAATGTCACCATTTCCTTTGGGCAAAAGTGTTCAAAGAATCGGGGAGTCTCAAATCATCTTAGAGATCTCTGACTTGGTGACATTTTGATAGAAACCAACTGTGTTATCTAAACGAAACCTGTCCTCTTGGAGAAAATGTTTCAAATCATTCAGGTTCACTCCCTCTTCACGGATCATAGATATGGTGGCATATCAAATTACAAATTAATGAAATCAACTGAAGATAAAGTCCTTCAAGATTTATTCTCTCAAGAAGATACTGTAATTAAAGGAAAATTTAAGAAATAAAAAGATCCAATCTATTTTCTATCAAACCTATTATAGTTATTTTTAATGCCGCAAAGTTACCCTATAGAGTTAAATTTGACTATATTTATTGCAAAACCCCTTCTAAATTTGCAAACCAATCTTATGTCACAAATACTAAATATTTGATCATTCCAAGACTATCTGCCATATAAAACAGATATGCTGCAAATGCGCGTCTGCAAAAAAATCCTACAGTCGTCTGTAAAAGATCGAACTCTTCTATGCAAATAATAAATACACTCTTTCAACAGGCGAAATATCTTAAACACAACAGAAAATTTATAAAAAAGATTTAAACATTCAGGTGAAAATCCTATCGTGCTTGAAATCAAATTTGTGATTTCTAGAACAAGACCCCATCTCATATCATGGAGCTGTTAAATTTTTTTTCAGCTTACACAAACTGGTGAGCTTTCTAAAGTTATTTGTCTACCATTAGTGAAACTCGACATGATACACCATGTCGAGAAAAATAGGTTTCTAAAGCGAAAGCTTTAACTGACACACTGCCGACAACTATTTAAATCAGTCAAATACAAAAAAAAAAATTTCCAAACTCAAAATAAAAAAAAAATCCCTCTAGTGGTAGAAAGTGAAATAATGAAAGGCAAATATAAAAAACTCGTCATTCTGCAGAATGGAGAATGTCAGATTTTTTTTTCTACCTCAGTCGTTTTCGGACCAAAGAATACTTCTTAAAATTGAAAGACTAAACTTGACGAAAATATTGACCTGGAATCTATTATTTCTGTTCTCCAATATATAATATGTAGATATTACAAGATAGAATAATATGGCTTTTAGCATGATTCTGAAATCATTTCAACGAACCTTTTAGCGTTCAATCGTTTGAACCCACAATGAATTAATTTTTATCGAACATATATTTTGGTGAAATAAAGCCACGAAATAATTCATATGTCCTCGGGTGTGCGGCCTGTGGCGTAGTCCTGGACACCGAGTGTGTAGTATAGCCAGTTATTAATCATAAAATTGGAAATTTGCGATAATAATATGGATACAGCATAGCTTATATATATTCGCTTTGTTTTCTATATATATTCCAGTATAAATTTGACTTCCTTTGTATTGTATTATATTATAATAGAAAGCAAATTGAAGGTAGAAATCGGAACTGAAGCAGAGAGAAAGCTACTAACAAATATTTCCGAATGCATCTTATTGAAAAATAATAAAATTTCAAATCCTGTTTAATTGAGCTTTTATAAATGAAAAAAGTGTAACCATATGATGTTTCTTTTTAAAAGAATGCGAAATTTTTTCTTGCAACTATTCGACTATTATAATCAGGCTTCAATTCATCTGATATTCTATAATATTAATTACATTTTGCAAAATTTCTGCTTTTATATGAGCGATCATTTTTTAAGAGAGATGAATGGTTATTAATTGAAGAAACTTATAAGCACAAGAAATTAAACAATTATGAATTTTTTTTAAAACAGATTATGTTAAATATCTATCCCAATCCGTAGTTTCATACACCTTTCTGAAGGGCGTGCAACAATAAAGTATATAAATTTTTATTGATATGAGATGCATCAGATTCCCTTGCGATATCAAAGATGATCAACATATTATCATAATAAAAAAGAATCGCTTGTATTAGTTAGTGATGAAAGTTATTTAAAATGAATAGCATCATATAGACCAAGTCTGAATTATCAATTTCACATTGAATTTAAATAAATGATATTAATTTTTATACAGCAATTCTCCGACTCAAGAACCGTGATTCTTTTATTTGCCCAAAAGCCCAGCAGATGGCACAACGCTCAAGATGTTGGAGCGCTTGCCTTCTAATAAAGATTCGTTTAAATTTTATTTTGAATTATCATTGAAATTGGAGGAAATAGTAATGATGTTGAAATTGAGAGTCGTGTTCAGTTAAATAAAACGAAATTTAAACTAAAGTTCACTGTTATCCCTACAAACAATATAAAATTTATTGACCCATAGCTACATATAACACAAAAATAAATCATAAAAATTAAATCATCATTCGTTGATAAAAACAGCAAATATAATTTTGAATCAGGAATGCTACAATTGTTTTTCCAAACATTGTAAAAGCATTTGTTAACAATAATGTCAAGTTATGATGTTATGAAAATCTTATAAGACAAGTAAAATCATACTTTGTCTCAACCGTTTATGGAATTAAATTCTTATAAGAGATAGCAAAACATACTCTTTACAAACTGTGAGGAATAATGCATAAAAAAACTTTACAAATAGTAATAAGAATTTCAAGGAATTAATATTTTTAAAAATCTCAACACTATTTATACAACACTTTTCATCATGAATATCAAAAGTTTTACTTAATCACTTTTCTATATAAAAAAAGTTTTCTTCAGAAAAAAAATTGAAACAAATTCTAAAATTATTTGACTAAAAACATTAATTGAGATTTTAAGAATTTTTTTTCATTAGAATTGTTATTATTATGCTTATATTAATCGGATATTCATTAATACATATATTACAGTGTCAGTTTAATTAATTATCTTATCATGTCTTTAATCTTTTAAAACTCTCCATACATAGAACGTATGATTTTTAAACTGCATTATTCATTAAAATGGTTAAGAATGTCTGAGATTTATTCATTTATTTTTAATGTTTAATTGATCGTCCCTCTGAGACTGATTATTAGTCCACCCTATTAACAGCACTCACTTAATAATGTCAACCACATTTGAAGAGCAACATTTTGTCCTAACAAAGGAAAAAAAGTATTTCTAATTATGTTTGCACAATAAACATATGTCCAATTCGATTAATTAGTTATATATATAAAAGGGGTGACATTAATTTTCGAATAAGTTTAGCAAAATCGGTTCAATTGTTGAAACTAGAAATTCTGTTGAGATTTTATTTTGAAACAGCTGTCGAAAATGAAAGTCTGAAAGGACCATTGATGTCACATTTGAATGTCTTGAGTTTTTAAATAAAATAAGAATATATGAAATCAGTAAAATATTTGAGATTTGAGTTTTTTTTTCCTATACAGAATGTACAACGAAAAAATGGTTTTGACATTTCTCTTAACCCTTCCTAGCAGTCCTCTCCTTATCGTAAAAATTTCTATTATTTCTCTGTTTTTCGCTGCATTACTCAAACAAGTAAAATTTTACAAAGCGTTTTAAACATTTAAAAGTTTTTAAATGTAGAAGAACGCTTAAAGCGCGTTACCGTCACCTTGCAGAAGTTTCACATGAACAGGGTAGACGCGTTACGGACGGATAAGAGGTTAAAAAGGGGAATGTTGCGGTATAAGTGACATTGAAAACAAATTAAGGAGTCATATCCTTTTACTTAAAATAATATCCTGAGAAATAAAATCAATGATAGAGACTGCATGACAGATTCTTTGTACATCCTAATTATTTTATAAGCCTATAGTTTATTAAAAAAGTCTCATTTTGAAACAACGCATGAATTATTTGTAGATTGAAACTGTCCCAAAGCAATATTTCTATTCTTAAGGCAAGATATTTCAATTCTTACAATTTTATAATATTTTAATTGCCCATTTAAATTAATTTTTTTACAAAAACTTTGAGTATCAAAGTGAGTCAAAGGAAGCGGTCTCCCAGAAAATTTCTTTCATGTTCTTTTTAATTAGATTCTTAATTTAAAGCCGCATGTATGAGTCTTTTATTGTTTTTAGCGGAGTAAATTTAGTGAAGTAAACTGTAAATCATTGATAAAAATTAACTATTAATGATCGATGATCGACATGAATCTAGAATTAGATGCTTGGCGATTTTTTTCTACAAGAAAGAGTATCAGAAAAACGAATATGTACATAAATCGCCTTTTTACAGACCGAAACAAACCAAAATTTGAAATAGAATTACAACAGTAGTAACATGGTCACATACCAGATTTCATTTATTTAATTCATGACGATTTTGAGTTTACATGCTTGCAAAATTACAGACTGATAAACGGCTTATCATTATGACAGATTTGATACAAATCTAGATTTTAGATTCTTAACCTGTGTTCAAAATTTTATCTATCTGATTTTTAATGATCTTTATT
This sequence comes from Argiope aurantia, assembly GCA_026543865.1. Lineage (NCBI taxonomy): Eukaryota > Metazoa > Arthropoda > Arachnida > Araneae > Araneidae > Argiope > Argiope aurantia. The sequence continues at coordinate 134,938 of JAPMOR010020965.1, forward strand.
TATTTTATTCATTTGTTCTGAGAATGCATTTGATTTAAAATGTGATTGAAATTTATAAGTTTGGTTGTAATTCCGTATACCAAATTTTCCGTTTAGCTTGAAGTGTTTTTGAATTATCGTGTTCAGAAACAGACAGACAGACAGGCAATTATTAAAAATGTATTTCTTGCACATAGAGAAGTTTGGAAAGAGGAGATTCATCAAAATATGGAGTTCACATTTTTTAACTATTATAATACTTTCTCTTTGTTACTTCATATAAAATATATCTTCCTCTGTGGGCCAGATTTCATCCGTCTAGCTTAAAACCGTTAATCGTATTCACAGACAGTCATATTTACAAATGAGTTTTTTGGATGTACGGAATTAAGATTTTAATAAAGTTTTTTTTTACTTCTGTAAAATCTAATAATTTCTAAATATTTAATAAATTTAAATATTTTCTAATTTTTCGAAAATCTTTTCTTATAAGAAATATTTAATATAATTCAAATGACTCCGTTGAAATAATGGAAAACGAGATACAAATGGAGTTATTTCACTCATTTGAAACCTGAGTAAAGATAGCTACTGTCAGTACTGAAATTATAAAAATGAAATTTGATATAAAGATATTTTGTTTGATTTCCCCCTTTTTTTTTAATTAGTAAGGGAAATATTTCATTATATAATGGCTGTAATTTAGTTTTAGACATCTTTATTTATTTGATTAAATTTTCGATAGATGGCAGCATATGTCGATTCAATCTTTTTTTTTATAGTAATTTTTGAAATTCTAGAAGACAAAAAATATGCTTATCGTTTTTATTTCTCTTAACTTGCTATTAAGAAAATTCATGAAATCCATCATTTTATATACATATGAAATTATAAATAATATCAAATATTATGGAAGAAGAGTGTTATTTCGCTAAGAATTAAAACTTTTCAATAAATGCATTTTTTTTTATTGAATGAATGGAAGGAATTTCTTCTTCTACATTTGATTTCATTTATATTCGCCATTTGATAACCTACATTTGAAAGCCATCTATGGCTGCTTTTTGACAATGTTGTGTACGTGTAGATTTTTTATTATGCGAAACTTGTTCTAGGCGTTTAGAAAATTTATTCGATACACAGAAATATTTTTTTATTAAAAAGTCAAGATATCAGAGAAAAATTCAATTATACATATTTTCAAAATATGCCAGGAGTACCAAGTAATTCTTAATATGCCTTAAAGCAAAGAATTGTACCTTGAAGAAAGGTAACAAATAATTTATTCCACTTTTATCTATACATTTTGCCCATCTGTCCTTCATATAGTAAATGCTCTTCTAGAAAAAAATGCTCACATCTTGAAGTTAATTGTTGAAGTGTTAATGGGAAAGCGTATGAGATGTCGATGAAAACAAATGGTGATCCAAAGAGGTTAAGTCTACTGAGTATGCTGCATGGGGCGAGAGTGTCCAGTCATATGCATAAATGGGTCTCTGAAATCTTTCTCCCTTTGGGATTGGATATTATCTTGCTGAAAAATCACTTTTCCGAGTCTTACAATCCAATCTGTAAGTGTTTTTGATTGATGCACTGTTCAAATGAATCATTTGTTCACTGTAGTGAACGGCATTCATTATTTCATGATTTTAGAAGATAGTGGTACTTCTAATCGCACCGTACGGAAAGGTGTGAAATCACCACTTTTAAATAGTCTAAACCAACGGACACCATAATCTTACATTATGTATTTTCATCATAAATTTCTACAAAGATATGACGATTTGCACTCGCGTTTTCTTCTTTTTGATTGAACAAAAATAGAGTACTGTTGCACATGCTCTTTGCTTTCTTTGAAAATAGACAAGATTACCTTAGAATATATACTAATTTGGAACTGGTTACAAATCAGGGGCATTTTAACAGGTGCTGTCCTAGCAACTGACAAAAAAGTTGAGACTTTGAACTAAGCCTTGCTTTAGGTGTCATCATGAAGAAATTAAGAATTATTATCTGGCACATTTAGCAGTGTCCGATTGCACTTTTAAACAGCTTTACCTACTTGTCTTAAATAGCACGTCTTTTACTTTAATTACCTGTTGATTTTAAATTATTTATATTATATATTTAAAATGTGATAAAATTCTATAACTTAAATACTCAACATGTATGCAAATATCTTTCTTCTTTAGGTCTTTGCGTTTTGTACTTATCGAATTCACTTGTACTCGGACAGTTAGACGGACAGACTTCAGCATGAATTTTGTACAAAATTTGATAGAAAACTACCAATTTGGTTGGAACTCCATATACCAAATTTTATCCGTCTAGCCCAAAGCATTTTTTTAGTTATCTCGTTCATAGTTACACAAACAGACATAATGCTAAAAATCTATTTTTGAAATTCAGGTGGTCTGAAAAATAGAGATTCGTTAAAATTTTACATTGAAATTTTTTGCCGATTACAATATTTTCTCTGATATTCTTTTTTAAAAATTTAAAAAGTTATCTAACAAAATTTTTAAGTAAAATATCACACTTTCTTCATGCTAGTAATATAAATATATTATCGCACAATGATAATATATTAATAATAATTGTTAAAATGATTGGTTGATTGTATTTAGAAACTGACATTAATTAAAAATATAAAAAGCTTAAGAATTAATCGAAAAGAAATATTAATTTTAAGTTCTAACATACGAAAAAGAATTCTGCTATCGAAAAAAGTATTAAGGAATATTTCAAAATCAGTAAATCAATTGTTCTTGCATAGTGTATTATAGATAAAAAAAATCTGACATCGTGCGAGTCCTCTTATATTTACTGACAAAAAATGACATTCGTCTTAACATGTATGAACATAAAATGCAGTTTTGTGCAAATATTACTGAATCAGAATTTAACAATGAAAATACTACGAATTCACTATTTCATATCAGATCTGATGTTTACATATATTGATACAGAGATTTCAGTAGCATCAAGTTTCGAGATTTTTCTTGAAGTTTGTTAAGAAATGAGAGATTTTCTTCGCACGTGTTTCCGAGATTAACCATCTACATTTTGTTGACATACCTGGAATTTATGAATTATGCAATTCGTAAATCGTCCGCAAATAATCGATATAATTTCAGAGCCATGATTGTCTCTTCTTAGAGTATACTTTCTTTATAAATATCTTGTTTTATTCATTAAATATTTGAGAATATTTACGATATTGCATGCTTTTTATGAATTAATTGATGATGATATTTTAAGGGAGATTTTTAAAAGTTGTTTTTCTCACAAATCATTGAGTACTTAAAAGCGTTTTGTTTATAGAATCAGTCTTGTAAAGTACAGAAGAGATATTGTATAAAAGTACAGAGGAAGTATTGTATCATCAAAAAATTTGAACTCGAAATTATGACAAATTAAAAATTCTAAGACTTTCATAATTTTTTTAATTAACTGTCTATAATTGTAGTTTCGCGTCAAATTTTGGTATCAACTAAGGAGAAAAAAAAACCCCGTCAAAAATACATATTCACAGTATATATTCTGTAAAAACGCCAGATTCAAGCCAAAAGATTAATATTTCGTATTCGTCAGTGTCATATAAGGCATTCGAAAAGTCCACAATTTTGTGTGGGAAGAGGAATTTAAGACCTTTATTGGAGAGTAAAGTTTTATGCGAGACCACTCTCATTGGCTCGTACTTGATATGAGCAATATTCATATATCTGACAACTATTTGTTCTGTCTGTTTTAGTTATTTATACTCTGCAATAATCTGACAGTGATCATCATGTGAAGGAAAATGATGAAATTCTATGTTCGAGTTTCTAGATAAGATCTTGAATACCAGTTTTTGAATGCTGTTTTATTCAAAGCCATATATAAGTAATTAATAAGTCATATATTATTCATTAGTGGTTTCATACTATATCAAAATATCTTGCATGATTCAATGAGTGATTTCTATTTGTGCTTTAGATTCAAGTAAATAATTGTAAATGAAAAATTTTGCCTTATATTTCTTTATCTACTGGTCTGTCCATTTACCGAAATATTTGTTTCAATTCTGGCGATCACATTCGATTATTTATGTTAAATCTCCACAATAATTTAATTTAAAGTTTCCCTATAAGAAGATAATGCTATTTGAAAATTGATATGTGAACTTAAATGAATCAGATATGCAAAAAAGAAAATAAAAAAATGTGCAAATTTGAGTTATTGGTGTCAAAACTATACATTTCCAATAAAATGACTATTGCTTAATTTTTTTATAGTTCTGTTTTAAGAAAGAGTATGTAAGAGGCGCTGTCATTTATGCAAAATTTTAATTTAATTCTCTTTCACTTTGCTAAAACAAAGTTTTAAATAAATTTAAAAATATGGATGGTTTGAACTATAGATTTTCAGTCAAAATAACATTGTTAATTCAACGTAGTTTAAATAGCGTTATTTTCAGAGATACTATTATGAAATCTTTTATATTATTAAACTTTTAGTTAAATAGGATTCTCCGTGATAATAGGATTTTCCTCCCTTCAACAATGTCCCCGTTTTTTCTTTTACCTCCTCCATCTCCCAACCTAATTTCTGAAAAGGACATATCATCTGACATTAATTAAGTACTTTGGATGATTTAGAGATGATGCCATTTAGAAAGTCATCAAAGTGTGCTCGAAAATCTGTGGACTCTTTTAACTTGCAACTTGGTCTGATGTATGCAAACGACCGTATATTGTTGTTGAGGATTATTAATCCGCTTAATGGCAAAAGCTACTTTGTCATTAGTTAGAAGGGGATTTTGAGATGAGAAAGGAAGGCTTCAGATGAGTGGGTTCTTCAGTTACGGCAATTTTCGCACAGAACATTAATTCATATTTCCGGTTTATAAAAGTTATCAAGTAATAATAATTTGGAGAAATTTCACATATAATAGAAAAAGAAAGATGCACTATTTCAGGTTTTTTATTTTTGTAAATATTTTTTAATTAGTTTGTAAACAAAAAGTGTTACAGAATGCATGAGTTAGAAAAATATTTGATAATTAAGAGAATTATATGTTAATTAGGTAGCAAAGTGTGTTACTAATTTAATCTCCTTAATAAAATTGAGCACTCAAATTGTATTTAAAAATATTATGAATTAAGAACAGAATATTAAATGATATAGATATTTTGAAAATTTATAACAGAATAACAATTGCGAGTGGATGTAAATGAACAATGTCTGTACTGAATATCCTTTTCATTTAATATATGTGTTATGGCTTATATGTTTGTATATTGCTCATAAGTGAGTCTTATATTTCCTGTTATCAAATAAATTTAATTATGAATATAAGATCTTTCAAAATTATTCCTTTTTTATTTCTCCAAGAGAGTTATAAATATATATTTACCCATTGTATTTCAGCAAGATGTAATATTAACTCGAATCTATCAATTCTCCTGTTATTAATAAAAAAGTAACAGAGAAGGAAAAGCAGATCAACCCAAAATCAGTTATTTGGAATTAAAAAAATATTACGTTGGATAGACACTAATATAGAAGTAGACAAAGAAAATACTTAAATTATATGTGGGAAAACAAAAATAGGAGTTACTTGACAAAAAATTAATTTTTGTGGATTTGTTTGGCCATTTTGACTGCTCTTTCTAGTAACACTCATGGAAGAAATCCAAAAGTATGGTTCTTCCGTCTAGGTTTGAGGAGTCTGTACCAAAGGTCTCTTTGTCAATGGTCAAAGGTCATTACCTTTGGGAACATGGAACAGGGAAACGTATAAAATCATCAAAACAAAGAAATTGCAATCATTCTCCTGGATTCGTGAAGATACCTGTTTGTCACATGATATGGCCCATTTCTTGGTTAGAGAATTCCGTGAATAGAGGATTCCATGGTTAGAGGATGACTTTTGCTCTAGCATAGAAGTCGGTGATTCTATTCACTTTGAGACATCCTGCCCGTTACTCTTTCATGGCACTTCAAAAACCCTTCATTTTTGCTAGAAAGTCTTTGGTGCAAAAGAGTCCTTGATAATTCATCATTCCATAAAATAATAATAAAAGAATTAAATTCCTAATTGATCATGTAGAATTATTCCAATTAGATTAATTCTATCAATTTTTTTCATGCAATATTTTAATATTCCCCTCATTTTATTCATAGCGCATTCTTAAATAGAATTCATAGTATTCTTTAGCCTCCTCTAGTACACCTCATTTTTATAATTGCCTTATTTTCACTCATTTTGTACATTATAATGTTCATGCTTTTGTACATTATAATGTTATAATGTTTTATTGTTCTGAAGTACAATAAAAGTGGATACTTTTATTGTACTTCAGATATTTTTCATTCTAGATTCTATTATTTTTTGCTATGTTGTGTTTATTCATATTTTGTAATTTGTAAGTTTCTTTCCAATTAATAGCAGTGCATTTTTTTCCATTTCTTTTTTTTTATAATTATCTACATATATATCAAACCGAAAAGGGGCCATATGTGCTATAGAAACGGAAGTGCAATGTTAAGTGTGCATACATGATAGTTTTTGAAAATACTATTACATAAAAACAATTTCCACACGGTTTTGGAAACTTACTTGTGATCAAGTAAAAAGTTCTAGGCAGAATTAAACATTCGGTAATGGTTAGTAGAATCCATTAACAATTGCAGACTTTACTTGATTCTTAATCCAATTTACTTTAACAAAATTTATCATTTTTTCTGAATTTCTGACCTGTTCTTTAAATTTTCAAATATATTTTTGAGAATCCACTGCATAAGTTGTAACTATAAAACTGTATGCAATTATTCAATGCATTTTCAATATGTTAGACTGGAGACTATTCTAAGTAATTTAAAACTGAAATCCAAATTTAAAACAATTATGGTTCGCTCAAATTAATATTAAATGTTATTTAGATGATCCAAAACTTTCATAATAAAACATGTGGTAGATAACGATACTTCAAGAAATAAATCAGGTCTAAGCAAGGAATAATATCCTAGATAGTTTATTAATATTCCTTAACTTAGTTGCAAACAACACAAACACTTTAGCGAGATGCCGTAACTTCTGATATCATTACTCAATTACTGGCATACGCCAATTAGAAAAAGGTGTGTTTTAATCTGCCAAAGACCTTTACTTTTAGTTTATTTAGAAATACAAATATGGCACTTCTGGCAAAATTTCTGCAGTCTTTCATCATTACTAATGATGATCAGTAAGATGAAGATCTTTCCTATTTTTAAATCATGATTCATCACAAAAAATTCTATTTTGAAAGGCCTTTTTAATCATAGCTCAAAATGAGATTAACATAAGGAATGAATTAAAAATTTAGAGACGATTTAAATATTTAAACCAAAATTTATAATCATAACATAATTTTGTTTTTATACTTGATTCATGTTTACTTTAAAATTTTATTCTTGATTATATATCAGCAATAATGAGCACACAAAAATATATGTTTAGTATGATCGTAAAACCTGTAGAAATTTACTACTAACCAAAAAAACATTTTTAAAAATACGCTTATAATTTTTTTTGAAAAAATTATTACAATTAGAGAGCGCATTCGCATGGAAAAAATATGGATGACACTAAAAAATTTTTTTCCTGCGATAACATTCTACAGTATTATTTCAGAAAGGCACTATAAATTTCGATGGAATTTAAATTAACCTTGGAGGGCTTGCATTGAGCCTCCAAGGCCTGAGGATTTTGAAATCATATCATGAAAATCGATTTTTAAGTGAGAAAATTCCAGTTTTATTGCTATTAATTAATTGTTAGTAAAGATAATATTTTATTGATATTAAAGATCATTTGTATGATGACCACAGATTTGAATTTATACCATTATCTTATCTCAGGAACTGATGATCTCTCATTTGCAGCTCAGTGCGGGTCATGGCATTTCATTGTTGGATGCTTAGAAGAAACTATCTAATCAGTTTTATTTGTAATTTAGTAATATATTTTTTTGCTATCAATCAATAATCATTTCAATGTTAAGTGCTGTGTTCTTAAATTATTAAAATGCAATAATCCTTAAAATCCGTTAAAAAATTTTTTAAAAAGTTAAAAATATTTTTAAATTTTGAATTTTAAAAGTGGTCTTTATCTGAAAATTCAATTATATATATTATGCTGTATATTTTAAATAATGTTTTTAAGCAACTAAAATATTCTTTAATATAAATGTGATTTTATTTGTGTCTTGTAAACAAAAATTTTACTCTACGAAGTATATATTCTCCGAAATTGTATCAAAACTTTGAGATATATTTTCTTAGTGAGTACTTAACTGATCAAGAATTAGCTGCTCACAAAATTTGTCAGCTCTAGGTTCAGTAGCCTACCATGTAAAGGTATTTTTCCATTATATCATGAAGTGTGCCTCATCATACAATTTATACTAAATTTATAACCCTATAAAACTCATCAACTCTTAATATTTAACAAATTTTTGCCCATTTTCTCAATATATTGCTAATCAATTCATAAAAACTGAATTGTTCATAAGATCTATTTCATTTGTTCACTCAACTTATTTTGTTCTATTTTCACATTGTGAGAGATAAACGAAGATATAGCATTTTATTTCTATAATCTGTTGATAAACATGTTTTTTAATACAAGCGAACAAAACTTGCCCTCAAAATGATAACGTTTTAATAATTTATACCTCAGAATATTATAATATCATTGAACAAATAATGAAATGATAATATTAATAATAAATTTATTTTATGAGGTGTATTAAAACTGATCACACAGTGGAGGATTTTAATCTGTTTCTGAAGAAAAATAAATAGATTACTTTTAATTTTCCCTTTTTTTTTATACTGAAATTCTGTATTGAAATGGCTTATAACATCGGCAGTCTCACTAAAGTTGAATTAAATACATCATATTGAAACTGGTGTACAACGTGATTGCAAAATGTCATTCATTCATGCGGGTTCTCTAAAGTTAGATTCTGAGATGCAGACGATTCTCAAACACATTTCCCAATAGCTAATCATTGAGTACACAGCCCATGCAACTGTTTCAACAATAATGTCTACTGAAATGAACCCATTAAAGACACAGACAGACCATTTGATATAATAGAATTAATAGTAATTGGAAATTAAATTTCGTAAGATATTCAAATTTAAATTATATTGGAAAAAAAGAAATGAATGATAAGAAAATTCTTTGATGTAGTTTTTAAAAATCATCGGAGTCTCTCCTTTTAATTTTGTTTTATAACTTTAGATAAGGTTCAAGTTAAAAAATTGTATATGAATACGGCATTATATTCATATGCAATATTTTCTTTTCTTGTGTATTTTCATACCGCAAAAACAAGGTTTAATTTTAAAAAAATAAAAACATCTTTTGATTATAATTTTACAGAACTCCACAATTTTACAAAAAGTAACTCTCCACAATTTTGAAGAGATAATTTTACCTCACTCTAGAAAGTATACTCTTTTGTACACTCTAGAAAGGGACACTATTGGGTTATGATAGTAGTACACGTACACATAGAAAAGCAAACTCACCGTTTCTATTGAATTTTATTGAAAATTTGGTAAGTATATACAATATGGGTGCAAAGAAAACATTCTGATTTCATTTATCTAGCTTGTTGATTTCTGAGTTATAAATTCAAATAAATATCGGCATTTATTTTAATATACGATTTTTCGATTAAGATAAAAGATGATTGTAAAAAAAAGATAATGAGTGTTAAATCCATAAAAATAAGGATGTTTAATATTTCGAGATTTAAAATTATTTTTATTTGTATACATCATGTATGTGAAATTACAAAAAAATAATTGCATAAAATGTTAAAATGTTCTGAGTTTCAATAAATATTATAATACTATTGCCATATTTTAAATGAAAACTAAATTATTTTCTTCATTTTTTTTCTAAATTCTTTTCACAGAAAATCTTTTAAAATTCTCACAATAAATATAGCATTCTATATAAAACAGCAGCCAAATAAGTTTAGACGGTAATGGATATTTTGACGACAGCCTCTAATACTGTCTTAGAAAGGAAACTGTCATAGGATAGAATATTTTCCAACCAACTTTAACTTTCTTTTTAAAAAAAATGTGTATTGATTTTTTTATGGCACTATAGTCGTGGTATCGTTTTATAGGACCAGAATCATTTCTTTCTACATTATTACACTGGTCGAAATCTCTGCATGTTTTATAGTTAGTTATTTGTAACATTCTACACAGCAGATGCATCATCATATGCATTAAAATTGCAAGTTCCGAGGGTTGCAATCTTTTCGATTTGTGTGCTTCAGTATTACAGTCGATTTGTGTGCTTCAGTATTATATCCTCCTATAACCATCCTTTTTTGTGCCTGTAATATCATAGAATTCATTTTTAGAAATATTTAGCAAATGTTTTTTACTACTGTTGTTAAATTTTCAATTTCATTATGCCTTTTTTTTCATAGGATGCCTGCAATCAAAATAATCTGTTTATTTGTGAAAAAAATTTTGAAAGTACTTTGAGCGCCACTTAATGTGATCGCGATTAATGTTATCAGAAGTTTTATATTATTAAAATACTATAGTCCCTCAACACGTATACAAAAATATTTGGTTAGATTAGCCATTGCATCATTTAATAAGATTTAAAGAAGATAACAGGACGCTTCTTTATTTTTAAGGACTATAATTCATGGAATTTTCTTACACCATTTGTAAAGAAACTTCTAAAAGTTTTTTCCCCCATTAGTTGAGGCTCATATTCTTTGTCTGGTCTAGAGTGATCTTTATTGGTTTAACTGAACAATTAGGTTTCATGCCTGGCTTGAAATCTTTTACACAGACATAAACCAGTATTACTTGCGATTGAATTATTGAAATTAAATGGATTAAAAAACTGATTTAATAATTAAATAAAAAAGAAATTTTAGGATGTATGAAAGTTTATATAAAAAGAAATAAGGCAGCGGTGTTGAGCATTTGAATACCTCACATTATCTTCGTTATAAAAGTAAGTAAACTCCGGAGTGTTTGTGAGAAAGACCAAGTAATAAACGTTGATGAATCGGATGGGATGAAAAGTATGAAATATTGAAAAAAAAAGAAAAAAACCATCAACGACCACCGAAATGTATCAAAAGTTTAATATTTTGGTGCTAATTCAATAAATTAAAAAAATCAATACAAGCACAGACAAGTGAATAAGTGAATAAAGTTCACAATAAGTGAATTTTTAAGAAATAATTGTCGATATTTAACAATTAAGGAATTTGTCGACTATTGTTTTTGAAATATGTTATAGAAGTCCCAAGATAAGTGTTTTCTTTTCCTTTATTTTTCTCTTGATAAATAAAAAATGTAGTTGAATTTGCTTAATTCAATTATTATTATCAATCGGTTATTAAAATTCTTAAGCCCCGGAGTGATCATATTAAGCGTTAATTACTGCAGTTACTAACAGTGACTTCGAAACAGGTTGTATGGTCAAAAGTCAGAAACACTATTCCATGAAAGATTCATCAGGTCAGTGACTCGGCTTGCGATTCATCATCACTAGCATATTGAAATGCCGTAAGTCAAATTGGTCAATTTTTTTAATGTATCGTTGTGTGTGATTTTTGACCTAATGAACTGCTTTGGTACTACAGCGATGACATCCTTTACAGAAAGAAAGTGTCAAACTTTCTTTCTATGTTATGGCTTGGCATTAAAGTTTAGTTAGGAGAATTGTGAGATTTGGTGCATTATCTTTGCCACATGAGAAACATAATAATCTTTGTCAATCGAAAGACTTCAGATAAAATTGCGAAATTCATCTTAAAATAACGCAATTGTAATTTTACGATGAGACATTAATTTGCTAAATCTAGAACATTTCTATTAAATAGAGGCAACATTTTCATTTTTCAAATGCTATTCCAAATGTAAATGAAAAATGCCTTTGCATAAATCAGGAAAAGAAAGATAAGTTTCAAAAGATAATATTTGATATTCCCAAATTATTCTTTAATTTTTGTAATATTTATAGTGTGGGATTATTCACTGCTCCAAGTAGTTACAACATTCTCATTTTCCAATATATGTTAATTTTTGCATAAACAAGGAAGACAAACTGAGATACGCTTGATGTTGAAGATATGTCTATTTTAAGATGAATTTCGCAATTGGGTTTCGCAAGAGATCAAAGTTTATTCTTGTGGATCATATTTTTACTTTTGTAATTTGCATAGTGTGAAAGTGTTCTGCCCTTTTTAAAGCGCTTTTCATGAAAAAATTCAAACAGCAATATGAAAATTAAAAAAACAAACAAACTTGGTTTATGCATTAATTACATTTGTTTGCTTTTGAAGGCCTTTTAATACAAAAGGTTTCATACTGTATTTGAAATGTTCGCTTTAAAAAAATAAAATAGGGCACGATAATAGATTCAGCATTTGCTCAGTTGGTAATCTTTTTTGTTGTTTCACTTACATAGATTAATAAACTACACGTCTATTACAAGATATTTTATCTTATGGTATAAAAGCTTGAAAATAATTTGCATACAGAAAATATTTTGCTTAAGATCTTCAGGGCGAAAATTTTTTGCTTTGTAGAATATGGTAGTGGTTAGGTTCGAATCAATTATAAAATATTCTTGCTGTCTAAAGAAACATTATAACAGAAATTTGAACATTTAAATTGAAGAATTTAATACTATTCTTGATAATTGGTGGTAATTTATTTGGGTTAATACAAAATGAAATATTAATTGTTCAATTTGGTGAATTGTTAGTTTTAAGTACATTGTAATGTCCTGACCTAGACTGATCAAATAACGAATCAGAATTTCCAGACAATTCTTTATTTTACATCCCTGTATATACAAAGAACAACTTGTTCTAATCTTGGTTAAATAAATAGTTATTTACACCTGTAATAGGAGATACAGCAGTAAAGGTTTTTCTTGAAACTCAGTTCTCCATCACGTCAACACGACCTCTAAAGTGGTAGTTTCTCAGATTCCGAACTCGTGGGCGTAGTCCAACAGATCCTGCAATTCGTTTCTTCTCTCCCTCCTAAAAAAATCTCCACGCTTTATTTCGGCGACAATCTCCGCCTCTTAATTTACATTGGTCATTTGAGCTCTCTTTCGGATAATCGGGGTTCAGCCATATGCTCTCTCAGTGGCGCCAGTGGGTCGTGGGAAGGTACTTTCACAAAGAGAAACATCTAGCATCCAGATGTTTGGACACCCCTTTCTCTTTGAAGGTACTATCAATACCTCTTGGACGAGGAATTCCACATGTGGTCTTTCATTATAGTCGCTAATGAACAGATGCGAGACAACCCAGGTGAAAAGATCCGCCATCTGGCTATTTCGAGACGTTTAGTATGTCACAGCGACGACACAGCTGGCTGTAAATGTTTTATCAGTACCGGAAAACGGGAAATGTTACATATCCCCCACCCTTGCTGAAAGGATTTTTTCTTAATTTTAACGAGAAAAAATCCGTCTTATCTCCAATATGCTTGTTTATACTACTGACAAAGGCCTAATTACAACATTTAAAATTTAATCTTCCTGAATACAATATATAACTAAAATAATAATAATAACATATTTATACACTTTTTACGGTATGGCAGCTCTCTGCCTTTACCTGCTAAATCAAAAATCATTTCTTAAAATTCTTTTTTTTATTTACAAAATTCAAAAAAAACAAAACCAAAAAATTCTAATTAATTTGCACTTTTAATTCGAATTTCACTGCGAATGATGTACCGAACTATGCGTTACTTTAATGCAAAATCTCTAAAAAAATTCAGTCGTTAATTGATAGTAAATGAGGTACCTAAGTCACATTGTACTTCGCGAGGAAATACCATACGATTTAATATCTTCAACAAAGCATCCGTCACCGGTATGGAACTTATATCTTTGACCGGTATTGCGTCCGGATATTTAGAGGACATACCTATCGCTGTCAATAGATATCGGCTGTTTTTAGTACTAATAGGAAGGGGTCCTACTGCATCGATATTAATTGTGGAGAATATCTCTGCGATGGTCGGTATTAATTTAAGCGGAGCCTTCTTCTTATCGCGAGCCTTCCCTATTCGTTGACATGGGTCACAGCATCTTAAGTAATTTTCCACTTCTTTAATACAGTTTGGCCAAAAATAATGTTTAAGCACCCTATCCTTTGTTTTAGTGACACCTAGATGCGAGAAATAGATTCATGACACAACGCCAGAATTCTCTCTCGAAACTCCCTCGGAATGACTAACTGAAAACTTTCTTTCCCGTGATGATCCACCGTTTTCCGAAAAAGTATGTTATCTCTTTCAACAAAAGAACCTTCTGCCTTTATAGCATTTTCGAAACAGGGCCTCAGGGTTTCGCATTGCCTCTGAGACACTACAAATAAGTCTGCACTGACCTTCAAAAGGTTAGAAGTCGTCCTCTTCACCGGGAGGTAAACTGATGTCAGTCAACGCGTCCTTAATAATTATCTCTCGATTCTTGGCTTTCGGGGGAGATTGTTTGGCGTTCTGACTCCGGGTAACCACCGCATTCAAATTCGTGGTTTGTTTTTGTTCCGATATCAGATTCGCGGATCCGTTTCCTAACAAATAAACTCCATTAACTAGACTGGAGTCTGTGATAGCAGTTATTGTTATAATGCGTCAAATTATGCGTCAAGTAAAATTTACATCTAATGGTTTCTTTACCCAGACGGTCTCTCCTGTATAATCTTCGGCGCGGACATAATTACTAAATCAATCGTCGCTCCCGAATCTCACAGAATAGACATTTCTACATTATTTACTAGAGCCTTACTCATATAAGGAGCAAATAAGACTTCCACATTTTTAGTCGTCCCTACACAATTTACGAACTCATTAGGTCCATTTTTTCTTAATTGTGGACAATTCGGTCTTAAATGATCAGTGGAGTGACAAACATAACACGCTGGTGCTGTCCGTTTTTCAAAATTTTTCTTCCTCCAATTTCCCTTTGCAGTGGATTTTTTCCAATACTGGGGGTCGGATTTTTCACCGGGTTTATTTTTAATTTCTTACATCGGCGAAGTAGGTCCAGCCTTTTCAAATGATTTCCGCTCGCTAATTTAAAAATTTTTCGGTTTGCGGTTATCCCTGACCGATTCGTATTGGTCTATTTTTCCTGATAAATTTAATGGGTTCGCCAATGTTCCCCATTCGTCCAGAAAATAATCTTTCACTTACTCGGTACGCGACATTTAATCTGATCCGCGATCATAAGATTTTTCAAGCTTTCAAAATTTTTAATTTCTGTTCCCTCCAACCAGCTTTCTAAATAGTTTCGGAGATCAAAAACTAATTCTTTCCATTATGCACCTTTTTTTTTTTTTATGCTGCGTAAATTTTAATTGAAAAGTTTTCGGTTTCATTTTAAACCTATCTAACAAAACTTCCTTTACGTTGCCATAATCCTGCATTTTTTCTTCTGGCTCTCTAATGATAATTTGTGCTAGATCCAATGGTAAAAGTGAAATAAGTTGGGACATCTATTCTGTTTTTTTTTCAGTTCTGCCATGCGAGCTTGGCGCTCAAATAAGGCCAGATATGAAGAAATATCTGTGACTTGTGCATCAAATTTTTGCATAAGATTTTTTGGACCGGGTCGGTGTTTATTATTTTTGCTCCGATTTGAAGTTAAGCTAATTGTTTCCGCAGCTCTAGTTATTCTTAATTTCTCTAATTCGAACGCCCTTTCTTCAGCTTCTGTGGTTCTATCTTCCACAGTCTCGCGTTCCTGAACTATAACTTCGAACAGATTTTTAAGAAATTCCTCGTCAAAATCTGGGGAACTCTTAATATTTCCGCATATGTTTACTACTCTATCAGCAGGGGTAATTTCCCTCCCTAATTCCTAAGTTAACCTGGTCAAATCTACCTTCCTAAATTTCGCTAAGAAAGCCATTTCCTTGATTTTTTTTCTTTTTGAAATAAGGAATTTAACAATTGTCTACGAAACTATATTTGCACTCACAATTTCAAAACAAAACAAAACAAAAATATTTTTACATGAACTGCATATTTAAATTTACTTTCTATTCAACTAGATAAAAATATACAGCACAATTCAAAACGACGAATCAGTGTCAATTTTTCTAATTTGCATGATAATATTCTACTATTAATTTCAATTCAGTTAAATACAATCATAATTCCTGAATAAAGTTTTACTTAACTTGATAATACTATCACTGACAAAATTACTCTTAGCCTCGTGAACTTTTGAACTTAGTACAATCTACCAATTTTACAAAGCACAGCAATGAGAAAACAAATTCAAAATTAATCTAAAAATTTAAATTCAGCTGTTAAATTTAAAAACAGTCGACTGCAAAACAAAAGTAATCAAATGAATCTATATATGAATATATATATATGTTTTTTAGAAATAAATTTCACTATATTTTTCAAAACTATTCGCCTCTTACAGTAGAAAATAAACAAGCTTACCGTTTGGTCGACTATTCTTTGTTTTACTGGTCTCTGGATTTGATTCTTCGGAAGAACGGTAGGATCTGGCCTTCCACTAAGTCGACTGACGAAGGCACTTTATGGATTTTTTGGACTAGAAATTTCT
The DNA here is from genome assembly GCA_026543865.1 of Argiope aurantia. Classification (NCBI taxonomy): domain Eukaryota; kingdom Metazoa; phylum Arthropoda; class Arachnida; order Araneae; family Araneidae; genus Argiope; species Argiope aurantia. The sequence goes on from JAPMOR010020965.1 coordinate 151,562, forward strand.
GTCAAACTTAGACATTGTAGCAATTTTCTCAGGCTAGAAATAAATATTCTGAGCCCATACGCTTCCAGATATCTACTGATAGATTTCTGCGCAAAGTTCTTAACCTTCAAATTTAGACGTTGTGGCAAATTTCCTCTGTCTAGAAATAAATCTTTTGAGCCCAAAACTCAAGTTTAGTTATCTACTGATAGATTACTGCGCAAAGTTAATCCTTTACCGCTGCCACCAATTTTATATATGGCTGTAATATCCTGATCAAGACTGATCAAATAGCGAAGCAGAATTTTCAGACAATTCTTTATTTTACAGCCCTATATATACAAAGAACAACTTGTTCTAATCTTGGTTAAATAAATATTTATTTACACCTGTAGTAGGAAATACAACAGTCAAAGTCGAAGGTTTTTCTTGAAACTCAATTCTCCATCACGTCAACACGACCACTCCAGGGGTAGTTTCTCAGACTCCGAACTCGTGGGCGTAGTCCAACAGTTCTTGCAATTCGTTTCTTCTCTCTCTCCTAAAAAACTCTCCAAGCTTTATTTCGGCGAGAATCTCCGCCTCTTACTTTACATTGGTCATTTGAGCTCTCTTTCGGAAAATCGGGGCTCAGCCATATGCTCTCTCAGTGGCGTCAGTGGGTCGTGGGAAGGTCCTTTCTCCAAGAGAAACATCTAGCATCAAGATGTTTGGACACCCCTTTCTCTTTGAAGGTACTATCAATACCTCTTGTACTAAGAATTCCACATGTGATCTTTTATTGTAGACGCTAATGAACAGATGCGAGACCACCCAGGTGAAAAGATCCACCATCTGGCTATCTCGAGGCGTTTAGTAAGTCTCAGTGACGACACAGCTGACTGTAAATGTCTTATCAGTACTGGGAAACAGGGAATGTTATAACATACATCTGCTATTTCATCTTTATTATTATTTCATAGACTTAAATAAAATAATTCTTTTTCCAAGAGTTAAATATAATATGTAGATTTCAGGAAACTGAACTGAATTAGAGTCAGAATTTTCCTGCAAACGCAAATTATTATTTCAACAAAAATATTTGTTTATTTTCCCAGGCTTATTTAGCAATTAGTAAATTCATAAAAAAGTATTTATGAATCGTTACTATTATTTCTAAAAATACAATTAAATAGTCTAGATATAACTTTACATCAATGATACCATGAAGATATTATAGACTTATGTCTGGCAATTTCAAGGTATTTTAACTATCTTACATATACTCGGATTATTGTTACCATAGAACTTTCTGATGGAAACTAGCCTCATGATTTCATGGTGTTATTAAAGATGCAGATGCCTGTCTGGCACGTTTGCTTATTAATTTCGCGGTGTTCTAATTTCCTTCTTTTACTTGTCTCTCAGACTACTTAGTTATTATATAAAATTCGTTTTCTTTGACTTTCAGCAACAGAAGAAAATCGTATTAAAAGAGAATGGATGAAACAATGAAAATGGTTTGAACTTTAAGGAAACAATGTAAGCTATTGTTGGAAATCGGAAAAAAAACTTTCAAACATATAGAAAATCAGCAAAAATTTGCACGAGTATTAAAACGGTACCGTTAAAATGACAATTTTCTAAATTTTGAATTGGTGTAAAATTCATATTTATGCGATAACATATGTACACATACATTCAACTTTATTATTAATGCAGATAATAAAAACAGAATTTTACATACTTTACAACCATATTAATGTTAATAATTGGTTATTATTAATACTAATAGGTCATTATTAATACTAACCGATTTGGTTATTATTAGTACTAATAGGTCATTATTAATACTAATAGGTCATTATTAATACTAATAGGTCATTATTAATACTAATAGGTCATTATTAATACTAACTGGTTTTGTTATTATAAATAATGACCGATTATTCACACTGACAGCAACATTAACATAATTTTTTATAAACATTTGGAGAAATAAGACGTAGTTCATGAAAGAAGCTTGATTGTATTAAATTAATAAAATTAATATAGTTGACGAACAACTGGCTCACCGAAGATAATAAATATAATTATTAAATTCTTCAAACAGATTAAAGTTTGCCAATTGCTAATTTCATCTTTTACTCAACAGCAATATGTCTTCTAATTATTTGAGAAATATTAATTATCTCACTTGTTTTTATTTCGATGTATAGAGCAAGTTTTCTTTTACGTATTTATTATGAATCAAAAGTTATTCCTAATATTTTAAATACCAAGGACTTTTTTTGTATGATTCTAAATACATAAAATTAACGCAGAACGAATGAGAATGTCATAATATTTTATCAGCAGCACTTTTATTTTCTGAAACAGTCCGATATTTATGGAACTATGTCAAGGTGAAGTTCAATAGGTAGCGATGAATTGACTTCGAAACTATTTACTAAAAAAAAAAAAGAAGTTGAATATGCACTTGTTATTTGAAGGAACGAAAAGTGGAAGTGAACGACAATGTTTTAGGGGAAAAATGGGTTTTATGTACTGCTAGTTTAAACATCCGCGTTAGTATGTAGGTTGCATCGAGAAATAAGTGCAAATAAATATAAAACTTTTGTTAGGAAAGTTCAAAAACCTTATTGATATTTTGCCATTTGAGAGATTCCGTGCAAAAGGATTTATAGAAAATTAAAAGCATCTCTCCTATTTATGTAATAGATTTAAAAATGGTCATTAAAATGGGAAAATTATTTTAAAAGAGATGATTGATACTTATTCTATTTTTTATTATACATCTACACTATTGTACTATCAATCAAAATAGTTTTTAAGCATATTTGAGGAAATTTTTTCAAAAGAATATAATAATAATATGTTTCTTTTTTAAGTTTATAACGTTTTAAAGAATTATCAACTTTAGAATGAATGACTTTTTATTAAAAATATATGTGCATCTTGAATAACTGCATATAATTCAAAAAAATATTTTTAAAAATCAAATTATTTTTTTTGTGCAATTTTTAAAATGATAAAATTGTCACAAATGGCTATGTTATGAATTAAAGAATATCCCAGTGATACAAATCACATTATAACAATTCTGTAATAATAATATACGCTCCTTCTTACCAATATATTTTTTTTACTGTGCAACGAAAAACAACTATTTTGATAATATTTTTAATGGTAGGACTGTTCCTGCAACAGCCATCTTGGCATTTTTTCCAGCTCCGAAATTAAATCTTACTGTATTACCACGATTTCCATATAACAATCTTTTCTATAAATATTTATGAAAAAGAATTTAAAAAAGAATTTCCAATCATTCATTGTTTTCTTTTGGAACAGCTATGCGAAAATTATAAATGGAAATGATAACGTGTAGGCAAATAGCTACACAATGCATTAAAGGGTTAATTTCTACAAGATTAATTTCGAGTTGAAATAATTCATTTCTTTTGTCAGTTATTGCATTTCATATATTTTGTAGATTATTGTTATTTTAGTGGTTGTGTATTAATCTCCTGCTTTTACGAAGATGACGCGTTATCAGCGATACATACTCAATAAATTAACATGACTTCCATGATGATAAATCTTTGGCTGCGGTTGGCCTACATTTTTGGCGATTAGTTGGATATGCAATTTATACACAAGTAGAATTATTTTCAGTTTATTTCAATAAATAATTTTTACTTGACTTTATATGCTATGTCTTACACAAATTATTCTTTGTTCTATAAATATTAGCAGTTAATACTTTTCTTTTTCTAATCTACCATAACAGGTTGAATAGTTGCTTCATTGCAATATAGGTCTTTGACAGCACTTCACAACTTAGACATAATTCCGTAACTTCCATGTACAGAATTCAGTGATTAAATTTACAAATATATTGGTAAATATATTTGTATTTACTTTTGATTAAATCTTTTATATGTTATTTCCTATCTATTATCTCGTCAACAGACTGTTATTAAGCATAAAATTATCAGAAACTCCACGTTATTGTAATAGTCTTATACATGTTCTGTTCATTGTATGTATGAACTTTCCCAACGGTGACCAGATTGATGGGATCTTCAAGCTATTGAAAACTCAATTTTCTAACTTAAACGGTATTTTTAGTTCACTTTTTTTATTCGTTATGTAAACTACATAGGCATTAATTGGGTTTTTCTTCTTTATCTTTCAACAATGAAAGGAATTCACGTAATTAAATATTCGATGAGATGATGAAAATGGCTTGAATTTCAGGAAAACAATATAATCGATTGTCGAAAAACTAGACAACAAATATTTTTTTAAAAAAATAATTTCAAAACTCATGAAAAAATTACAAGTTTATTACAATGGTGTCAACGGAAAGTTAATTTTATAAATTTTAAATTTTCAGTGAAAAAATGATTTTTTAAAAATAATATCTTGGAAGTTATTGAGATAAAATACCAAAATTCAGCTTAATTTTAAATAAATAATGTCTCAAAAATCGCTTTAAAATTCACATTTCCAAACGCCAAGTTAGATATGTCCCAGATTTAGGAACTCCAGATCACATAGTATGATCTATAGAGCGCAGACACAGGCATACAATCATCTTTTCTACAGTTAGACATAGAAAGGAATGCATATTTAGGGCTTGGCTAAATCATTTTACAAGCTTTTGATTGAAACAATAAAATTGCAAATGCACCATAATTTATTGGGAAGCACATATGGAGATGAATTGGCTTATTTTTATTACATGGCAATATGAAACGAGTTACTCCTACAATTGTTTTATTATTTGTCTAACCACTTTTGACGACTAGTTGGTTTGGTGGTAGTAGTAATTGTGTTTAATTTTAGTTAAATATCTTACTGAAAATCTGATGCTCTTAATTCCCACTACAAAATACTTTTAAGCATCAAATTGTGTTGGACATTTAGTGTTATATTAATAGGTTCATATTGTAGGTTTACACTTATTTTGTAAATTATATACCTAAACATTTAACTTCTCTTCATTTTTCTCGGCATTTTAAATTTTATCTCTTAATCTCATGTAAAGTACGTTGATAAATAACCATTTTATTTTTGTTTACTTTTTAACAAGGGATAGAAATTACGCTATTGAAAATTCGATGAAAACAATAAAACAGCTTTAATTTCAGTGCAAATGAAAATAATGCAAAAATAAAACGTATTATTAAAAATATATTTCATAATTAACGAAAAAAAATGGAAATTGACTAAATTGGTAATATTAAAAAGATAATATTTTTTTAATTTTAAAATGATGTAATAATTATTTTTGTATAAAAATATGCTTCAAAATATCACGGGATAATGCAAAAATTTCTCTTAAATGTTAGTTAAATAAATTTCTTTGAGGTGCACCTTCCAAATTTTATTTCAGGGAAACTTGAAAATTCTTCATGAAACGATCTTGCCTTTAGACACGCAATCTTACAAACTCACATATCCTCTTATTTATTAACTAGCCTCCAGTAAAGCAACTAGCTGCTTTACGGAATTTATGGTCATTAAAAGTTTCAATAAAGTACTTCATGTAACTTACTCTTGATGAATTCCTCAGCAAAATATTTTTAAATTTCAAATTTGAAAGTATGTAATGCTTACTATTTGAAAAACTGCACCTTTCTGCATAAATACATCTCTCGAATTTTCTATCCTCCACTTTTCATCTTCTCATCTAACATGTGAGATTTAAATTAAGAACAGGCAATTTTTAAATTTCTTTATAAAACTAAACATTTTCATTTACAATATGAGAACAGAAAGTAGAATCATTCTGCATTAAAGTTTTATGTGTACTGAAGATTATTTTTGTGCTGGGATACCTGGTTGGTAAGGCGTTAGACTCGCATCCCTTGGGTAAGGAGTTCAAACCCCGTCAGCCGAAGGCTGTCCGTGTATAACGTGGCTGGTGCACGTATAAATTTGTTGTGGTCACAATATTCTTCAAGTCAAGATAATACCACTGGGCGTACTGATTCAGAGATAATCGCTCTCTGATTTAGATCAAAATTTCGAGCTGCGAATGAAATGTATGAATAAAGGCTGCCCCGTAAAAAAAGTTGTGACACATGAGTAAGTAAGTAGTACTCCTGGTCCTATATGGCGCTATTAAAAACAAGAGGCTCTAAAATTCTCACCTTAAAATCGCTACTTCGCCAGAGGGATTGTCTATGACAAGTGCCATAAGAAACAACAATAAGACTATTTTCCATCGTTTCATAGTAACTCAAAAGATTATTGAATAAAAATTTATTTGATTCAAAAAGGTTATAAGAAACACATTCTCAAGCGACAAAAATTTTAATTCTTTATAAAGAGTATCCCAAAATTAACATAAGATTTTAATTTGTCATTATTCGTACGGTAAAGTGTTGACAACCCTGTTAAAAAATCAAAAACCGAATACTGCATCTATTATAATTTAAAAAAACCATTTATATGGTTTAAATGAAAAAAAATGAAAGGAAGTAGAATATGGCCAGTATGAAATAATAAATGAAATAAATTCGAAGGACTATTTAGTATAGTATCATAGAATATGGCCAGTAGAGTTGTCCTGCCGGCGTTCTGGCCTAAAGGTAGCGCGTCTTCCCATGATTTGGGCTTCCTGAGCTCGAGTTTTAGTTTGCGCCTGATTGTTCTTTACCCTGTTTTCCATCTGTCAAATGTGTGGAAAAAGCCCATTCTAAAAAGGGGTGGTGCAAGTGTGTGTGAGAGTGACATCTTCGTATAAGCTAAAGTCAATCTTCTGCCCTGGGGTGCTCAAGGGTCTTTACCCTCAGTAGCTAGTGCACCCTTCTTTCCCCGATCTCTTGGACTTGGTTTGAACTGGTGCTCAATCCAAGGGGGAAAATCAACAACAACAACATGATTGACCTCAGAAGTTCAATTTAGAATTCGAGAATAGCTCTCAAAATAAAATAAACCCATATACGTCAGAAAATAAATATGAATTTAAATGTTAAGAAGACATCTTTGATGATTTATTTTGAGAATTCAATAAAATTTTTGTGCCAAATATTCTTAAGTCAAAATTTTGTAATGTGCCATTAATGTTAAAAGTATCTTGTTTCAGAACCACTACTATAATCATATTAATTAAAGAATTTCATTAACACTTAAGAGAAACAAAGAGCTTTCTTATTTCAAAACCTACATTTAAAAGAATTAGCAATAAATCTAGAGGCTAAAGATATATTCTTTGCTCACTTTTTGAGCCTACATGTAATGTTGCGACAGAAAATAAAAAAGAATTAAACCATTTCAAACTATTCAATGTTTTAAGGATAAGCTATATCTTATTAAATGGAAGCATAATATCGGAGCTTTAACGGATTTTTATTATGCAAAATGCTGTCAAAACATATGATTGATTGCTTTTTTGAAGCATACATTTTCTTTTTCACCTCGAGATTCCTTGTTTTGATTACCATGTTTCAAAAAGATTGGGAAATTTTTAAAATGCACACTTTAAAAACGGATTTATTTAGATTTTTTAAATTACAGTTTGTTTTAGTAGTGATTTTTAATAGAATCCTAAACGCTGAAAACTTGTTTTATTTTTACTTGATAAGTCCCCATAAAAATCCTTCAATTAAGTTTTGTTTATATTAAATAACAAATAAAATATAAATATATTTTTCATCCATAATAATTACCTATATACTAACATTTTACGTTAGTCTATTCAGAATTTACAAGATAAATTAAAATTCACCAAGCTAGATTTAATGGGACCAAAGAGTTATAAAAAATTGGTCAAATTTATGGCCTTTCGCACAAACACCTTATAATTTACGGTTATAACTAACGTTTCCTGCAGAATTTAATTGGTCTTATGAATCCGTTTGCCAGTCAATATAAATTAAAGTTATGTTCTATAAATTATTAACAAAATTCATCTGAAAGATTGAAGACATTTTCACCGTGATACTGATTAAAGAAAACATTGCACGCTAGGAAAATATTTGTAAAATTCTAATGAAATGAGATTTTTTAAAACATAATAAAATAAGTTAACGTATTCATTAGTACATTCATTTTCATTCAAACTTTAATCTTGTACTATTTTTGTTTTACTCTTTTTCATTTATGGTTTAGTAATTTGTGTATTAATATTTTCTGTAAAAGATTATTGAGAATTTATAAAAGATATTAAATTTCAAAATGCAAGATTTTATTCGGCCAAAGTGTTGTTAGAATTTTAAAAATTTGGTTGAAGTATGGCCTGGCACACGAATGAAACAACATCTGTTAGAAGACGGATTTGTACGCTTTGACGTATTCCTAGAATTTACATTAAACCATGAATTCAATGCCTTCCCCTTCTCCAGAGTATAATGGTGAATTAATCCTCTGACAGTCTGTCACTTCTAAACACAAATTGTTAGAAGAGATGCTAAGATGTCGTACTCCAACCTTGGAGCCTATTAACAGCTTGGAATTTCGGATCGAAAGCAGATAATGATTTCCGGCAATCTAGTACAACATGTATTTCGGATCGGACCATGAAGCCTTCATAAACCAATACAGAGCATATGGAACTGACAACTAAGTTTTCGTATGACTATCAACATCTGTTTCCGAAGTTCAGAATCGAAAATAAACATCCTATATATATATATATATATATATATATACTTCGTGTTTCCAGTAGGAAATAAAATACGAGATATAACTGGGTGGTATGATTTAATACATTAATGTCTGATTTTAAAACCACTTAATAAATATTGGAAAAAAAGACTCAAAACATTTAATCATAGTCAGATAAACAGCAGAATGGGTCTTTGGAAAGTGAAAAAATAAATAAACATTAAATGCTCGTCAGTTATGTTGAACAATGTGGCTGCTTGAATAAATTATCATTTATTATTTTGCGTTTTTGCATTATTTATTTTGCTTTTTTGTATCATTATTTTATTTTATTGTCTTTTGTCATAATGCAAATTAAAGATAATGTTATATTCAAATTGGAAAAATGATGAAAAATTCTAAAAACTAGATTACCATATATTTACTTAAAAATATCAGCTTTAAAATTAAACAATAACAACTTAAGATATCTAATTGCTTAAGGAGACAATTTTTTTTAATTCATCTAATGAGCTATTTCGATTCACTTTCTGGATCAATTTGACTGCAAATAATGAAAAATATTGATCAGGAAAATCTATGCCAATTGAGATTCTGTAAAATGTGTCAATTTGGGTAAAAAAATAGTGAAATTGCAACAAAAAGCAAATCACTCTACAAAGAATTCTATTGCACATTTTCCAATTATTTTTATATACAAGATACTTACAGCTGCAGTGGAGGAAATGAACTAGAATATAAGAAATATGTGCATTTAAAAAAAGTTATAGCTAATCGAGTATTTCACAAAATTCGTTGTTGAAAATTACATTGGACAGCTCTAAAACAAAAAGTACTCAATTCAGTTATATACATAGTCCATTGCCTTTGAAACACTTAAGGTAATATATAAGCAAAATTTCAAGGTAATATATTAATAAGTTTTTAAGATATCATTCTTGGAGCATGAAATTCTTGAAATCCAAGTTTATCAAAAAAATTATTTAAAGTATAGACTTGTCTTGTATTAAAAATGAAAATGTAAAAAAAAAAAAAAAAAAAAAAAAAACTACTCAAAACGTTTTCTATTACGCGTGGCTTGATGATAGAACATATTATAAAATAAATTATAATCCAGAAAGATGTGTATTTGAGAAAATGTTAGAAAACATTCAACATCCGGTTTCGTTTTCAGCTAGAGTGGTTTATAAAAAATCACTCTCAGTTTCTATTTATCGTAGAATTAAAACAAACGCCAAATAAATGGGTTTTAAAATAAAACAAAAAAAAAGTGTGAATTTTGTCCAAAACACTGCCTTTTAAACGCAGACAGACATCTTAAACTTAACTACATTTGAAGCACATCATTATTAAGAATACATCAAAATTAAACTTTAGTCTATGAAGCATATTTTCGTTCTATTAAAAGAGATTTTTCTATTGAAATGCTGCATAATTTATACAGTCACAGTGATGTATTTGAAACTTTGGTTTATTTTAGTTTTACTCATATCCGTAAAATTTAGCAACAGCATATTTTACTTTGATTTATGGCATTGATTTTCCATTTCAAAACTTTGCAACAGCTGTTGCAGCTCGTCGTTCTAAGCTAAATTTGGGTAGATGATAGACCTGAATTATTTATCTTTTATTTGACAGTTTCATGTATGATAAATTATTATATAACAAAATTTTGATCTATAGGTAATTAGTATAATAATTAATGAAGGTCGTTAAACGGAACAAAAGTTATTATTGCGAATACATTTATACCTCTATCTGATGCTCTATAATTTAATAAAAATTTCATTTAATCATGCCTAAACACATTGACGTAAACCAAATTTGTTAGAAATTCACATTTTTTAAATTGTCATTTTATCCAGTCACGTAATTTAAATAATCTTGTTGATGTGTTAATTGCAGTTGCTAGAAAAAAATCATTTTATTTCATTTCAAGACTTATATCTCTATCTACTTAATAAAACAGTAAAATTGCTACCACTCTGCTGGACTCATGAAGAAATCTTGTTTGTAACAGGACATGGTCCCATTCCCTTCTTTTCCTCATCATTTCCATTTATCAGAAGATGACTATGGCTCTTGTGGAGAAGTTGGCTGTCCCATCCATTTTGCAACATCTTTCCCTTTTTCATGGCACCGCCGAAAACCCTCATCGTCGCTAGAAAGTCTTTGGTACAAAAGAGTCCTTAATAATTCAACTTCATTAATACACCTCGCATTTTATTTATAATTTTTCCTTTAAGCCCGTCAAATAAATAATTTTTATATTTCTTTTACATTTTCACTCATACTGCACATTATCATGTTCATCCATTCAATTTTATTGCACTCCAGGTATTTTACATTCTATTTTTAATCATTTTTTGTTATGTTGTTTGTATCCGTATTTTACCATTTATTTGTTTCTTTCAAATTCATTGCTGTGTAATGTTTTTTTTAATAAAGTCCACTTACATCTATACCAAACAGGAAAGGGGTCATATGAACTCTAGAAAAGGAAGTGTGGTGTGGTGTTAAGTAACAGTTAAGTATCTATTTAATAAAGATGAGTGTGAGTCTTTATTAAGTAGACAGACAGAACCATTTAAGTTAGAATTGACAAATTTGCATATACATACTTTAAGAAGCGAGAATGTGTACCTTGGAACAATTTTTAATTATTTATGATTCAAATTAATTACAAACTAAACAAAATTTTGGCACTAATACATGCATAAGATATTTCAGAAAATATTACTGAGAAAAAATTGTTTTTACATCATTTTAATATTCAGATAATTAAGCAACAAAAGAAGATATTAATATAAGTGCAATGTGGTTAAATAATTTTCCATATTTGGAGACATCGACATCTAAACTTTATGAACAGAATAAAGCTCGAATATAGCCTATGAAAGTCTTGAAGAGATCAATTCGGAAAGAAAAAGTAACAAAAGTCTTCAGTCTAAAGCAGAGATTCTAGCGCTAAGGGAATCGAAAATACTCGATAATTACAATAAATGCGCGAAACATGGATTATAAAGAATTTAAATAATGGGCTGGCAATAACAGAACTAAATATAGAAATGAATGATATACTATATGGAACTCGAGATGAATAATTTTTTACTACTCAATATCAAGCTTCCGGGATCATGTGCAGTAATTTCAATACATTATCCTTTCTTCTGTGTAAGATGTTGCGTCTAATATGACGTTTACACTTGCAGTTCTTAAATTGCCACTTTTGAGGTTTGTGATCTATCTTACTGGCTAGTTGCCAACATTGGCTAGTTAATAAATAAGAGGATTATGTGAGTTTGTAAGAGTGCATGTTTGTTAGTGGTCTATCTTCTGATTTTATTGTTTCCAATACCAGTTGTAATTTTTAGTGATCCAGTTTTGGCAATTATTTTTTACTGAACATTTTAGGGCTACAGTAGATGTTGAATCTTTATGTCATAAATTCTTCTAAATTTCGTTAAATTCGTCCTTGCCTCACACTTTCTATTGCAAAGCATCTGAAAGAGTAAGGCACATTCCGATAAGGTAAGATGAAATTCATATTTAATAGCTAATCAAAAGACTGCATACTGAGTTGGCACTCTTCTTCTATTACAGGGATGAGGGGCGTTATTAATGTAAAGTATATTTAAAAATTCATATAGTGTACCTTGATTGTGCGATTTTCCCAGCAAGCACGTGGTAGCAGTATCAAAATAGTTTTTTTTATCTACGAATTTTAGTCTTAATTTTTTTTTCAGAAATCATCTCTTCATATCTCTTATAAAAACTGGTAATACAAAACTCTATACCAAACTGGTTTCATTCCATTGATTAGCTTTAGCTGCATATGCCTCTGAAAAGGAAAATTTAATTTTGGCCACAATGTATATCTCCGATGAAGGAATAAAACCTTTAATGTTTTTCAATAATATCTTTGAAGCCAGGTATTATAAAAAATAAATGCAGGAAATAGTTATCTTTTTAATGAATATAAAACCCTGATATTAATAAACACAAAGCTAACACATGTAAATTCGTCAAGAATTAGAACTAGAATTAATCGCCGAATTCATCTTCATAAACAACATATTTTAACATTTGCTATTTTTTTTTTTGCCAACTACAATATATAGTATATTTATATTTTATTACGAAATAAAAGTTTTATTTATAAATTTAGATGAATAATGCAAATTTAAAATGTTCATTTATTAATTTCAGGCGCTCTAATTAAGCTACATAAACTCTTTATTTCCAAATTATTTTATGCATTTATCTTTTTCTCTTCTTATTTTCGTGGTACTAAATTTAAAAACTTTCAGAATTCCTTTTGTAAGGAGCAACGACCTAATAAATGTTAGGTCTTAATAATTTATTTTGTAAATCGGTTTTTGTAAAATCAAATTGAAGGTAAAATTTGAAAATTATTCGTAGCTAAGTTTAAAAACTGTGAATTTATTAACTTCCTAAATTTATCCTTGAAATATTTCCGCTACAATTATTATTTTTTAAGAAACTTAACTTGCGTTTTTTTCTCCTTTTTATGCATTTAATTTCAAAAATGCAATAGCTTAACAAATGTAATTCACTTCTATATCTAACAGATTTTTCAAAATTTTTAGCAAACAATAACTTCACAAATTAGCTCCACTGTTATTTTTTGTTGTATATTTAAAGTACACATTAGAGAAATGTACAACTCGGGAATTTCAGAATGAAATCTCATAATAAAAGAAAACATTATTCTGCTGTAAATAAAACATAAACGATCAAACTATTTCTCATGAATCTAGAAGATACAGCTTAAACAAAAACTTGATAAGCCATCATTTTTTTACAGAAAGAAGATGTGGAAGAAATCAATATATAGAATTTATTCAAACATTTATTCTTTTAGATAAAGGATACTTTTAACAAGAATTTCAATCTGTACTTTTGTTCCAATAAACATATTTTAATTCCAGAATTTAATTATGTCATTTTAGACGATGAAGCGACAAAATGCTTTTGTTAGATTCCAATTATTATAGTGTTAAAAATACTTATTTGTCAGATTATTGACAACTTTCTTCTTCAAATACACTCTTCTTGGACAATGGATCTGTAATTAGATAAGGCGTTTTAAAAATTATTCTTACAATAATAAATGTTTCATTATTAACTTTAAAATATTACAATGTTCAAGAAAATGAATCTTTAATTCTTAAAATAGCATTGGGGAAAATCCAAAATGCACTCAATAATATGTAATTTAAATATTTGTTTTCTTTCTGGGAAAAGGAAAGATATTTAATTACATTTTCTAGAAAGCATTGAAATTGTATTTTATGAGTTTCTTAATATATTTATGAATGGACATAAAATGAGCGTACTAATAGGTATGTTAACTTATTCTGCTACTTATTAAAATGAATCTGATTTAGCTAGAATTTTACCAAACGTTTTCTTATAGAGTAAGTTTTATTTAATCAGTGTCATAGTGAAAATGTCTTCAATCTTTCAAATGAATTTTGTTAATAATTTAAAGTGCATACCTCTAATTTATATTGCTGACAAATGGATACATAAAAGCAATTTAATTCTTGGGACTATTTTAAAGTTATGACTAATTTAAAACCAAATAGAATCCTTGTAATTAATTGTTTTTGCAGCTTTGAAAATACAAAATTGAAGAATTGACATTTTTTTCTCTCATTCTCACTAATTCTATATTTTTTTTATGTTGGTTTCTTTATTATGTATTCCCTAGATTGTATTTTAAATTTAGCTTTAGTGATAATGTTAGTAAATGCGTGATGGGCTTTCCTTTAATACATTTTCGTAGGTTCTGTAAAAGGCCAAATTCAAGATAATTCACAAAATAAATGCGGTCATTGGCCAGAATCTCAAGATAAAAAATAATTCTGACTTCAAGATAATTTTATGAATCAATATTTCCCTGACAATCTTCCAAGATCTGAAAATTTCTCGGAAAAATCAGTTCAAATGATTCGGCCTTCAACCAGTACTGGTATCTGTCCATTCTTATGATATGGAAACGCTATTTCGTTCTTGTAGCGGCATATCTATTTTAACCAATCACTGTATTCTATAATCTCATGAAATTCAATTACAGTTGTTATTTTATTAAAATAAGTATTTATGACCATAAAATAAGACAGATAATATGTTTTATACATCAGACGCATAATACATTTTATACATCATAAGTTTTATATACATTTTACATAATATTTTTAATAATATTTATTAGTCATTACAGTATATCAGCATTCGCTTTTATGTTTTTCTCTACTCTTATGTTTATATCAGTTGCATTTTTAATAAAAAAAAAATTAACCATTTATTTTATGCAATTTCCTTTTGCATAAATTTATTCATTTAATAAGCATAATATTGTTAAAATATGGATTAAAATTTTAATGTGTAAGATTTTAAACCAATTTCGGTATTATATTTAGTCTTACTTAACAGTGATTTTTTATAACAAGGTTTGTTAATGAATTCGATATAATAATAGATTGTACAGATGTCAATAACATCATTGCATGTTCAATGCATTGTTTAGACTGTAATATGGGATTTTCTGCTGAATCTTGAAGTTTATCATCCGGGAGTTACGAATATTTTGTTGAATAATATTTCTCAACTTTCAGAGTAAGATGTTGAAAATTAAGAATGAAGTAAATCTTATCAGTGAGTTCTGTTGGAATTTTGTTTTAGATTAAAAAAAAGAATTTTTCAATGTACATTTTTTATCCAGTTGTGTTTTGAGATGAAATCTATAACTGAATTAAATATTATAGAAAAAAATCAATATTTGCCTACTGTCCGTAAATAAAGGCTTATGAAAAAAAATGGCTAATATTTTTAAATAATCAAAAATACATGCACCTATGGATATATTTTACTTTCTCCTCTCCCCCTACGATCCACCATAGATTTTTTTTTTTTTTGCCGCTGCTATATGTTTTGAAAAAATTTAAAAGCATTTAAGTAGTCTAGAGATGTTTTTGTATTTTTAAATAAGTCATTTAATTCTTATGAAATACTAGTTTATATTACAACATAAAAACACTTTTCTAATCAAAATTCCTATAGCAATTTTGTGAAGACAAAATAATCAGCATTAAAAGAAATATTCATCCTATATATTTTTTTAATATCATGCCTGTGCTGTTTAATCTTTATATTAATAACTTCGCCAGTTTGTCGTACTTATCACATAGTGTACAAATCTCCCTTCAAAAGAGTAATTCAGTTTTTAAATTTCCATGCTTTGAAAAATATTCCTTTTATTATAAATGGTCTGTAGCAAAAAAAGGCAGGAAGAAATTAAACATATGTTTATATACAGCATGAATGTAAGATACCTGAAAAATGAATAAATGCATTAAATAATTTCAAGACAAATAATAAATAACAACATCATTAGTGCTTGTTGTTCAGCTAATCAAACTTCTGGCTTGGCAATATAACGAATTCTCTTATAAAGTAATTATATGTAGAATGGTGTTCCAGGTATTTTAGATAAAAATGAAAGTCTGAAAAAATACAGAATTTATATTCTTTTCATATTTATTAAGAGCATATTTACAAAAACTATTCATTGTCGTTGAGACTACAATTACATTCCGGTTTCTTTTCAAAGTACCATTTATCGTACAGAATTTAGAATGAGTGTTTATAAAATAGTGGATGGGCACATGCTAACTGGATGGGCACATGCTAATGAATGATATTTCTAGAATGAATGCTTCAATTTTTGCAAAGAGACAGTCACACATTATTATTGGAGTTTATGATCATATTTTAAATTAGTACAATAATAACAACGAGCGATTTTAAAAAATATCTTTTAAAGCGATGATTCGGCTATAGAAATAAGGAAGTGCCTTTCTCTTTTATTATATTACTGGTAGATATAATCTATGATTCTTTGCTACTGTCTATAGTATGGCCACATCTTATCTTCCCTATCACTCTGAAAATGCATGTCACGTATATGATCATGTAATAAGTAAAGGGGCCGAGACTGTTTATATGATAAATTTGGGATAGACGGATTACGGCTGCAGGGTATCGAAACACCGTTGGCGTAATGGAATAACATTTCTATCACTCAATTTCATAGCAAAAAAAAAAAAAATCTAAGGAAATAAGCTAATCGCATGAATTTATTTTTGTGTTATGTTTATTGTTCCCAAAAGGAAATCAAGTTTCAGAATTCTACCAACAACCTAAAATGTGCAATCAAAGAAGTAAAAAAAATGTGGAAGTAAAGGAAATTTCTTATTTGTAAAAGTGCATAAGACTTTCCCAGTTAGTTGGGTCGGATTAGTCTGGAATCCCTTGACCATTATACTAAAATTAAACAACGAGTCTGTGGGATGTCGGGATCGTTAATAATGTTGTCCCATGCCCACTACAAGTATACCGTTTCTACTATTACTATCGTATTCTTCCAGTAATACGATTGGCCAGTGGATTTATTTTTGTTTTGTTACAGAAAGCAGATGATATGTCTGCGTTTTGTTTCTCGTGGTCATAAGACACTGAGAACTGGTGCTATCTTCCAAATCCTCTTGCTGGAGGGCTCTGCATTTTATTTTCTGACATAAAACAGCAGCTTCGGAAGATTCGGGGTGATATTCTGATAGTGTGTCGTTTTTTTTTTTTTTTTTTTCTGTAGTGAAGTGATGAAGTAGTTTGAATTGCTCTAAGTGAGTTTAGTAACCGTGTTATTAAATATTTTGAAATAAAAAGGGCTTTAATTGTAGCATTTACATTTTTATGACTATTGCGTTTTCTCTATCGTGAACAGTATCAATAAGTTTAAACATAAATGGCACCATCATTGTCGTATATATGATTCATTATTATAGCATTTTAGTGCAATGAAGTAAATGCTAATTCATTTCTGTTTCATGTTTAAAAGATTGAAAATTATAAATTCTGAAGATTCTACACTCTTATATGTTGGAGATTTTTAGCTATAAAACAGATGTCATTAGTTAGGTTTATCGTTTATAAATAAAATTTTTCGAATAAAAGCTTTTTATTAATCTATCGATAAAACCTTTTCAAAGCTTTTGCTTGAAAAAACAGTCAGACAAGCGAGTTGCAATGTATCTTACTTCAATTTCTTAATAAAACTCTCACAAATCTCGTATGTTTATCCAAGGAATATTGGAAATGAGTTGATTTGATTGAAATGCATTCACAGAAAACACTTTTCTCGCACTTATTATAACATATGTAAATCTTCCGTTTTTCAAATATGAAAAGGTGCGATAATATTTACTTTAACAGTGTTACAAAGTAATCTTTATATTAATTCAACTTACAGAAAATCTGAAATGACATTTTTATTAAATTTCTAATCAATGCATAACATTGGATTTACAAACGTGTTCTCATCTCGGCATAATTCAAACAAAAATTTCAACGAATACAATTTCTTCTTAATATTGAATCATTGCAGAATTTGAATTTACCACTAAATGACAATTATAATACTAATTACATATAATATTATTATTTATATTATTACTATTTTTAAATCGTCCAAATCTTCATTTTGAGAAATTGTTATTTCATGCGATACAGCTTTTAGAATAATATTTAAAGGTCAACTGATCGCTCATTTTCAACAAAAAATGTCAAGTGAATAATTTATTAAATTTAATTAATTTACTTGGTCATAAATATTATAAAATTTTAATTTAATTAAATTAAATTAATAAAAATTAAATTAAATTAAATTAATAAAAATTTAATTAAAATAAATTAGTAAAAATTTAATTAAAATAAATTAAATTAGTAAAAATTTTATTAAAAAATGAACTTAGCAAATTTTTTTCAATGAAATGAGTTCATTCGTCCCACGATAAAAATTTCAATCGGAAAAAGGCTAAAACTGATCTTTCATAATCCTCTCATGCCATACCAGTGGACTAGTTGTTATCCATGCCAATCCACTTTTCAGCCCATTAATTTCAGCTAATTTTCCAGTAGAATTCCTTGATAGTGTCATTCTTATAACTTACGTGATTGAGTATAAGGCAAACCCTTCATTCCATGCCTCTTAAGCATCTTCAACCTAAATGATATTTTTTGAATGTTTATTTCAATTGGAATGCTAGAAATTAAGTCGGATAGAATACTAAACTTTCACTACATATCATGCATATTTGCGAGGTTTTTACAGAGACGACTGATTTTAATGTGGCATTGCTCCATTGGCGAGGCGCTTAATGAGGTGAATGCTGGTTTTACATACACGACAGATATAATTATGAAACAGCAGTGCTCTTACACAGAAGTAACTGTTAATATTTACCTACTGAAAGCATTTTTTTTGTTTCGAATAACATCCTTCAGAAAAATTCTTATAAAGGTAAGTAAATATAACTACTATTCACAAAATTGATGTTTACGTTATATTAACATTTATAAAGAATACCTTTCTAATGATATATTAATTTCATTTCTGAAGCTATTTTTTAATTTTTTAAATATTTTTTTAAGTTACATTTAATACACAAACGCACAATGTTTTTAGTATTGTGATAAAATTCAGACCTATACATTAAAACAAATCATCATCAACTTCTGCTTTGACCAATGTTAAAATTTAAAAAAAAAAAAAACTTTTTTTTTGGTGTGTTAACTTCTAAATAGGATTTTCCTTTCTACTTTTATTTCGTATCATATACATTTTTATTGTTCACTTACAGTAATTTGTAACATATTGATTCAATTAAATTCGTGTTTTTCTGTCATATCAAGTAACAGGAAACATTTTTTAAATGCGTTCCGTATTACTTGTTTAACGTGATAAAAAGAAAATAATCTAGATGAATAAGGCTGGTCAAAAGCGACTAATGCTTAAAAAATATATTATAACATTGTCTAAAAATCAAAACCTCATATATCGTTATCCCACCTTTCACACACACAAAAAAAAATCATGTTTCTGAAGCAACAATGAATAAAGGATTTTTGCACGTATTTTATGAATACTAGCCACCTTTGGTGACCAGTTTGTTTGTATGAATTATTGACTCTTTAGGCTGTTAAATTATAAATATGAATGCATTTCTTAAAAAAAATCACTTTGTAATTTGATACGACTAAATCACGTGAATTCGATTAAAACAGTTTACTGCAAATAACGAAGTGTTATATTAATTAAAAAAAGGAAGAGAATATCCTATTACCGATGGAATGATTGGTAAAAGCACGCTCATGAATACTTTGAAGGAGAGTTTGAATATCATGAAGAATATTGTTTCAGATAGAGTATCAAATTAAATTAAAAATATTATTAAAGTTACAAGAAAAATTGTACAAAAATGAAGTTGATAGAATTACAAAAGTAATTTTTTTAGTCTTAAGACAATGCAAAGCGCATTTTCATAAGATAACTGTTTTATAATATATGAGTATCAATTTCCGTAGGTAAATCATAACTATTACGGATAGCTTTAAGAATAATACAAGGGCGCCAAAATTGAAACATTTTGTAGCGATATCACTCCAAATATAATCATAATAATTTTTAATTTCAACTTTAAAGTCTTTTGTTAGTATTTCTAGTATATACCCTGGTTACAGATTTGATGTTTTGAATGATTGGTACGATTTTGACATGCTTGGCGAAAAACGGTTCTTTAATCTCAATTCTCATCACTATGACATATCTGGTAATATTAAGCCTATTTTTTCACTTGATTGAACTTTTTGTTTTAAGTCTTTTTCTTGAATGCTTTTATATCTTCTTTCCTCTGACTGAATGTCATCTTTGGTGACATGGCGAACTATCTCCAGAACACTTCTAGTAATATTTTGCAGCTGCATTGATTAGCGAAGCAACAGATGTAAAAATTTTCCTATGTAGAGCTAAAAACCACTATGTAGGATATCGGCCGCGAAAGATTTAGTTTTATTGCTTCTGTGTAAAATTTGGAAAATTAAAATAGTTGGCATTAAAGAATTGATTTGTGAAATATGTTACAAGAATCTTAATTGTATCTTAACACTAAAATAATCTTATTTAATTTTTTTTTATTTATCTAGAATTGCTCTAAGCCATGCCTTCCACAAGATTTTTATTAGATAAAGACCTGGGAATAAACTAACCTATAATAAAGAAATCCAACAAAATTTCTGAGATAATTGGGCCGAGATTTCTGCGTTAACCAACAGAAGAGGGTAAAAAGAATTTACTTTCAAAACAACAACCCAGCATTTTTGGGTCCGATGAATTTATGTATGTTTGTTTCTTTGTGCTTTAGAAAGAATTTCCTGGTAGTTGCTTTACTAGAAATGTTTTCCAAATCCAAAGAAATAAGCCAAAAGCAGTGCAGTTGTCTACTGAGAATTGCAAACACAGAAAGCGAAGTTTTTCAAAGCATTTCCATCCGAAAATTGTTGGAAGGCTAGAGTAAAAATGGTTCTAGACACTTTTCTATCTTTTCCTTTTCGTAACATGGTGCCATTCTTACTTCAAAGTAAAATAACTTGTTTGCTTGCTGAAAATATATATAGATTTTTTTTCATATATAGAGTGATGTCAAGCTATAAAATTTTCTTCTTAGCAAAAAAAAAAAAAAAAAAAATGTGAAAGAATTAATTTTTAATGTCGTTCATAAAATTTTGTATTTAAATATGTGTAATATTAAAAACTGTAGGAAATTTGAAATTAAAAATTGGTTTAATAATGACTAGAAATTATTCACAATAAAGTTCAGAATGTCAGGAACACAATATTGCTATAAACGTATTTGAAATATAGGATAGCCATGAATTATTATTATTTCTTTTGGAAATCCAATATCCACTTCTAAAATCAGAAAGGATTTTTTGGTTCATATGATAAATTGAATCTTTCTTAATATGTCTGGAAAATTTTAGAGCTGAATCTGTATTTTTTATTAACTTGTAATTTTTTTGATACATGACAAGAAAGAAAACAATATTGACACGCTCACTTTTTTCAGATCGTCTACTTAAACAGTGATATAAAAAATCAATTATACTTTTTTCTACCACTCTCAAACTCGTATAGTTAAACTGAAAGTAAGCAAGTTGCTTACTTTTATCTAATGTCATTTTCCTTCTAAGAATGAAAGTTTTAAATTAAAGCTTTTTTTATTTTTTTTCTTTATTATTTTGCACTAGGCTTCTATAATAATTAAAAAAAGATGCTATTATAAGTTGTATATATATGTTGGTAGCAGAAACATGCATTAAACCAACTCAGAAATATGTATTTATTTTTTTATGTGGTTATGATTAAGAGTTTTAAGATATTAATCATTCGTAGGTTTTTCTTTATATATTCACTGGCCGTCTTTGGCGACCAGCCGGTTCGCCAATCTTAATGTTCGTTTAAATTTTAATAATTAAATATTTTACGCAATTCCTACTTTAATAAATTCTTCATCAAAATATTTTAAAACTTCACATTTTGATAGTCATATAATTCACTCATAATATTATAAAGGCCTTCAGTCATAACGTAATATGTATCTCTCTAATTTTCTGTTAGCTCTCGTAGAATTTATGCTTTAAATTGAAGTGGAAAGAATAAATCTGCGATTAATATAATAATATTTTTTGCTGAAACAAAGAATTTTTTTATAATATGATTACTGATAACAGAGTTACTGAGCGTTTAAACTTTATGAGCACTAAAGAATATCTTTCTTAATTTATGTAATATCTCAAGAATTTGTCAACAAAATTTTCTCAGATTCATCATGAACAGATCGATTAATTAACAATGTTTAATTTTAAATGCATCAAACACTAAGAAAATAAAATGAATCGTTTAAAATAATCGGTCGAAAACAGGTTTAAAAATACTATTTAAAAAACGATGTACTTCAAACTATAAGCATATACAAAAAACATATAACGAACATAAATACAATTTAATTACAAAAGCTTGCATATACAGAAAATATATAACGAACATAAATACAATTTAATTACAAAAGCTTGCAACTAACCTAAAAATAATTTAAATCAACCGCATCCATTGATAATGGTTGTCATGCCAACAATCATAACACAATGCGCATGCGTGAATTTTCAACGCCAGTTACGGTAACGCAAATGCGTGAATTTTTCTACGCCAGTTGGGGTAACGCTATGCAGATTAGACATTTTTAATTTCCTTTATTCTGTGTTATTTTAATTCAAAAGTACTTCAGAATGAATCTGAATGATTGATTAATTAACAATGTTCAATTTCATATGCATAAAATATTAAGAAAATAAACAGAATCTTTTGAAATAATTGACCGAAAAATGTTAACCCTAGCCTCATTACTGTGGGGGAAAAACAACAACTGAAGACTTACTCATTTGGCGGTGGGGAAAATGGAAGATTTTTTTGGAGGGAAAGTTAGTTTTTAATTACTAATTAAAATTCTAATTAAAAATTTAAAAAAAATCGACCCCAGGTGCACATTCCCGACCTCTAAGGTGTACATGTACCAAATTTGGTAGCTGTAGGTCAAATGACCTGGCCTGTAGAGCGCCAACACACACACACACGATTGAGCTTTATTTATAAGTATATATATAGATTAAACAGGTAAAATATTTTATTTCAATAAATATGTTGCATTTTTATTTTAAATAATTTAGAATAAATTAGTTATCATTTTGTAAAAGTTGTCAACGAATTGAATGACTTTTATATCGTCGTCCTGATGAATGAAAACTTTAAATTCGTTTTTCACAATGTTATGCTTTTGCTTATATACTATTTTTCGAATGCATAAGTCTATCTTAAAAATTTAAGTAGTTATATGAAATTATAGTGAACGTTTTAAAATATATTCTTTATAAAATTACCTATGGAATTAGTTCTACGGCGTGCAATAATCTTTTTAAAAAGAGGTCAAATTCAAAATTAATGCATTTTTCAGAATTTTTTTGTGTATTTTTACGATAAAAAAACATAAAAATTTAAATTTTATCAGCACGAGGAAATCTATAGCAATTTTCATGTCAAATATTAATAGCTACATAAAAAAATATTTGTAGAAAAATCATCATTTTTAAAAAATGCCTTAACAATTTAAGAAAAACTAAACATTTTTTAAATTTTTATTTTACAAAAAAATATTAGAAATAATTATATTCTTTTTTCTGAAGAACAGTTTTAGAGTAGTATTCTATATAAATTACAATTAAAAAGTAATTCCGAAAATTGAAATTAAAAAGCTTAGATGACTCAGTGCCGCCTTAGAAAATGGTATGGAATTTTTTCAATCTTGCACACTGCAAAGTTTTCACATAGAGTCAGCAAGATGTTGCCTGCTGTTGTTGCTGGCGATTTGGTGACAAAAGCATCTCAACGTGAGTGGCACATCTTTCCATTTTAAGTGATTAAATAGAAGCAGATAGAAAAAAACATATACTTCAATCTTCAGATATTAATGATTTTTATGTCGTAATTTAATCTTAGAAAAGCATATATTATAGTTATATATAAACATTTACAGTTACATATTACTTTCTACCCGCCTTTTGTCACCAGATATTTCACTAGACTTAATGGAAGCTAAGATTTTCTGTTAATTATTTCATGTAATTTGATGACACTGACATTTTTAATAAAATATTTTTCAGCGTCAAATTTTTAAACGTTTATGAATCAAATCATCATAATCATACAACTTATATACGATTCGCACTATTTGAAACGCCTTTCACCGTTATGCTCATTGTACTATGTATTTTTAAGTTTTTAGCCATATCCTCTAAAATCATTTTTAATTTGAAACAGAAATGTTTAAAAATTAACTAATACAAAACCTTTTTACTTAAATCAAGCATGTTTTTTTAACGAATATGAGCGCAGAAAACAATATCGTTTAACACATATCCGTTACTACAGAATATTTTTTTTATAATTTATATAATGTACCAAATGATTATTCTTTAAAACGTTTTTCTAATTCCTCTTAAAATTCCGTTTTCAATTTTACTTTTTAAATGTCATATATGACTTAAATAATATATATTTTTCGTTCAGTCTATAAATGTAATTTTGAAAAAAAAATTATGCAGATTAAATTTTATGCAATCCTTCAATCTTATGGATGATATACAACAAAACATTTTTGAAATTATAATTTTTAAAATAAAAAATTTTCAATCTTCTGAAAGAAAAAAATCTGACAGAGTTAATGAAGATATGAACATCATTATTTTAAAACAATCTTCAGTTTCATTATTTTAGAACCAAGTGCTTTGCTTTCAATTAAATAAAATTCTAATTAAAATTTCAAAAAATCTATCTGAAGAGTTTAATGCGAAATGTGCACATTAGAGAGATTTTTATTAAATATTTATTTTTTTGTATGTTCCAAATTTGTAGGTCCATATCAAACAATCTAACCAGTTGACCCAACACACACACACTAAATAATAGAATGAAACAGAATAAAAATTAATGGAACTAAAATTAATAAACTAATATAAATAAGGAATCTAATATTCGTCATGTAACCGGATACCTCCGTATAAAAGCGCTTTAAGTCTGAATCGATAGAAAATCAATATAAAATACAAAAGGCATCTAATAAAAAATAGAGACATCGATTTAAAAGCGATAAGAGTTAATATTACTTGTAGACAAATTAAGCCATCATGTTTACTACATAAAAAAATGATACTAATTGCCATTTAATTTTTCTGGGTAACGAAAGCTATTAGAAAAAAATTCATAATTATTAAGAGATTTTTTGTTTTACACAGATAAAAATATAGCTTTTTTTTTTCTTTCAAAATTGACTAATATGAAAATAGTACTTGAAATATTTGATGAATATTATTCACAAAAAATTAATAATATATTTTTTATGAATTAAATTCATTTATTTTATAGCAAAAGTTTGCTTTATGTTGTTTGTATTTTAAAATCTATTTCTGTAAAAACACTAGTAACATTTAAACAAATAATGAAAAAAGTTCTTTCCATTGAATGAATATTAGTGACAAAGATAATATTTTCTCTCAGAATTAAATTTTTAGTCTATTTTTATGCTTGAAAATAAAACTTGTAATTACCAGAAAATTATTTGAAATAAATTATCGGTTTTTCTAATATAAAACTTTTAGGTTTCAGCATATTTTTTCTGTATTTTAATTGGAAACTATGAAATGTTTCAAATATTATTGAATTATGCAGTCAATCTTAAATATAAACAGCTGCAAACTAGCATCTTTTTCAAAAGCCTCATTTCATGCCACGTCATCAAACGATTTTTGGATAACGCCGAATCATCTGTTTTTACTAATTGCTGTTTAATGTCCTCTTTCTCAAACAACGATTTCTATTTATTTTCCACTCCTTTTTTCTACTATGCTTTTCGTCCTCCTTTTATTAAGTTATGAAAATATTCATAAGAATCTGCATACTCAGCAAATGTTAAAGTTCAATCACTTTTCAAACAAATTCAATTACTCTTGTCGTCCTTCGACCCGAAAGTCTTTCTTTCAATATATTACTTCTAAAAACAATTTTTATTAATTCTTCAAGCAGTACTTAGGAAAGAGTTTCTCTCAGACAAAACATAAAGTATATAAATTCCAAAAGATTAGTGTTCGTTATTTCAGCTTTACTAAAGACAAGATAAATTGATCACAATCATCCAACAATATTCGCAGGAGACATCAATAATCCGGATTCTTGAATTTTTTTCAACGTCGAAGTATTCTTTTTAAAAAATTCATTGCGTACTATCTATTTATAATTTAGAAAATAAATGTTGAAAGAGTTAAAATCATGAAAATGGGTCGTATAAATATGGCATGCTTCTTTTAAACTATTCATTAAAATGGAATTTATTGTATTCTTTTGAATGTAGTAGCTTGTTAATCATTAATTTCATTTATATAGTCTAGGTAACTATCTGGTATATAGTTTGAGAGTTTATCTAAGTCTTATTATCAAAAATCTCACTTTTTTGCCTCAAAGGTAATAAATTTGTTATTAAATTATTTTATTTCGTTTGTGGCAAAAAAAATAAATCATTATCTATAAAATAATTTCTTCAAGATTCTACAACAGAGGTTCATTTTTATTTTAACAGGTAAATTTATTTTTATAATTAATAAACTGACTTAATTAATTATAAATAAATATATTAATAAGGTAGAGGAATTTAATAAACATCTAAATCACAGAAATATTTCTATTTTTTTTTTCAGGACCTTCATCAGTGACTCGACAATTTAGAATGTCACCTGCCCCTGAAGAAATTTATTTCATCTTGATTTGTTCTCATCTAAGATGATATTCGAAACAAGTTTTACAATTGTACAGTAACAACACAGATCGTTGACTTTTCTTATTTGTAATGAGTCCACTATACTCTTCCATTATAAAAAATACTACTTAATTCAAATTGCAGAGAAAATATGGATTATATATCAATTAACACACAGGTCCAATGTTTTGAAGTCCAATGTTATCTCTATAATAGGCTAACCACAATCAGCAATGAACTCCATGAATGAAATATATCTATTCAGCGATATATAGAATATATTTTTCCAATTGCTGGACAGGATTTTATAATAAAGCTCTGTAATTTGAAGATGACAACAGATGCCGGAACAACTTTGTTGCAGTACTTTGCCAATTTTTTTTAGTAGTCAATGCCAATCGTTTTGCGACATACTAAGTAGCATCTTTTAAATGTCCATCCTCTCGAAATTGTAATCATAACATTATATTTAATCATGAGAGATTACCCTTTCTTAGGATATTGCCATATACATTCGGCCATATTCTAATTGATTCAAATTCTGTCACTTAACTGATGGTTATAATTGCTCGCCTGTTGAATCTGTGGTGAATGGTTGCTGCGTCAAGTGAGTCTGACGACTTTGGTTGCGGGTAGATAGCGCCACAACAGCTGTCAGAAGGTTGAAGGTTCATCGTCCGAGGTCACCAATGTGGCAAATTGTTCTGAGCGAGGATTGAACCTGGGACCTTGTGGTTAGCAGTCCAGTAACATGACCACGATACAAAAGCAATTGCTCGTGCAGCGTGGTTGTTAATTGGCTTATAAGATTTCACCACAAATCTCATTCCAAAATTTCATACAAATAAACAGTTTTGTGACAGGACAACGCATCCAATTTCATTCATCTAGGCTTTATATGGGTTGGAGATATCTTGTTCAAACACACAGGGACGGTCAGAAATATGTTTAGTTACTTTGATGACAGAATTGATGTTAATTTTCGAATAGATCTTTTAATTTTGGTTTTATGACTATATGCTGAAATCTATCAAAAACAGCTTTGCCTTTATGAATATTTGTATTCACATTGTTTCAAATCTACAGATATGTGTTTAACACGCTAATATTAATAAAAACAACTACATGAACAGTTTTAATTTTTATTATTTTCTTTTTGTTATTAATAATTAAGTTTACTTTCAGTCCTTTTAATTTTATTTATTTAATCCAAATCTACGGTTATAAACATGCAATAATGAGTTTCGTTATATAGGCTTTCACAATTATGAGATAGATGTATCTAGTAACGTATTTAGCCGAGCAGCCAAATTAAAGTCTCATCACATTTCGTGGAAATGGGTAATGATCTGGAATTGATTTATCGCTAATTGTATTTCAACATTTCTTTTCATAATTACAATTTTATTGTGAAACATGAATATATTTTCCAATACATTTCCTTTCTGCTATAGCTAGAATTTCAACGAAATGCAGTACTTTAAGTAGATTTAATTTGACAAAATAGAGCACTGAACTATAATCCTAATATCATCAACAACAAAAAATTCCGATTTATTTATTTAATCTTATAAATGTACTATGCTGAGAGAATGCGAATAAATACCTGATCTATTTTATAATAAACTTTTAAAAATACTTCCGATTTAAAATAGCGCAATTTTCATCAACATAAGTTAAAGGCGTCCATGTTTTCACTCTTTTTCTTGTTTAACACAAGTCTAATTTTTTTGAAAATTTTTAGTGGCAATACATAATAATATGATTAATTCTTAAAAAGGGTTTTCAAATCTTTTTGGAAAATCTTTCTATTTGATATAATTAATCTTTGATATAATTTCTGTCTAGATAATTTATCAATGTGATATGTATCCTTATATTCAATGTGATATGTTTTCATATTTTATCTTTATATAACAGACTAATGTTGATGATTGTTCATATTCATACAATTTAGCATGGTATATATGGTGTACATAAATGAATATCCTAACATTGTAGGATTATTAAAAGGAAAACGAGCTCAACTTTGTTGTTCAATAGAAATTTAAAGTAACTGTTTAAATTTTAAATACAACGCAATTACAAGAGTTCAATATGAGCAAGTTGTGAATTCATCGCTACCGATTGCCGTCGATTATATTAACACATGCATATCCACAACCTTTCAAATAGTCACATCAGACTTGTTTAAAAGAAATTAAGGACGAGTTACCATACGACATCAATATTATTCATGTTCCTGGAGGGGTTCCCAGTGAACGCTTATAATTATGTTAATTTAAACTGTTAATTTTTATTTTTGATTTTCGATGAACAGCAAGATTGTGATTTGAGTCGTTTAATTTTAATAGCTTTCAAAGTTGGGATATTCATTATGCAAGGAATCACATGGGCACATATATCACAGTTGAATTTAAACTTTCAGCTGTTATATCCCGATGAACAACAAGGTAGCACTATATTTTTCTTTATTTTAATAGCTCTAAAAGCTGAGATATTCATTTATATACACCTCAAATTATACAATAATTTAACTTAGTATTATTATAATAAAGTATAAATTTCTTGGCATACCTCTGAGCATATAAACACTTTTACCTTTTATAAATTGCAGTACAATACAATAATCATGTAAGTGCTCCTCATACCAAACTTTCAACCAAAAGATCTTATATTTTATAATTTTCTAATTAAAGCTCCAAGAATACCAAGATTCTTCTCACCCTCTATAAACGAATCTCGATGCTCTTCTGGCAGAATCTCCGCTTCAGAACCCGAAAATCATGAGCTGGAGACTCAATTCCGCAAAAGAACTGCATGTATACGAGTCTAGTGCAAGTTTAAGCAACAGCTTGGAATTAACCTTTCTACAACTGCTATTGATAGAGTTGTTATAGTTTAAGTCATCCTCGTCCATGATACAAAATCTCGAGTTCCTTACCAGTATACTACCCTTATACTTTCAAAATAGAACGTTTATCTAATCAAATTAAACAACATCTCCTCTATAAGTTGCCACACATAATTATAACCATATTTCGATTCTAATATCATATACAGTGTTAATTACCGTGCATAAAATTAAAAAAAAATGTATTACATCTTAAGAATTCATAATCTATACTATTAATAAAAGAGAATGAGTGTCTGTTTGTGTGTTGGCACTCCATATAGCAGACTTCATTTAAAGGTACAGAATTTTTATCCAAAAATTAAACCAAAATTTAAATTTGATAAAAATGTACATTAAAGAATCGGAATATAAACTCGGAATGAATATTTTTAAAAATTTAATAAACAGAAAATCAAGCATAATATTTGTCATATTTTTCCTTTAATAAATTTAAAAGAAATTATTACACAAAGATACAGTAAGCAATATTTTAAAATTGAAGAAACTGTTTTTTGAATTTTACTAATTTAGCTATCAATTAATTTTTCTCTGAATTTTGATAAATTTTCAAAGATATTTTTTGATTAATTTATAACAATATAGTTGGCTTTTGAAATTCCAATTCGTGCCATTTTCATTGTTTCATCAACTATTTAAACGCATCCTTTTTTTTCATCATAATATGCCTAAGAAAAAAATTATGATTATTATATGCATAATTCCATGAGAAATAAGAAAGTGAAGTTACAGTACCACGGAAGAAAACGGGCAATGTATATGGTTCGAACAGTTATAGTAGATATATCAAGGAACTGAATTCCAGCAATATTCATCCATTAAGAATATTCTTAATACGCAGGAAGTCTATAAAATAATACGATTTTAATGTTTATAAAATTGGTTGAAAAAATAGTTTGTTAAAAAAATATGAATAAACTTATGAATTATTAATTCAAATGATGCACACTCAGTATTCCCAGAGATCCAGTTGGTTGCCATACAATAATAAAGTCTAAAAAGAAAACTAAATTGAGAAAGACGCTTTTTTAATTGGTTACTCTATTGTTATATTAAAAGCTTTAACGCTTTTTATGCCATTTCACACAACTAATTGTGGAATGTTAATTACAAATGTCATCCTTGTGCGATGAAACTTGGCTAATTCGAAATTGTTGAGATCAATGTAAACATTCGTTCAAAATTGTACCCAAAATTCGAATACATTGTAAATGAGTTAAAACTGAGTACAAGAGATTGCGACAAAGTTTGCATAATGACACTTTAGATAACGTTTAAATAAATTTAATAGCTCATACAAAATTAAGAAATAGGCAGACAACAGTGTTTTTCAATAAATATGATGATCCTTAGTAAATTTGTTAAAAAATTAAATAGTAAAAATTTCAATAAATACAGGTAATTTCTTTTAAAAAAAACTATAAACAATACTTTGAATTCAATAATTGAAAATTTTAAAATATACAATGCAAGTCATTTCTAATGTATTCAATGTATTTTATAAAAAATAAGAATTTCTTATCGTACTCATAATGAACACATCCTGCAAATTCAAATTTTCTAGTGAATTTACTGTCCTCAAAAATCTATTCATAATCAATAAGGGAAACAAAATTGTGACATTATTACTAAAACAATCTAGAAATAGAGCAAACCGATTTATCCTTTTTAGCTTTGATTTCGAATTGATTAAAATAAAATCGAAAGAGCAGACGATTTTTTTAACATTATATTGATTGAAATTCAAGGCCAGACTGGACTAACTAAAATTTTAAAATAAAGCCAGATTAAAAGAAAAATATTCGAATTATCAATGAATTTGTACAAAATTGTTCGAATTAGCCAAGTTTCCCTCTACCTATGCACATTTTCAAAATCTCGTTCGTTTGATTCATCAAAATTCATTTTGATATTTAAAAAGTTTCGGAAACAATTCTTCCTCAAACTTTTGATCCCCAGATCTGGCGCTCCTTGGCGTGCGCCAAACGATCTCTTGGCAACCTGCCGGTCGTAAAGCTCCAGACAACGCTTTTCATGTCCACTGCTCGATATTCCACGCGAACGCTTCGGCGGTGTCTAGCGCTTTCGCATCGGAAATATAAAGAAAATGTATAAATTAATTTAATGCCGCCTGCCAAGGAGAGTTTTTGGTCCTTGCAAATAGTTAAGACAGCTCAAGGAACTTTTTATTTCGATTTTCCTCAATTGTTTTTTCATAGACATGCTATTGTTGCTTTATTATTTATGGGAGAATTTATACAGTGTATCTGCTATTGAATAAGAAAATATAAGAAAGAATATGACAACTGACATGAACGTCAACCGCTCTTCC
This sequence comes from Argiope aurantia, assembly GCA_026543865.1. Classification (NCBI taxonomy): domain Eukaryota; kingdom Metazoa; phylum Arthropoda; class Arachnida; order Araneae; family Araneidae; genus Argiope; species Argiope aurantia. The sequence continues at coordinate 183,669 of JAPMOR010020965.1, forward strand.
GCTGAGATTTTACGAAGGCCCATATCGGATTCTTCAGATAACGGTGAGTAAAAAAATGTATTCAATTTTTACTCATTTTTGTAATTTAAGTCCATATTTTAATTAAGATTAATAGGTTTAAGTGCTCTTATAAAAATATATAACTCATTGCTGTTGAATTTATTCATTATATATAGTTTGAAGTATAATGTTTTCTTGTGTTTTCATATTTATTTTTTATGATTCTTACAAATATTAATAAATTATTCAGTTTAAAGTAGGAAATAATAATTTTCGATGACTTTTAATTAGGACACTTTTTAAAATTATCTTATTTAAATCTTGAACGAATTAAACTAATTTAAATAATGAATTATGAATAAACTTATTTATGCCATATTTAAATTATCTTAACAAAGTATGAAGATTTATTAAATTTATGAAAAATTATTCATGCTCAAAAAATGAGTAGATAAATTACACTTTTGATTTTTAACATCGTTTTTTTCGTTCCTTTTCATTTTTTCATTATTTTTTTATATGATTGCAGTGCATTTCAATTATTAAGAAGAGTATTTCTTATTATCAAAATTAATTTGTATTACTTTGCAATGAACGTTTATTTTAATTGCATGATATATTGGACTAATTATGTAAAACATATCTATTATAGAAATTAAGTTTAAGTTGATCCTGAAAATATAATTATATATTTTTAAACATTTTTTTAAAAAAATACAAGCTCAAATTCAGATATTTTTTGTTTATTATATTTTCAAATTATAAGTTTTCATACAATTAATTATATATGATATTTAACGAAGAACAAATTGCATTATCTTTTCCTGTAAGTGATCAAAAAACAATTTCTCTTTTTTTCACCTTTTTCTTCATAAAATACCAAACAATAGCAATATTTCATTTTCTCGAGACGTAATGTGACGGAACGAACGTATTCTAATGAGATATATGTTAGGAAGTGTTAGCATCGGTAATTGCCGGTAAGTTACGATATCGCAAACGAGTTAAATCTAATATGTAATATAGCATTGGTGATTAAAACCAGTGATAAATGATGTCAAAGTTTCATTATCAAGGTAGAACTCTATCCGTCGTAAGTGTATTAATCTTCATTACATTACTCATTCATTTCTAAAAGGCAACAAGAGTTGATTTGTTACTTGCATCAATGGACTTGATGAATTAATGAATGATTGAGTCAATGAACATTGAATATGATATTACTTGATCATACAATGATACTGTTTCTCTTTTAAATCATCATTATCAATGATGCACATTTTATTCTTTAGTAGATGCTTTTCTAAATTTTAATCGATAATTTAATTTACAGCTCAACATGAACAAATTGATTTAATTTGCCCTCCAAGCGGGCGAATTGAAAATTGAACATTGGCAGTATTTCATTTCTATGAGATATTCTTAATTTTAAGGCGGTATTATAAATCTATTTAAATGTTATATATATATGTATTAGGAAGATAGATCCCTGCCAGAGAGCGTAACAGGCGCCGTCATGCCAGTATCTAATGAGCGCCTTTATGCAGTAGCTATATTAGAGAAAAATGGCATATAATTAACATTGAAATGAATTTTTTGGTATAAAAATAATATAAGAAATAAACGTGTTTTTGACATTGTTCCATGGCGCACCAGATGATTTTGTATGTATTGACGGTACGAAGACTTTAAAATGGTAACCCACCACTGATTAAAGATGACAAAAATTCAATATCATGACAATTTTGCATGCAATAAATGTAATAATTTTTATTAAATTATTGAAATATCTTCTAAAGGCAAAAAGAACGAGAAGACTTTTACGTATATCAGAGAACATTATCAATGCGTTGTCTCCAAAAATTATAGTATAATTAATAAAGGACAGAAAATGAACGATGGGAATTAAATTATTTTATTGTATATTCAACTTGATAGAAAAATAAATTTAGCAATGCATCTGGAATGCTTTAATGCTTTTATTCTTATGGTAAAAATAATTTACTTAATATGAAGGTTTAAATTATTTGCAGTGAAATGTTTCCATTAAAAAATGTAGCAGCTTACTTGAACGATACATCATTTTATAAGAATTACTTATATATAAAATATACTAACGTACGTGACACAGAAATCACTGTTATTACTTATTAATGAATAGAAATAGTGAATTTTAGAAAAATCACTATTCAGACTGCTTTATTTAATGTTTATTCAGCTGCATTTAAATTAATGCTTCATTAATTAATGACGGGGCAATATTCTGCTTTTAGCAAATTCTTTGATGTCTCACTTAAAATGTATATATGGTAAACTTAAAAATACAGGGTAACTTTTATAAAGAAAATTCTAGAAATTATAATATGATTTTTTTATTGAAATTTCAAATTAAATCAATTAGAAACTTAGTGTTGATTGACATGAAACTACTTCGATTGAAAAAGAACTAGAAAACAATTTTTAATACATTATTAATCTAATTAAAAAGTAAATATCGTTTTCTTATTTCATATTGTTTAAATATTTGTATTTGTTTAATAATATATCCTAAACGATTTTTTAATTGATTTCTCATTGGATTTAGCTTCAATGTTTTTAAAGCTCAAATTGAAATGCAGAGCTGTAGAAGAAATGACAAAAGTAGTATTCTCGCTTAATTCGCTTGCTTGTCAGGCTATTTAATACACTACTAGCTTGAAAACGTTTAAGCTTTTTTATTTTTTCTTTGTTAAATATAGTTAATTAATATTTCATTTTGTAATTACGTCTTTCCTGTAACGACTAATAACTTCGAGAAATTGATAGATGACAAATCTGAATACTTGGACCGCCATCGTGTATCCACAAACTTTCACACTACATCAACCGGAAATCATTTTCCAAATTCTCACAAACAATTCACAAGCACATGAATGTTTTTGATGAAACAGGGACTCAAACCCTCAGTCATTGAATCCAGATGATGTAACTGTACTATTGATTACCACTTTAATAACACGAGAGTCTTTTACGGACACGAACTCTTTGTCATCGAATTTCGAGGCTGTATGCCATTGATTACCACTTTATTTTTTATATTTGCGCACAAACAGAAGAAGCTACATAGAGTCAAAAATGTAACATAAAAAATTATTAATATTCAAGGTGATTTTTACAACATTTATTGCTACACAATTAATTGAGTATAATTAATTTGTCTCTTTGTCTAATATAAATGTTTGCAATATATTTTGTATTTGATTTCAAATGGAAAAATAATCTATGCAATTTTTTTAATATTTACTTATTAGTGATTTTAAGATTACCAACTTAACCCAAAAATCACTAATTTGTTTCATAAGAGCAAACGCGTGACCATTGCTTTTTATGACAATTTACCAACTTCTTAGCATTAAAGAGAGAAATTCTAAGATGAGAAAAACTCAATTTCTTTTTTGTTAAAAATAGCTTAAAGCACTTCGCCATTTGAGTTCAGATATGTATCGTGGTCGAAATTCTATTTGTTCGAAGGATTCTCAAGACTCGTCTAAAGGCTCGAAATGAAAGCCATTGAAAGCTGAAACAAACGGTTTTAGCGGGAAAGGAGCTTAAAATAGTTTTCAAACTTTCCTCTTCTGGTAAAGCAATCCAATTTTATGTACCACCAGCAACCGAAAGCCATTCTTTAATAATTTATACCAGAAGAAGGGCTTTCCTGCTATGTTTGCAGTTGTTAAAAACTGTTTCTCCCTAAGCATTAGAAGTAGCAAACATGTTTCTTCTTTTTCTGAAAAAAAAAAAAGAAAAAGAATAATGGCTTTCGATTTTCTGCTTTTAGTGAAGCATGTTCAAAGCTAATGATTTTAGTGTCTGAGCAGATTAAATATCATTTTATTTTATTCCTTTGTTCGAAAATCTTAAAACAAATAATAAAAATTTTGATTTTCGTTTTTCGTTTCGGTTAAGGTTTTCTTTGATGCACACAAATTTCGCCTTTTTAGAATCTTACATCTTAAATTCCATATAATATGTAAAATAAATTCAAATATGAAGAAATACTGATTCAAACCATTTTTCCAATAAAATATATATATTTCTCTCCAATGGTTTAAAAATTAGCAACTAGACCATGATTAGAATGGACATTATGCTATATTAATTTATTAAAAATAACTCTAATAAAATTAATTCATATATTATTTAAAAAACGAAAATATTAGCTCAGAATTTCTAAAACCCATTTTTGTTTATTTGTACAAAATTTCTATCAATTGTTTTAAATGTGAGAATAATATTAATTTCTGTCATTAATTTTACTTTCTAATTTGTAGCATTCATTAAGTGGAAAATTTTCTTATTTATTAATTATTGAATATTATTATTAATTACAAAATTCTAACTATTAATGTGTAAATATTTAATTAATTAATTGCTAATTTAACTTTATTTAATGAGAAAAAATAGAAGAGATTAATTATCTCTGATAATTATTATTTCTTTTTTATTCAATATTTAGAATTATATGAAGATTTTAATTATTGAACTGAATAACCGAATTTATAATTAGTTTCACGTTTCTTGGTTTTCGACTTTGCATTCAATATCAAAGAATCAATATATTGCTTTTATATTTCGGACTAAAAATATTATTTTTTAAAAATTCTACTAATTTAAAATGTAACGCCGATCATTCAAATCCAATTTCTAAGTAATATGGATATTTAAGTCCTTTAAAGATAATGAGACTTTTATATGTATGAGGTAGTTTTGATAAGGCTTATTTTTGTCATTTGCTCAGATTGCATTGATTTGATACTTAATTCTATTACCGCTTATTGGATATCTGCTTGTTAATAATAACTACCCACGCAGCCTTAGTCTTTTATTCTATCATGTGTTCGTGTGTACTATTTTGGTCCTGGGTTTTTTAAGAGGTTTTCTGTAATTGGGGTATTGATTTACCCATTGTGTGGGAGTTTGTGTACGGAAATGTGGATTTTGTCGTGTAATAACCTAATAATGAAAGTTAAATAATTTTGCTAGCGTTTTATTAGGAATGAACTGATACTTATATAGTAAATAAATATTAGTATGGTGAAAACATGCATATGGGCTTCATTTAAAATAAATACATAATAGAAATCATTTGTAATTTTTAAAAAAATATTTCCGTGAATTATATAAACAATTATTAATACTAAGTATTTAATTTTTTATTATCGTCTGAAAATAATTTGCATTTAATTAGACAAAATTCTAATTTTGTCAATTAGCGAATGTATTTGATCAAAGCGTATGTTTATTAAGCACGTAAAGTAAAGTTAATTACGATATATTTCTAACACAAAAATAGAACACAAAAATTTAAAACAATTTTAAAAGTCCGTATACCAAAATGTATCAAAAGAAAGAGTATCTGATTAGTATAAATTGCTTAAAGATGGTGAGAAATCTGTTCTATATGGTTCACGTTTCATCTAATTATCAATGTATCGATCAGATTAAAGAAATGGCATTTACTGATTATCGTTTAAAAATCAGAGGCATTGAATAAATTCCTTTTTTGAAAATTGCTTGACTTAGAAGTGATAACTCACTTGCGTTTACAACTACACTGAGTTTCCTTAAAGTTCTATTATTATTGATAGATTCAAACAATTCAATATGGGTCCACAATCTCAATATTTACCAGATAGGACACCGCGCGATTTTTTTTCTTATTTTATCATTGAAACTGTATCTTCGTAGTTATCAAGCCGCTACATATCATGAATCTATATGTGAAATAAAATTCATCTCTCAATGAGATGAATTTTATCCGAAGAAAGAGGGAAATGGCTTCCAAGTATGTTTTGTTGAATAGAGACGCATTGACAGTCGTACGTTGCAGTCGGAGGAAATTATTTTGAAAGAAATGCAATAAAAATTGGGCAATAAATAATAAACCTTTCGTTTTATTCTTCTCGGTACTTTTTAAACATATCAATATAAACTAATAAATTGGTCTCGTTCATTCTCGTTTCTCGTCGTTAAAGTCAACCCACACTTACTCTTAGGTTTTTGAGTATTAAGTGGATCCAAGCTGTATCTTAATTGTTTTATAAACAAAATATTGATTTCGACTTTATATGGGAGATACTATAAAGGAGACGTGCACTGTTTCGTGCTAGATATTTATCAATATTCGAAGAAATTTTTTGTGTGACTAGAACTTAGGTGCAAGAAAAAATTTCCAAAAGACTGAAGATTTTTCAAAAAATATTAGGCTGCAATTGTTTAAGATATAATATGACAATATTTTTCAATTTATTTCCTGTAGAATAGTTATAAATACATGCCTTAAGTATCCTTCATTTACGAAAAGATTATATTTTCTGAAATATAAAAAAAATACAGATTTATGCTTTTTATTACTATTATTTATTTCGGAGTTATTTCTTAGTGTTTTTCTTTTCTTTTCTTTTTTGAAAAATTCATGCATGTTATTTCAGATGGTGAGGAACATAGACCAAAAAATTAAAATCAACAAATTAATTAGTTTCCAGTTCTTTTTATACTAATCATTAAACTAAATGTAATTCGTGATTTCAAATGTGTTTCAGATACGGATAAATATAACAGTCGCTATTATTCTGCACATATAGCAGTTTCATTAAAATCTATAGAACCAATTTAATTGAAAAATATATTATTAAACTTATATATTTATTATATCTTTGTTTTGATAATTTTTTTGTAAATAAATATTTAAAATTATGTGTACCAGATTATTTTATTTAAACATTTTATTTCTAAAGTCCATGAAGTTGAAAAAGAGAATTTGTGTTAAACTTGGTTATTTGCTTTTTATATGGAAAAATAATTTAAATTTTTAAATTTTTGTCCACTTTTAAATGCTTAAATGCAATCATATTACTTTATTCTTATTTTAGAGCAATCAATTTCAAGATTTCTTAAAAAATCAGCATTTTTTAAAAAGAATTTAAACCAAGTATAAAAAGAATTATGCATTAAATTATTTTTATTTGAAGCAAATGAATTAGTTGGTTGTGTATGTAGACTATGAAATAGATTCCATAAAGCATATGCATTTCATATCCATTAGAAATATTTAGATAGCAAGAAATTCTATCAAAATCCCAAATTCTTTCATCCAAAATGTTCCCATTTATGTAACCTTAACCTCTTCCAGACCCATCTGATACACAAAAACTAAAAGAAGTAATTATCTGGGGAGCGATGATGCATGTCCGAACATTAACTTGAAATTGTTTCGTCTTTCATTCAGTCTTTCTATTCATTGCAATGTTTAGGAATCCATTTTACTATTTTGCTTTGTGATATCGTCTGCCTTTTTGAGTCTCGTCTTCTATTCGCGAAAAAGTGGCATAAGAACGAGCATTTTGATTATTCATTGATCTTTAGATCCAGGCAGCAGGATCAAAATAATGAATTGGATTTCCAGTCTTAATAATCCATTGTCAAAAGGCCAAATTTGATGCTTCAATGCATAAACTATTTCTAAAATAATATAATGATGCCTGAAAAGTTTTAAAGTATCTAAAAGCTTCATGACATATAAACATGACTGAATCTTTACCGCTCCTCTAAGGAGCCTTTCTTTTTCAATTAATAGAATATCAAAATATTATTGTGATTGAGATGATTTAAGAAAAGAAATACACTTAGCTTGTTACCTAAAATTAATTTGATTTGTTAAATCATTTGATTAATTATTAAAGGATTAATTAAACAATCAAGCCACTTCGTTATGGTCAGAAGTAAGAAGATAAAGCCTTTTTCGTTTCTATTTTTAAAAAAAAATTAGTGAGAACTTACCCTAAGCCTTTTATCAGTTTTAGATTTTCGAGCATTACTCACTCATTATAATAATAATATTTAATTAGAACTATTTCATCGATGAAAGCACATTTTATTTCAAAGTATTTACTAATACTTTTACTTCGTTTCAGAAATCATTGGGAGATAGTAGTTTTCATAAAAATGCTAAAATAGTTGCCATTTGCATTTAATAATTCATAACTGTAATGCAAAGCAGCGCCATTTCCCAATGTCTTAATAAATACAATCTTTAAGAAAGTTATGTAGTTTTATCATTTGATTCCAGCAATTTGTAAAAATCCTTTACATAAACTTATGTCGAAAAATTAATATGCTTGAATATGAAATTTTTGAAAATATGATTTATAAATACGATTACAAATATTCAGTTTCTTGTGAAATCTGATCAGATATGATAAAGATGAAATATTAAGTGTAAAAAACAAATAAACATTAGAGTGCCTGAAATATTATCTTTTTGAGTTTGAATATTAAACAATAAATTAAAAAATGACATATTTGTATTCTAATGTATGTGTAATTAATTCACTTTATCCGCACTCTTGAATTTGATTACTTTTTTAAGCATTTAAATTCAAACTTTAAAATGTACTTGAACTTCAGATTTGATTGCGGTTCTGGTCTTTCCTTTTTCCTCTTGTTCAAATTCCTGTAACATTACTTGGTCAACGTTAAGCTACAACATCACGTGAAATTATACATGTGAAATAAATGCTTGCTCAGCTATTTCTCGGATAAATCCCTTTTTGATTGTATATAAGCTTTTAACGCTTTTAAATTGTGTCCTTCTAATAGATTTCTTCCTTGCCTTTCTAAGCCTTTATTGCCGCTATAGAATTTTTTATAATTCAAAGAAGAAAAGTTAAAAACTATTAAAAACTAAATATTTTGTTTAATCATGTAGAAAAGAATAATTATATAATTTAAAGGAAACTCCACGCCTGCTCATTTACTGGAAGTGTTATTACATTTAACTGCTTACAAATTTTCATAACTTAAAGTCAGTTATTTGCAAAAACGAATGTATTTGAAGAAATGGTCTCCCTGCAATTTCTTCCTCTACTTTTTAATATTTTTGTCTAAAACTGCATATTTTTTATGTAATTTGGACAACATTCATTCAGAAGAATTCTGTCTGTCCGATTGTCCGAGATTAAGTGATCATAATAATTATAAATCAGAAGGAAACATATAGGTACATGTTCGATTTTTTCTATTTGCTGAGCCTTTATGTCGATTTAGTATTTGTCACGATTTTAGAAAGTATTAAAAGCTGTTTAAAAATTAAACATTTTGCTTAATCGCGAAACTATTTTTAAAATGTGCAATTAGAAGTGGTCTCTCCACGATTTTCTCGCATATTTCCTAATATTTTTGCCCAAAATTGCAGATATTTCCATGTAAATTTGAACGAAATCCATTGAAAGGAAATGCGCCTTCCTATTGTCTTAGTATAACTGCAAACAATGATTACAAATCAGAAAGAACTAGATAAGTACATATTCGATTTTTTTCTATTTTTTTGTGTCCTGCATGACAGCAAAAAACTGCTAAGAAAAAACTTTGCAAACGGAATTCAAACCAAAGATTAGTAATCCATATCTATTATTCACCAATACCACTCAATTAACACACGCTTTCTTTACTACATTACGAAACACTAAACTTTCATGTCTAGGATTCTTAAAACAAAACTTTGAGCATTTGTAGCATTCACGGCTTCTTTGGCCGAAATTCACAATTTAATGCAAGGGTTGAGTGTGAGAAAGAAGGATATTATTATTATTGAAAAGTATTGGAGACAATTTTGGGGTAATCATTCTCATTGGTTCAGAAGATTTGAAATGTGGAAGCACTTGGTTATACTCCGTATATGAGAAAATAAAATTAGGAAAGAGCCCGTCGTTCCCTTAATTCTTCCTTCTTTACAACACAAGATAAGCAGTTACAAATTTACTAACCATACGACGTCTGAATCACTACCCCTATGCCCTTGAAGAGATAAAGAAAGAAATCTTAGGATTAAAAGATGAGAAGAAAAAAATTCAAGCCTCGTCTCTGGGTTTTTCATCGTATAAGCTGGTTGTTAATGAGTAAGCTTATGCTTCATTAAGTGCTGTTAAGTCAGGCATGAAGGGACTCGTTAAAAAAGTAACAGTTTTACATCACATTTGAAGGAATAAAAAAACTCTGCTTGTATAAGTTTTGAATAGTTCGTTAAAGCAATTGGAGATATAGCTTGTTCAAATGAATGAATTTCGCTTCTTTTTTTACTCGTTAGCAGTGACAATTTCTTTCAGGAATTGTTAATTAATCCTTTCAAGATTTTCACTCTTTGGTTGTATACCAGCGAATGGCGCAATAAGAAAGAAATTTCGCATTTTTAATGCAAGTTCAAGATCATTTGTACTCATTAATTTAGTTTACATGGATGCTTTAAGAAAATATTGCTTTTTTAAAAATTAAAACAATTGTAAAATGATGTTTTAAGACTAAATAATATAATAGGCATATATTTTTCGTGCTTATTGTTGAAAAAAATTTACACAAATCATAATTTTTATAAATATTTCTGCAATGGTGTGTTTCTTTTTTAATTCAAGGAAATATCTGTTGAGATTAAGATACTTTCAATTAACCGCATTACTTTTTTTTTGTGGAATATAAAATAGTATAAAAAATGTGTATAAGCATACATTTTAATGCTATTTAATAAACAAAGAATAAAAGACATCTGAAAATAAATCTCATTTTACTTTTTTCTTATCTAAGTTACAAGGAGAAAATAATATAATCGTCAAAGAATTCGAAGTCGAATAGCTTTGATAAAGTTTGACCAATCTTCTCATTTCAAACCTTCACGAGTCTTAACAATACATTTTTCGAATTATGTCTGTATGTGTGTGAACACGCTAAGTCAGTTACATTTTATATGCTGTGTTTAAATCAAATTAATACATTTCTATTAAATTTTGAATGCGATTCATTCTCAAGAAGATTGATCATTCTCGGATAACTCGAGAGGTCTGTCTATCTGATTGCGAAGTACGCGATAGCTATAAAACGTACAAAGCTTGATGAATAAAAATGAGTAAAGAGTTTTACCATCTAATTTTCAGATCCGTAAAAAATTTTCAATAAAATCCATCAGCAAGCTGTCCATTAATTGATCTGAACAATTTGTATGCATGCAAAATAAAAAACTCAACGACTTAATTAGCACTTGCCGTTTAAGTTATGAACACTAAACGAGAAACGCTTTCCATTATTTTCATTAATTTAGGATTGATTTTTGATGCATTAAGATTTAATTTTTTTGGTTAAAAATGCGTATCGTATAAAGTATTTTTCCTTCAATCACTGCACCCAATTCAAAATGTAGTGCATCATAGGCAATTTCCAGAAAGCTAGATATGTCACCAGTGAACGCCCGCCCTGTTCCACCCTTCTCCTGCTTCATTATTTACAGTTTTCGAGAAAAATTTCAAAAATGCTTTTTCTTTGGCAGAGTTTTCCCTGTACAACACTGTACCGATGTAACCAATATTTATTACATGTGAAAGTTATGTATAAACAGTCGCCTTCTCAACGCTCTTTATTTTTGTAGAAATCGCTAAGCAAAACTTTGACAAACCTAGTCTTTACAATGAACCAATTACCCCACTTTATAAGTCCAACTAACCAATAAAAATACTCTATGATTATTATAAACTAGCCGCCTTTGGCGACCAGCCGGTTGGCCAACCTTAATGCTCGTTAAAATTTTAATAATTAAATATTTTATGCAATTCCTACTTTAATAACTTCTTCATCAAAATAACTTAAAACTTCAAATTTTGATAGTTATATAATTCCCTCATAATATTATAAAGGCCTTCAGTCATAACGTAATATGTATCTCTCTAATTTTCTGTTAGCTCCAGTATGCTTTAAATTAATGTGGAAATGATTAATCTACAATTAATATAATAATATACCTTATGGGCACTAAAGAATATATTTCTTAATTTATGTAATATCTCAAGAAGTTTTCAACAAAATTTTCTCAGATCATCATGAGCAGATGGATTAATTAATAATGTTTAGTTTTAAATGCATCAAACACTAAGAAAATAAGCAGAATCGTTTGAAATAATCGGTCGAAAACAGGTTAAAAAACTACTTAAAAAAACGATGTACTTAAAACTATAAGCATATACAAAAAATATATAACTAACATAAATACAATTGAATTACAAAAGCATGCAACTAACCTAAAAATAATTCGCATCCGTTGATAATGATTGTCATGTCAACAATCAGAACACAATGCGCATGCGTGAATTTTCAACGCCAGTTGAGGTAACGCTACGCAGATTAGAAATTGTTATTTTCCTTTATTCTGTTTTATTTTAATTTAAAAGTACTTCAGAATGAATCTGAAAGATCGATTAATTAACAATATTTAATTTTAAATGCATCAAACACTAAAAAATAAACAGAATCATTTGAAGTAATCGACCGAAAATTTGTTAAGCCTATCATTGTTAGCTTGGGAAACAAACTGAAGCCTTACTCATTTGGCGGTAGGGAAATGAAAAGATTTTTTTGTATGGAAAGTTAGTTTTTAATTAATAATTAAAATTATAATTAAAAATTCAAAAAAGGGACCCTAGTTGCCCATTCGCGACCTCCAAGGTATGCATATGCCAAATTTGGTAGCTGTACGTCAAACGATCTGGTCTATAGAGCGTCAACACACACACACACACACATTGCTTTATATAAGTATAGATTATAATTTAGACTAATTAGACTAACGCAGCTCATCAAGTTAGCTGACGTAACGTTATTTAACGCTTTGAAGCACATTGGCCTCCATCCATCCTTTTATTTTTTCTCAGCCGTTCATGTCGTTAAGATTTGCCACAGTTGCTTTATATGAAACATCCTTCTAAATTGAATGCAAATGTGCTAAGAAATTAATAAATTTTCATTTTTATTTCCTTATTGTGTATTTGATTGAATTTAATCAATTTTTTCCCCTGAAATTCAGTAGTTTTATGTTCTGTGCCACAAAGAATTAATATGATGGGAAAACAGTTGTTCACCTTAACTTGTCGTTAGGTTTTAAAAATTACTGGTTTGAGTCTGCACGATATATTTAAACAAAAAATAAAATTAAAGAATATTCTTGGAATTTTCTACAAACGAAAAATAAAATTAAAGAATATCCTTAGAATTTTCTACCAACGAAAAATAAAATAAAAGAATATCCTTTGAATCTTCTACAAGTGAAAAATAACATTAAAGAATATACTTCGAGTCTTCAACAAATGAAAAATAAAAAATAATGATTATTCTTTGAATCTTCTACAATCTGCAAAAAAAGTTGTTTTTCTAAAATGAATAAGATTACAATATTCTATCTTTGTACGAAAATGTAATTTATGTCAAAAATACAAATACTAATGATACTTAATATGGTTATGATATGATATACTAATAATACTTAAATTAAAAAAAACATTCGGTGTCTTTACTTAATATATTTCACTGATTGAATCATATTAAAGAATTTCCTTTGAATCTTCGGCGGATCACACAAAATATAACGAAATATAATGTATTTATATTCTTTTATGTATTTTTTTACTAGAAAGAATAAAAATTCGATCATCTCATACAAACTTACAGTATGTTCAAAATGCACTCTACTTGCAAAAAAATTCATGGTAACTCGATTCTGTTTTTCTACAAAGCTGTCTGGCTCCTTTAGGGTCATACTCTTCAGTCCTATCACCACTTCCTCTTGTAAGACGAGCGAACAAGTATTTGCATAACGAGCAACACAACAAGAAATGTGAATGCTTTCCCGCGTCGTTTCGACTGCAAGAACAGCGGGTAGAAACCTTTTATTCCAGACCCTTGGGAAGGATTAGGACATGTTTCATCAATACACTTCCCAGGCTCTGTCAACAGCACCGGTTAATGGAGGCTTCTCTTTTTTTTTCTTTTTTAGTTACTGGAGTTTTCCTTTTGTTGTGTACTGCTACTCTCAAACACACCCTTGGGACGGCAGCAACGCCTATTTGTTGAAAGAATTACGGATGTGTAAATAAATATTACACGAGTTGTTAATAATGGTGATGATTATGTGTTAATCTGCTGGGAGGCACGGCATCGTTTAGTGTGGTAATGTGCGTTCGAATTGAATTCCGGCTTTTGCAAATTCATCTTATTATTTGAAGAAATAATGAAATTTGCCGCTTCTGTAAATTAAATGTGTTTTTGCTTTTTATTGGAAGACACTTGAGTCTTCTTCCCTCGTGTATGAAGTATAGAAAGCATATTGTAATCATCAATAAATGTGAATTGGTGATTTTAACGAATTTCCACGATTCAGATATCCCTGAGTCCGTAAAACGCATTTTTGATATTAGGCTTTTCTCATATGACAGCATGCCTGTTTGAAAGTATGCCGAAAATTAAAAAACGCTTTGAACTTGACTGCTGAAATTTAATATATAAAATAACAACCAAATTTGTAGAATTTTATCAAATTTTGAAAAAAAAATCTATTCAGAGAAAGTCTGTCTATCTGATGATGTACACGAGAACTCGATAACTTCAAAACACAGATAGCTAGATACACAAGAAATTTGATACTTAGGTATAGAACCAAATATGCAGGTACTTATCAAATTTTAAACCAAATTCATTAAACGCAGAGACTTAAAAAAACGAAATTCGCTATGCATTCTTGTTACTACAACTGTAGTTTTCAGTCTAATTTTAGTGTGAATATGCCTGCAAAAGAGTTTTGAAAATATATGCAATAAAAATGCTAGCTTCATGCCAAAGATCTACATTTAACAAATATTGCACACAAGGGCCGTGAAAGGTATTCGCGGCTTTAGGTCCCCAATTTTATGCGAAGGAAGGTGGATAAGGTCTTTATTGTGCAGCATGCTAGAAAGTCTTGGTGAGGGCACTACCGCTAGTTTTATATAATTTGTTTTATAAATTTTGTCATTCAACTAACCTCCTTTTTAATAACAAACCAATAGCATTTAAATGTACTAAATTTTCAGATACGGCATTATTTATAGTTCCTTTATAGCGTTATATTTGCTTTATTAAACTATTCAATTTAATTTCATCTGCATTATGTTTGTCTTATTACAAAAATAAAATAATTTCATACGATTCTTACGTTAATGAATTCATCTAGAACATATAGCTACCTTTCAGAAGAAGCATATAAACGTTTTGTTTTCGAATATTCATAAATCTATTCTGCAGAGGAAATTTGTTCCAAACATAATTTGGCGCATTTTAGCAATCATATAAGTAAATAGATATTTAATTCAATTTTCAAATATCATCCGACTTTTTAAAATTTAAACCTGAAGAATTTAGATTTTTTTTTATTTGAATGGAAAATTTTCATTCTTTGCAATGTAATTTCAAAAATTACCATTATATTTTTTAAAATAATAACAATTAAACAAAAATTAATCTGAATAGATATAGAATAAAAGAATTTGAACTGCCGTCGTTCATCATTTCGATTTAGAACTTCATTCTGTTCAATTCGAATTTAAAAATTTGAACATTATGGAAGCTTAAATCACAATTTCAAAGCAGGGAATATAAATACAATTTAAGACGCAATTATACAATGATTTAGAATTTGACTTCCGTAATGTTCAGTATAATGAAATTTATATTGCATTTTAATAATAAGCAAAATTAAATATTATACAGTATTCATCTTTCTATGTTTCTTGCAGGAGTGCAAGAGAATGCTGGAAAAAATACAATTATTTACGTTTTATGAAAAGAATGATTTCTTTTTGTGTAATAAGAAGAAATCATTCTTTTTTTCTTATTACAGAAATTCTTACAGAAGAAATTTCTAAAAAATCATAAGAGTTTTTAGAAATATAATGAGTGTATTTCGGCTACGCTCGCTTGAACATAGTTAGATATTTGTTATGTTCTATTGTAATAATTTAATTCAATGACCTTTTTCAGTATGAAATGAAATTGATGATAAGGCGACTTAAATTACATGACTACAATTTCTCAATTCTTTTAAATATACAATTTCTTAATTCTTTTATTTTTATATAAAGTAGAATTATGTTATTTACTATTTTATTAAAAGCAAAATTATATTATTATCCTAAATTTTATTCTATATAAAGGAGGTTTTTTTAGTAGTTATGATGCAACCTATAATCGAGTTCCACTTGCCTATTCTTAAACCGTTAGAAATAGATTATACTTTCAATTGAAAAGATTCACTAAAGACATGTTGTTTCCGTCAATAAATGAACGTCAAGAAATTAAGACCTCTTAATTTTTGTTCAGTCGTATTTATTTTTAGTTTTATTATAAGTTGCATTTAAAAAAGTAATTTTGATGTATTGTTATTTTCTACATAAAAATTTGTTTTGAAAGAGTTATAAAGCATTGAATTACAATATTTTATATTACTCAATAACTTTTCTTTAGTGAATCATTGTTGGTTGGCAGATTTTCCCCGAAACAGCCAACCAGATAGCATATAACTAATATATTACTTTTCATTGTAAGGATAAAATAGTAATATTCAATAATCCATATATTGATCAGTTCCCAGAAATTTGGGGCATTTTTCGTTTAGAGTTAGTGTGGTAAATAGATCTTACTTAGTGTGGATAATAGGATCGGGTTTCTTTCCATAATTTAGAATTTAGAATTTTTTTCATATGTTTTTCTAAAGCTGAAAGAACAAGAAATATAATTCCTTATATCGTTTAGGGCATTTTTCCAGTTAGAAGTATATGCCTATCACTAATTTGTCTCGATTTATTTATTCGTCAACGATTTGAGTAAACACTCTGTATAATTACATTCTAAAAGTATATAATAGCATATCTTAAAGACATATTTTAATGTATTCTCACCTTAGAACTAGCATCATATAATTCCGAATTGTGATACATTTTCTTTAACTGACAGTTCAACGAATTCGTTGCAATTGTATTAAAAAAAAACTTGTTTTATTATGCCATGTAAAGACAGAAGCAATATAAAAATGTGGTCATTCACCGGATCTATTCAATGACTCACTTTTAAAAGCGTCACAGGCAAGTAGAATAAGTGAGCGCTTTATTTCAATATATTTTAGAAGTAAATTATACTAGAATAAACATATAAAACAAGAATTTCATTTTAAAGATAAATCAGAAATGTCGTATTTCCTTTTAAAATGTCGTTGTCTTACAGAAACTTCTTCATTTTCCCCAATTATTGCATAGAATTATAAATTTGAGATTCAAATTCTTAGATGAAATTAAAAGACTCTATAAAGATTAAAAAATGATATTACTTCAGTAATATTTGCATGTACAGCTTCTGTAAATAACTTCAAGTGGTTATTTAATGATATCTAATCCTACAGTTTAAAATCTTTATTATATAAAAATCATTAAATATAAATTTATAGATTAGATTATAAAAAAGAAGAAAAAAATGAAAGGCCATATCTTACTAATTCACTTTATTGAATTTAACAGACATAACATAAAAAAATCTTTTCCTTAGTTTCAAGTTTCCTTAGTAACATTTTTGTGACGAATGAAACACATTATCAGTAAAAGTTTCTTTAAACAGTAATTTCCTTCGCATTTTATAAAAAACTGCGAACATTTCTTATTATGAAGCTTCTTAACAATCTAATAATTATAATTTTCATTGCTTATTGTAATATTTTCGATACATTTTCTAACACTGTCCAATATGCCATGCTCCATAGCTTATTCAGTATCCAGAATATTTTCATCGACGTAGAAAATATTAGAAAGCTCATGGCTTCCTCAACAACTCTCACGCTTTGCAGATGTCACCATTTCTCATGGCAGACGATTTTTTTGAAATTTCAATAAACCATCATGTTTCACTATCGTTAAATATAAAAAAAAGAAACGTTTTGTTAGATAGAAATTATCTTTCGTAATGAAAGTAAATAACATAAATATCATTCAAACTTTCATAGAAATTTCATTAAATAGAATACTTCAATAAAGAAGTTTCAGCAAATGGAAATTTTACTGGATTCAAACCATCACTTTTATGATCAATTTCGAATTTGCATTTGTTAGAACCCTAAGCAAAATATAATACAAACATATAACGAATAGAACTCTAATAATAATATATTCTTTTGAATTCAATCTTTTATATCAATGAATATTCCATTTTAGGCTACGTTAGATAATTATGAAAGTATTAATTCTAATTTTATGTCGTCTTTCCTAATTCAGAAAGTTTTAGCATAGTTATTAAAGCGTTAATTATTATGAGTTTGTTGTTTTATCGAATTTATATTCTGGTTTACTGAATTTTAAATGGTTCTAAAAATAACAGTTTCAAGTTAGTTTACAATTGAGTTATTATTCTGCCTTGAAAATAGTTTCGATTTTAATCATTAATTAAAATATTTTCCTTAGCTATTATACAATTATTATATTAAGCAAATGATTTGTTATTATTTGTCCTCGGTAGCTTTAAAAATGCTTTATTTAAAAATAATTCAGCCCATTTGTAATGGATTTATATTTTAATGTGATAAAGATTATTCAATATTTTTCCTTTTAAATTACATTTTTATCCGTGATTATCAATTTTTATACACATGGTTTTAAACTGTAATTAAAATGAGTAAGGCGTAGATTAAAGGATAAATTAATTTAAATTTCCTTTCATGCGGAATATAATAAGAATTAAAATCTAATTGTGTTCGAGTGTTGAATTATTCATGATCGATGAATAAAGTACTATAAATAAACCAAGCAATTTTAAAATCTTCGTTAAGATAAATGAATTTTAATTGAGATTTCATTATAGGGAAACCAGGGAAAGGAATAATGCAATATTGCTGATATTTAAATCAGAACATAATTGAATTTCAGTTAAAAAATAAATTAGAATATTTCGGAGGGTTTTTGTTAGACTTTAATAAGACATTCCATTCTTATTAAATTATGACTATATATACTTTAAAAAATTTTATTATGAATTCAAAATTTCTTTGGATGATGTTTTTTTATTTTCGGTCTGAAAATATCACTTTAATAAGAAATGATTAACTTTGCTAATTTGCTGTTGTTTTATTTTAAAAACTCTATCCATAAATTTCTAATGTTGTCTTGAATGTCGGATATTTAAATATTATAATATTGAGGCAAATTATAAATATCAGTTCCCCTGTATTTAATAGATATGAAAAAAAATGATCAAAATAGTTTTGGAAAAATAAAACTATCTTTTGTCATTTTAAAAAGTTAAATCTAAGCTATGCCTTAAATTATAAAATTATGTGAATTTAAAGAAAATAATATTTTTTTTATTTTATATTTTTATTAATTTCTTTCATTTTAAAACTTTTTTAGATTGAAATTAATTTCTTTTCTTAATTTCGTAATGAAATGTTTCTCGGTATTAAGTTTCCTACAACCCTTTGCTGTTTTTCATTGAATATTAAGCGTTAATGCTATTTATATAGCTGAAGTTCTTGATGATATATTAAAAAAATTAAGTAACAAAGTTTCGAAATTCTACTTTTTCGAAATAGCTCGTTATTTGCAGTATGGGTTTCCGAGCCAAAGTTGCTTTCTACTTTCTCATTGTTTTTTTCTTCTTATCTTTGCTTTCTATAATGAGTATAAAAAATTATTTCTTTAAAGATATGAGGGTTTTTTTAGATTTTTTTTTATTTACTAAATTTTTATTTGTATTTCATTCTCAAAATTGCTTTTTTATGAAAAATCAAATCTCATAATTCCATTAATGAAAAAAATTTTCTTTTGAATAATAACCATCTAAATTGGTTTGAAAATATAAAGGAATGGTACATTTTTTAAAGACCTTCATATAAGCTTCCATTAATGAATAAAAATCGTTTAGATTTTAAAAGAGCAGTTAAAAAAATATTTGACAATATACGAATCCCATAAAAAGATTCTGCATTTCCTTTATATAACTCTTATGGAAACGTTTAAGTATTCTAATTTTATTAAAGTGATTATGGAAGAAATACTTCATTAAGAGTTTCAATGTTATTTAATATGATTAACTGACAGATGATGACTATGGTATATATTATTGTTCACATTAGATTTTTTTTAACCGTTATATAAGATACTAAATTTCCAATTTTCAGAAGCTTTTAGCGCAACATATGAGGTAACATACAAATAAATAAAGAAAAAAATACAATTTTTGAAGAAACATCCTTTCAATACGAATTTACGCATGTTACCTATATTTTTCATCTCTTACAGTGTTACTGCTCTTTCTTCTCTTAAGTGTAGTGAAATTAAAATTATATGAAATATAAACCAGGGATTGATTATACATTTCTTAAGATAGCTTTAATTTGTTGATATTTCTTAAGTTTTTACAAAATGAGTCTTAGAAACTCTTGAATTATTTGTAAAATTCTTTCAAAAATTTATTAAATCCTCCGAAAGAACACAAATTATTTCCAAAATATTCTTATAATTTCGAAATCGTCTGGGTTTTTAATTATTTCATCAATTATTTGGTCCGAAAAAATTAGTCTATTTTTTTTAATTTGCTGACAATTTTCAAATGTTTATTATGGTTTTTAGCAGCTTATATCCACATTTATTTGGAAACATTTCATGGCTAAATCTAATTTATTATATTATAATTATAATTTATTAAACAAAAATAGTAATCTTTATATATGATTCTCTGTCTTGTTAGACGTCTTAGATAAAAGACGGATTACTATATTTATCCGTTTCTGAAACCACATGTAAACTGCAAATTTGGAATTTTGTTCCATCTCCCTGTATAGAATAAAAATATAATCAATCCAGTTATTTAAAGAATAAAAATAACATTTCAGATTAAATTTTTAACATGCGAAATAGATTAGATTGGCAATATTACAAAGCTAATTTACTGTAGCTATAAAATAATGTATTTATTATTTATGACATTATAATTATAATTTAATAAACAAAAATTGTAATCTTATTATATGATCCTACGTCTTAGTAGATAAAAGGCTAGTTTCTATATCTATCATATGTAATTATATCTATATTTTGTGAAATCATATGTAAACCGCAAATTTAGAGTTTAATTCTATCTCTCTGTATATATAAAGATAAACTAAATCTGGTTATTTAAAGAATAAAAAAAATATTACAAAATCAACATTTAATATGTGAAATCGATGCAAAATGACAAAACAAATTTATTGTCATTATAAAATAATGCAGAACTTTTAATTAATCAAATTAAAATCTTTATTCAAATCTTTAAATTTACTATATATTTCAAAATATTGATAGCTGTCACCAATTCCGTCACTGAAGAATATGATAAATTTATTTCAAAATATAGCTTTTTTAGGTTGTTCTTTTAATATACAATCCTTATCTTTTGTTTTCTTATGATGTAAGTTCCATATCACCTGAGTTGCTGAGAACATGTGTTGTTTTCTCTAAAATATTTCTCTTAATCAGCCTGTTTTTATCTAATCGGTAAAATTGCGAAAAGATCACCGTCTGTTCAGTGCGAGAAAGCACTAACCTCTTTCCTAGTGATTCATTTAGGTTCCTCTCCAACCGAAAAGCTAAAATTAGCCCCCTTATTAATTAGAGCGGAAACATTTTCATAATTTATGTCTTGTGCCATTCCTTTTGTTTGCAAATGCGGTATTTACGGAAATGAAGAAGAAATATCGACTAGCTGAATTATTATACATTGTTTTTTTGGGGCTTCCTGATATCGTCCTACCTATGAAAGGAGGTCTAGACATGTTTAATAATTAAATATATATTTCAAAATTATATAATTCAAAATAAATTGGGAAATGGAAAATTTGTAACTTTAATTTTTCTTAGAAACGATCTAATATTTATCTGTTATAAAAAGAAATACTTTTGTTGAGGCAGGGTTGGTTTCGGGAATTTTTTTCCCATTGTTTATTAAATTAAAAAAAAATCGATATACGAAACACGAAAAAATATCTGTTATAAAAAGCAATATTTTTTTTTTAAACATGTTGGATTACGGGGAAAAATTCTTTTTTTGTTTCATTTGAAGAAAATCGATATATTAAAGAATTAACAAAACAATTTAAAATAAATTTCATTAATTGTCAATATAAATTTAAGAATGAAATTTGTATCGTTTGCTGTTTAAAGTAGTTTCTGTTTAAGTATATTTTAAGCAAGGTATTTGGTAAAATAATCAATTTGATTTTATTAATTGAATTAAGTATAAAAAACCCAGTATATTTATTAAGCATTTTGTTTCTACATGCAGTAAGATTCGAAATGAATTGAAAAATTTGTATATTTGAATATTGTTTCAAAATAAAATAAAAACTGTGTGTTATTAAAAGTCATTCAAAATATATTGGAAAATTGAAAAATTTATAGCTTTTTACTTAGTTTAAAAAACGAAATAATACTTATTTAAAAAGATTAATTTTTATTTAAGCATGATTGGTTATTGGACAAAATTCTTTTTTTTCCTTTGTTTTTTTAAATTAAAAAAAATTCGATATATTATAAAATTAACAAAATAATTTAAAATAAAGTTCACCAATAATTAATATAAATTTAAAAGTGAAATCTGTGCCATTCAATGTTTTAAAATTAATTTATGTTTAAGTGTGTTTTAAGCCAATGTATTTAATGCAAAAATTAATTTCATTTTATCAATTAAATCAAGAAAAAATTCTTATATATTTAATAAATATTTTGTTTCTAATTTCAAAATGATTATAAAAATTGGTATACTTGAATAATGTTTGTTATTAAATATCGGAACTTTTGTTTAACTTTCTTATCATTGAAATAGATGTTATTTACTTTCTCATTTATTAAACTAAAGAGAAAATTCAATTAAAAACGTTTTCATTTCATTTTTTTATCTCTAAATAAATCGATGGGTTTTCATCTTTCAGAAAAATAAAATAATTGTCAAATCATATTCAGGGAATTGCTGAAAATCAATTGTGGAAGAATTGATTCAAGATTAAAAATAAACGAAAGATAAAAAAAACCGCATTAAAGCTTCTGATAATAATTGATCAATTATTTTCTAGTTGATTCAATGTAAATTATTTTCTGAAGTAACAATTTTCAGTTCAATTTTTGATTGAAAAGTAGAAACTTATTAAATTACTATGCTTTCAATCATACAGAAAATGTAAATAGTAAAGATTTGTTAATTAATATTAAAGTGTTAATTTAAGAAAATTAATTTAAATATGTATTATTATATTTCCTACTTACGCTTTAAGCCGTTAAAAACAACAACTCTCTATGTCAATGGAATGATTTAAGACTGTTACTTTACAGATATTAACTAAACGTAAAATAAACCGATTTCAAAGTTCCATTGAATATGTTATCATAATTAACACAGAATGTGATTATATATGCGTCATAAAATTATAAACAAGATATAAATTTCCAGTGAAAATACATGACCTGATTATCATGAAGAAAATAATTTTTCTTTTTCTTACAACTCAATGATACATTTTTATTAATCCTACACAAAAAAAAGTAATATATTTTGCTTATATTTTCATTCAAAATACATATCCATTGATATTGTCGCCTTGTTAGATACTTTTCTTTGTATTAAAATTTTCACGGGATAAAGATGAACTCATTTGAAATTCAATTCTCTCGAATTTTATTTTTTTAGAATTCCATGAAGTTCCTTTTTCGCACATCATATCCGCCTTGAATCTCAGAGGTACTTTTATGATCTTACGAGTATACTGTTACGAGCGGCAATTTGAGCAATTTTTGGGCGTTTAAGGCCATCGAAATGGTAGAACTTTTTTAATACTCCGCAAAATGGTTCAAAAAGTGCGTTAGTGAGTAAACTAACTCTCCTTTTGGAATTTCCCAATGCTCAGACCGAATTGCAAAGATAAAAATTTCAGCCAGAAAATAGCTACTGAAGAAAAATCCTTAAGGTGAAGAAAATAAAATGAATATTTATTTTGTGATTCTTCCCGGTAAGGAATTCAATGCAGCAATTTTTATAAATCTGCACTCCAGGTTTCAAGAAAGATGAGATTAATGTTGCATATAAGAATAACTAAAAGTGTAAATACCAAAATATTTTGCAAAGAATAAAAATTCAAAATGTAATGACGATTCTTTTAATATTCTTCTAACAAATGTTTAAAAAGGTTTTAAGTAAAGATTATTGGGACAATTAATTAAATAATTAATTATTTTTCATTTGTAAAAACACAACATGAAAATAATTTCCTCATTCACAAAGACCAATGAAATTATTTAAGAAATGCTTTCATCTATTTTTGCAGCTGCTTTCATGAGTTATCATATACATGTTTGATCGAATAAACAAAAAATTGCCAATTTGAATTTAAGTAGATTTAGTTCGTAATCATACCACAAAATCTAAAATTAGTAGAAAATTAATTTTGAAAATCACTCTTTTACTTTACAGCATTATCTATTGCATATACATATAATGTTATTATACCATAGAACCTACAATTAATAGAAAATTAAATTTGAAAATCAACCTTTCACTTTACAGCGTTTTTAAACTATTGAATTCATAGACAATGTAATTATTCATTGCAGCCTACAATTAATAGAAAATTAATGCTGGAAATCAATCTTTCACTTTACAACATTATCTATGGCTTTCACAGATAATGTAATTTTACCATAGAACCTACAATTAATAGAAAATTAATTTAGGAAATCACCTTTTACTTGACATCTACTGTGAATTCAATAGCATTTTTAAGCAATTAAATTCACAGATAATGTAACTATACCGGTAAATCTATAATTAATAGAAAATTTATTTTGAAAATCAAAATTTTACGTTACAGTAATTTAATCTATTTCATTCACAGAGAGACAATAGGTTAATAATGCAAATATTTTTTTGGATTTACGGGGGTATAAAACGGAGATTCATTAAAATATCAATATCGAGTGTTTTGGCCATTTTATTTTTATGCAATTAAAATAACAAACATTTTTATGCAATGGATATACGAGAACGTAACACAGTTTATTGATTTAAGCGAAAATGCGAACGATGTCAAAGGAAAATAAAAATAATTAACCTTTGGACAGTTTGAAAACAATAGAAATTCGCTAAATGATGTGAAAATAGAAGTTGTTTTCTACATTTCTTTCTCAGAATTTCTATTTTAAGGGGACTTTTGAACTTTCGCTTGGATTGTAATTTGAAGGAAAAAAATATTTCTTGTAAAATTCTTAATAGTTTAATCTGAAAGTTAAAATAGTGTTAGAGTTAAAAGACAATTCGAGCTTTTCTTTCATAAATCTATAAAGGCTGATTTGCTATTATTGACCGCGGTTCAAAATTACGAGGTCCGTCCCAAAATAGCCCTAGTGTTGCTTCAAACGGGACGTTAATATAACTAAACTAAACAAACTAAGCTATTAAACATAAATGTTATATTACTAAAGCATTACACGAATGATTTTTTTTTTGTAAATATTCTGAAAAACATGTAATAGGGATTTATTTTCTGAGAAATTTGAGCTAAAACTTTTTGCAAATATGGAATTTTCAATTCAAATTCATCTAAGTTTTTATGCACGTTTTGGCAATGCTCGTATTTAAATGAAGGAAAGTCACTTTCCCATGTGGGTAGTAAAATACACCCACGCGAAAAGGCATGCATTCCTTAAGGAAATATAAAGGTCTTTGATAAACATCAAATTTTGTTTACTGTCTCAGAATATTTCATATTAAATTGCTCATAAATTTTTAAAATTTTCAGTCCTTTAAAAGGTTATGCATCTTTTGATCCCTTCTAGAAATCACAGTTTTCAATTTAATAACCGGAATTTATAAAGAACAAAATAAAAGTGTATACTAGCCACGTCACCTTACTGCTAGCCTTTACCAGATGCACAAGAAATATATTTTACATATAATGAGATTATTATTTGCTTTACAAAAAAAATCAGAATTTCTTTATTTGATTTCAATTTTATTAGAAATTAAAATAAACTTTTGAAACGAAACCTTTTCAATGAGTTCATTTAATGTTTTTAACTTATGCGCAAATCTACAAATATGATTTTAATGCTTTAATTTAAGCTACCCACCTTCAGCAACCAGTTTGTTCACCTAGATTAATGACTTTTTTAGACTATCAAATTATTAATGTAGGATGTATTTCTTTTAAAAAAACATTTCACCTTATAATTTGATACAATTAAAACATATGAATTCAATCAAAACAATGTATTGCAATTTACAAAGTGTATATATAACGAAATAAAAGGAGAAATAAAAATTATACTAAGGATTGAATGACTGACAAAAGCACATGCTTGAGCGTCTTGAGGGAGAGTTTGAATTCCATAATAGCACCTAAAACATTGTTTCAGTTAGTGTATCAAATCAGTTAATAAATGTTATTGAAGTTAAATGAAAAATTGTATGAAATTGAAATTTATATCATTAAAAAGTTCTCTATTTGTCTTAAGACAATATATAAAGCCTTTTTTATAAGATAATTGCCTGGGAAGATATGAGTATCGATTTCCATAAGCAAGTCATTACGATTACGACTAGACTTAAGATTAATATACGACGCCGAAATTGAAGACTTTTTTAGCGATTTCTTGCCAAATATAATCGTAACATTTTTTTTATTGCAACCTTAAAAATAATTTGTTAACATTTCTTGTTAACAAATGTTTTTTGTTAACATTTCTGGTTAACCAGGAATTAGAGACTTTTAGGGAGCTTCTGGACTTTTGGTAGGATTTTGACGTGCTTGGCGAGAAACCGTTCATTAATCTTAAGTTTTACGACGATTACTTATCCAGCAATGGCTTAGTCTATATTTGCGCTTCATGGAACTTTTTGTTTAAAGCCTGTTTCTTGATTTCATTTATATTTTATTTCCTCTGACTAAATATCCTCTTTGGTGAACACTTTTAATAATATTTTGCTGCTCCAATAATTAGCTAAGCGAAGCGTTTGATTCAGTACAGCTGTAAAAATGTTCTATGACTGAAGCGTTCTGAAATTTGTATAATATTTTGTTCATATTAGACTGCTGTCATTCGACATTTAGTAATAAGCTCGATTTCTGTAACTAGTGCATTAGTTTTATATATATATATATATATATATATATATATATAGCTTTGAATATATTCAAGATAAGATTATATATTTGTTTTAAAGAGAAGAAACAATTGTCATTGTAATTGTAATGTAAATTTAAATTTAGAATGAGTTTATTAAAAGTTATGTAAAAAATTAGGTTAATATCGATAATAATATGCTTATTCATAAGACACTAGCCTATATAACTTCAACCAATGAATACATTCTTCAGTTCTGTAATTTTAATTTTCATGTTATGAAAATAATGGAACTAGTATAACATTGATTAAGATTTTTTCAAAGTTACGTTTCAAGAATGTTTTTAATATTTCAATGTTCAAATACTTTAGGTTAATATTGAATTGCTTAGGTATAAGATATTAGCCGATATAACTTCAATCAATGAATACTTTCTGTTAGTTCTGTAATTTTAATTTTTATGTTACGAGAATAATTGAACTAATATAGCATTATATATATATTTTCCAAAAAATAATCAAAATATTTAAAGCGATTTGTCAAAAATACTAATAAATCTTAAAAAATTTTCAAGTGCCAGGGTAAGACAATGTTTTTCTGACAGCCACCTTATACGGCAATGAATCTCTTTTGATGTGTGGACAACCCCTATATTTTTCCTTTTTATATGCCTAGTCTTCATGTTCAAGAAAAATTCGGTGTAAAAATATTGTGAGCGTCGCCTGTCGTTCAAATTAAAAATGATTATCACCACGGTGTCGAACAAAGTATTGTGTTACCAATGATGAAAAATGATGAGTATTACATCATGCCACGGATAAATTATGCATTGTCTGGATGCCTTGTTAAGTAGGTGGAAAATCCTAAAAGAGAAAAGACAGAACTAAAAGAATAAAAACAAAAGTATAAAAATGGCGTTACACTTTTCACGGTCGTGTCATTTTTCCTTTTGGATACCTGACACGATAATACTGGGCATTGATAGAATGCTTGAAACTCCCATCGCTTCCATTTCTTAAGAATAGCATTTTTCAGATTGCTCAAATGCCTTTAGGCTGGCGTACTTCATTTGTGAAATCCTTTCGCATCAATTACAATTACTGCCAAATAATGAATAGCTGAAATGATTATACCTTTTGTATTTGTTTTCTGTTACAATTTTTTCTTCCTTTCCGTTTTATGGGTTTTGAAAGGAGGAACTGTTGTAACGAGATTAAAGTTGCTACTCGCTTAGGGTAATTTAGATGCTCTTTAATTATCTTCTTCGTTAATTGGTGGGAGAAAAGGATTAAGTTTCTTGTTAAGATCTTTTTTTATGGTATGGCGTCACCCAAGTTCCTTTAATTCTAATATTTTCAAGGAAGCTAACATGAAACCGCAATTAAGTTTTTAAAGTTTTTAAATATTTATTTTATAAACGTGGATTTAGGGATTTAATGAAATACAAAAATCTGCTAAGCTGTAATGCATTTATGGTTAAATGTTGAAGGACTTACTAATTGATTTGATTCCAAACAATGAGACAGCCATCGCCATGTCCCACAACTTTAAAAAAATGTTTTTGTTTGTCCTAAGTAAAAATAAGGGTTGCCCAAATAAAATATAGAAGTTGAATGAAAAGAATACCTTTATTGAAAAATCAAAAGAAATTGCCATGGGCGTTATAACACAGGTCCAATCGTTTAAGTAGCAGGTCTATGCCTTTACTGTAGAAATATTGGATTGATTATTTAGGAGGTAATGCACAGTTTCCTTCTTTTCGTCGTCCAAATGGATACGAATCCGCTGTAATGCTCTCTTAAGTGGTCCAAAGATCACAGGGTGACAAAGCTCAAGTCTACGGGGGGTTTTCCAGTTCTTTACAGGGGAATATTTTTAAGGTCACCCAGGTTTCATGTCAGACGTGTGTACGGGCATTGTCATGGAGAATGATCACTTGTTGTGTGAAGAGGCCGGGCAGTTTGCTTTTAATTGCTTTCCATGGTTTCAATAGAGTACTGCAGTGTTGTATTGAATTGATAGAGCTCCCTTAGGGCATAGAATCAATCAAGAGTGATAAATGGCAATCGAAGAAAAATGATTTTTACGATCTGAAGGCATCCAAGTGTAGTACGAGTTTACTTTCGATCCCTCTACCACGAACATCTTGCACTGGTGAATGTCGTATGCAATTCACATTTACTACCGCCCTTTATATCCCTGTTCGGTGGTGCTGCTATAGCTGCAATCATTCTAACGCAATTGCCAGCTTCCACTTCTCATTTGGGCAACCTTCATATATACGTATCCTAAGTAAATATATAGTGTCTTAAGTAAAATATTGATCAAAAAGAAATTATTAATAAGAGAATGAAATTCAGACGTATTGTCGAAATCCTGATTGAATCTATTAATAAATAGCGTCGAATAGGCAAATAAAAGATAAAACAGTGATTCCACATAACAAAACTGTAAAAATATATATATCGTAAAAATCATTAATTTATTAAAATATCTGTTTCACAAAATGATTATACTAGGAAGAGCTTGAAAATCAGCATGCTATGAGAGCCAGATGTTTTCAATAACAGCTGAGTAATTTTATTTTAGGATTTAACTTTTTTTCAAAGCAGTCAATTGAATAGCTATTGAACGATAAAAATGATTGCTAAATAAAACTTGAAGGAACAGTTTAGGAGTTATTAATGAATTTTAATTAATCTTATTGAATCTTGGAATCTCAAAAGTATATCTACTGGAAAAGTAAGAAGTCTGTTGCATATTTTGAAAAAAACACGATTTCTCTTTCTGATTTTATCAAGTTTTTAAAATTAATTTGTTCATTTAAAAGTCAAAGTCAACGCTAAAAGGGCAATTAAATATTCAAAGTTTGACAAAGATTATTTTTCATTGCATAATTAATTTAAAATTACTTAAATATCAGTTTTAAATAAAATTATTTAAATATCATTTTTGTATGTCAAGGTAAGAATTTTATGCGTTTTTTTTCGTATAGTTTCTATTGAATTTTTTTCGTAAGAAAATCAAATTTCATTTAAAATTTTTTATTCGATTCTTAAGTGAATTGAATAATTTGTATCATTGCAATATTATTGGAACTTCTATTTAATGTTTCAACCGTTTCTAAAATACTAGAAAAGAATAGTACCAATAGTTTTAACAGATATATACGCACGAGCACAGTTAAAGTAATATATTTCTTTCATGATGATCAATATCATTTACAACAAGTTGTTTTCCGTTCTTTAATAGCTTTTGAGTTCGTAAAAGATTGAGATAAATGATGTAGTTCCGTGATCGGACGCTTGAACGATTTTTTTATTAACTGTAATTGAATGAAAGGGCAGGAGAACTGTAACTGCACTCGTATATTTACAAGTATCAATCAATAGCTACTTTATTTATTATACATTTGACATTTTTAATGCTCAAATCTTTTAATGGATAAGATAAAATATTCCAAAAATTCAAGATCGTTAAACAAAAGTAATGTTTTGCAAAAATTTGTAGATTTTGACGAATGAATGACGAAGTATCAGGAACAGTATTAAAATGTGGAAAATAATGTTTGCGTGTTTAAAATCTGTGATTTAATAATTATTTTCACTTTGATTGGTATCACAATTTGATACCATTTGTGAAATTCCCAGTAATTGAACTATCGCTATATAGTATTAGACAAACTTTTAGATTTACATAGAATCCTTCTAAAGAATTTGTAAGACTCTTATATTATCTATAAAAATTCTACCCTGCAAGCTGGAAGGCAAAGGTAGATTCCTTTACATCTAAGTTACTATCTGGCAACATAAATTGTTAATGTTAGAAACAGTCAAAATTAGGGCTTGAAGATCACTTTTCAGACCCTAACTTTTAAGACATAGCTTTTATCGAAAAACTTTAAATATAAAAGTCGTTCTTCTTAATGAGGCGTTAATTTGGATAATTGATTATTTTTCTATCTTCAATATTAAGATAGTTATAGCGAAACAAAAATTTCAACTCCCTAAATCATTTCCACTCCCTTTGGGCAAGATGACCATTGTTTACGAAATCGTCTGAGATTTTTACATTTCTAACAACATATTCCAAGCTAGTTAAAATTCAAATAATAAAATTATGGACAAAGAGTTATAACGTATATATATAAATATATATTCTATGTATATATATATTATACATAAACTTTTGAATAAAAGTTGGTTTGGGGTTCTAGAGACCATGATCGGTGAAGAACTGAAGACATTTTCCCGAAATCTTATCATGAGAACCATTGCAATAGGTAGTCTTCCTATAGGAATCTACCTAAAAAAAATTAACCACAATTCGTAAAATGAACAACGCGGGCGTAAAATTAATTTTCTAGAAATTGGAATCAAAACTTCATTTTGCGGTTTGCAAGTGAGTTTTAAACAGTTTCTCATAATCTCAGTAGAAGAAGGTGTATAACAAGAGAGGAAATTGTTTAAAGTCAACTTCCATCTTCTTCTAATACATATTTCAAACTGCCTTATCAAATCGAAATTCACATTTTCGATTTTATACGATATAATAATGCTTAATAAAGTTTTATATTTATGGGGTAAAAATGTAACATTGTTCATACCAAACTATCTTCAACATTAAGAAAAAAATATCCCAATATATACAAAATAATTTTAAATGCCTGATAAAAAAAATATGAAATATTAGATTTATTAAGATTTTATTCAAATCAGAGTTATTTTGTATTAGATTACGTTATTGTGTTCCATCTGAAGACTTTTCACTTCGAAACTATATTTCACTAAAATAACTTTCAAGTTGTTTTCAATAAAATGTCTGTATAGTACTATCAGTTTCAGTTCAAATTCTGGATCAATTTTAAATTATTCTGTATTAGATTTCTAATTTCTATTGTCAGTATAAATCGTATATTAGATAAAAAAAAAAGTAATACGCGTGGTTAAAGTGGAAGTACAAAAATAAATAAAAAGTAAATTAAAACCATTATTATTCAATCACTAAATACTGAAATAGATAAATTTTTCTATTTTCTAAAACTGTCTTCTGATTCGTGATGTTTTTCTGTCTTTCGCAAATATATACGTCATTAATGTGAATAGAGTGGAATGAAAAGAATGTCTGGAATGTCGGTGGAATTTGAAATAATTTTTGCTACTCTTAAAGGAAAAAAAAAAGAAATTGATCTTTAAAGGAACATTTCATCATTCTTTTAAGCTTAAATTGTCCAACATTTTCATTTAAAGAAATCTTTTTAATTCTAATTGTAACTAATAGCAACTGTTATATTTGAATAATTCTAACTAATTTTCAACTACAATTTGCCATACGAATTTTATAAAAAATATGATTTTTAAGAATTAATAAAATGATTAACTAAATAATGTTCCGTCATGATAAGATGATGTCGGGTTCGCGTTACCACGCAAAGGGGGTGCAGTAGCTTCTGAGGGTAAAGAGCACCCAAGAGCAGAAGTCTGACTTCTAGCTCATATGAATATGAAACTCACACATTCTCTTGCACAACCCCTTTTTACGGGGGGGGGCACATTCACACACCCCACAGATAGAACACAGATGAAGAACAACCATGCCCGAACCGGAACTCGAACCCAGAACTCCCAGATCACGGGGAAGACGCGCTCCCCCTATACCAGGACGCCGGCAGTTTTCCGTCATAATTATTAGAAATAAATTTATAGAAACTTTCTAAGGAATAATATTCGTATTTTATCGTAGGACAGATGAAAACGATAAATACTTCTAAAAGTAATCAACCTTCGATAGATTTCACGAAACATTTCATCCGCCTTTCAAAGGCTTTAATTTAAAATCATGAATGAAATTCTTTTGATGAATTTTGCATCAAAGGTTGCGTGTCGCAAGTTTATAGGATTTATGTTTATCTTTTGTCAATACGCAGCAACTTGAATGATTCGAAATGAGTTTTGAACACTTAGAAACTACCTGTTACCCAACAATCTGAAACTGGAAACGATAAATTAAAACTATAAGGCTGGGAATATTTGAAATGTCGGATTTTATTATGTCACATAGAGTAATCAAAACTTGAATATTTCAGATTATCTGTCGACCGACAATGTTCATTCTGGTTCCAGAACGTTCGTAAATTGAGGGTGAAATATATGGATTAATTTCAAATTAAAAATGTTTGCATATGTTTTAATATCTGCCTTTTGTATGCGTACAATTCATGAATTATTCTGTTTATTTTTTGATTTAGCCTTATCGTATAAAAAAAATAAAATAGATTGAAAGTATTGTTACAATATTTGTGGTATAAATACTGAAAAAACTTTTTATCCGCAGAAATGTTTGATGAATATATTTGTTATTAAATGTTTTAGTGATTATTGTATCTATAAATATAAATTGAGAACAATAATGCTTGTAATGCATTTTATATTAA
>JAPMOR010020965.1:222382-263681 GCA_026543865.1 Argiope aurantia
ATGCGTGCGTGCGTGTGTGTGTGTGCGTGTACCGTGAATATTAAATCCGTTATAGATCAAACTTCAGCTTATGCCATATTATGCAAGTTTGAAGGAATTATATCCAGATATTATTTCATTTATGATCCAGTTATTCCTCTGCTTGTTTCATGTAAAATTCAAATATTGTTTATAACAAAAATATTTCCAGAAAGAAATTTTCAGTAACCAAAATGATATATTAATATTCACACTGCAATGCAAAATTACTGGGTAAAATGTTGCAAAAGATTGTATGCCACAATTTTCATTTCTATTTAATTTAAATCCACTTATTAGTAGCATTTCATATCGTCAACGAATGCCAAGATGCTAATGACAAATCGCAAGAAGATTGCATGATTGACTCAGATAATCCATTGAGTGTTAATGTTAATGTATTTTTCCTCAATCCAAGTACAGACTCTTAGGAGACTTTGAAAATTGAATTTTTTATATAACAATTTTTTCGCATTTGATCACTTTTATATTTGTTTGGGAAGTAAAAAAATGATTAAAAGTTAATAATGCTAAGCAAATCAGGTAATAATATTAAAACACACATGCGCAAAAACAGTGTCTCTTAATATTTTAGAAATTTTTTTTCCAAATTTTTATAACACTTAAGCCTCGAGCAGGAAAAACTTCCCTTTTTACAATGAAAGTTTAAATATCATTAAAATAATTAATATGACCAAGTAATAATACGGTTTTTAAGAGCAACGTTTATTTTTTAAAAATTTTACTCTTCATTCTTCGATTTTCATTGCCTTAAGCTATTATATAAAGCATAATTATTCTTTATCATTTACTGCAACGAAAAACGAAATCAAGAATGTTTTCATTTGAAAACTATGCCTTTAATAATAATATTCATTTTTATGCCACTTAACAATAGAATGAATTTAACATAATTTTTTCACTACTTAATAACGAGAAGTCCATTATCATATTCTAACCATTTTATTTCAAAGGAATTGCTTTAATCTAGTTACTCAAGATCACTCATATTTAAGAAAATAGGCGCATTTTCGATAAAGAACGAAAGTAGCATGCCATTAAGTTTGAAGATTATGCTTGAAATACGGTATTGAATTATTTATTAATGAGGATTCATGTTTTAGATTTATCGTTTAATGCAAATCATTTGATTTTAAAAGAGCCTCATTTCGATGTTTCTTGTGAGAGATTTAAATATCGAGAAGAGTAGAAATAATGGAAAATTAAATTTATTCTTCTACAAGTACATTGTAATTTCATGTTTTTTTAGTTAATTTTTTTTTCTTCTTGCAATGCATTAGAATTACATGAGGGAACCCCCCCCCATGTAATTCTAATGCATTGTACTGAAAATTTTGTTGCTATTTACGTGAAATGAAATTCATACTCATTATTGTGCAATTAAAATTGGTTTAACTCTTAGAGAAATTTTTTCGAAATTGTGTTTTGTACAAAAAAAGAAATTTCTTAAAGTAATAATGTGTGCATTCTATACATATATTTTTAGCTTTATAAATTGACGCATCATCGGTAATATTTCGAAATTTTTTAATAACATAAGAAATATGTTCTAGCATACTGTATTGATGCTTTAATACTTTTGCATTTAGGTTAAACACAAAAGCTTTGAAATGCGAAAAGTGGATTGTAAAAAGTTAATAATAAGAGAACACATTTTGGTTAATGTATAAAACAAAATTTGTAGAATTGCTTTGTTTGTAAAGAAAATGTATTACCAACATGCATAAATTCGATATATTATTCGTCAACTTATGAGAACATGAGAAATGGTTACAAAAAAAGATTAAAAAAAAACCGAAAGAAGGTTCGAATTTCCATTTCAATCATCGTAGCATGAAAATGCTTTAGACATCATTGAACTCTTTTATTTTATTTTTAAAAGTTCCTTTTAATTATAAAAGCCATGATTACATAAAATATTTAATATACATAAACATTCTTAACATTGTCTGAACATGTGTGAACAATTAAAACTGCTACTGTAAAATTTATTTATGAATATATTTGAATATATAAAAATTAGGAAATAATTGCACAAAATAATCTTGATATCTCTAAAAATATTATTTTTTTCATTTTAAGTGATATAAGAGGGATTTTCAATAATAAGTTCCCGTATAATTAAAAAAAATCAAAAACCTGATTAATTTTTTTATAAAAAATGTATACATTTTAAAAAAATTCCTCTTTCTTACGGAAAAATCTACTTCTCTGGGTGCCACATTCGGTAGTTATAACATAACCGTTTGTTCTGCAAAGAATTTTAAAAGTTTTTTTTTCATTATATACGCCAAATAATGAATTTCGTACTTTACAGATAATATGCCAGCCTATATGTATTGTCATGTCAAAAGGAGCGGATAAATTGTGTTTGTTGTAGAAGAAATGTGCATAGAAATTATGTATATTTATAATATTCGTCTACATCTATTTCATTACTTGCTATGCATATTTATAATATTCGTCTACATCTACTTCATTACCTGCTATGCATATTTATAATATTCGTCTACATCTACTTCATTACCTGCTATGCATATTTATAATATTCGTCTACATCTACTTCATTACCTGCTAAGCATATTTATAATATTCGTCTACATCTAATAAATTACCTGCTATGCATATTTATAATATCCGTCTACATCTACTTCATTGCCTGCTAAGCATATTTATAATATTCTTCTACATCGACTTCATTATCTGCTTACTTACTAAGTTTTGTGTTTGGAATTTACTTGTGAGAATACAGCATAGTTGTTATTTGACATTTGTTTTCTAGTTTACTAAAAACATATTTAAGCAAAATAAGGCTTGCTTTTTTCTCTGATTTTTAATCGCAGAGGTTTCTGAAGTTGTAAAAAATGTCACAGTTATATTTATGCGAGATGAGGCTAATCTTGTTAAAATTTTTATGGGCGTAAACAATGCTCCATTATGGGTGGTGGTGGCACACTTTTAAGACACTTCCGTAAAATGATCGTGTCATTTATAGCTTTATAAATAAACTAGAGAACAAATATAAGAACAAAAGAAGTTATCTTTTCTGAACTTTTTTGTTTATTATATCTGTTCTTTTTTATCCTTTCTAAAAGAATTTCACCTTACTTTATGATGTCATAAAAAGTGTCCCTCCTTTTACGGCAGTATTTCTTTTGGATTTTGCTATTCACAAATTTTGTTGTCTATTTTTTTACTGAAAAAATAAAAGGAAATAAAAGCATAAAAATAAGAGTACTTTGCTATCTTATGACTGCACTTTACTCTGAATGCATCCTTGTTTCTTAGTGAACACAAATATATTTGTGTTTTTTTTCTTTCATTTTTAATTCATCAGTTTTTAGAATTGTCTCTGTTTTTATGAAAAATTTAGAATGGAATGTGTTTCTTTTAAAGTAGTCGAGTTGATATAATTTCATCCATTTATAAATCCATAGTGCAATCACAGTTTTAAATATATGTAATGATATCTCTTAATCTAATGTAATCTTAATTAATTTCCTAATTTTTATTTTAATTTAACTCATATTAACTTTATTTTAAAATATTCTCTTATTTCCTGATCCAATTTCCACTTTTTTATTTAATTAATTCAACACTCGCTCTGTGAAAACTGCTGAATTCAGCATGTTCTCACTCTCCGAGTAAAGAGATAAAAATCCTTAATGTTTACAACATTCTTTTAAAGACATCTAATTTTGTCTTTTTTAAATCGACACGTGTCAAAGATATCCCTATCAAAATTTTATAGTAAAATCATCGAAGAGAAAAATTTCGGTCTCTTTTGCACGCGATGTAAATGGGCGTCAGTTTTATCATCGTTTCTTGTACATAATGCAATAAAATAAAGCAAAGTTTTAAATTTTGAAAAATTTCTTCTATTTATCCATGCATCTGCTAAAATATGTTTATAAATATATGTATAAAATTTTGAAGCAGCTTCGTGAGCGAAGACAGAGAAGGTATTTTAAACTTCGCTTTTATTCCATCCCAGGAAGCATAATGTATGTACTAGTTGAAGCGAAGAGCACATCAACGCAGAACGACACAAGAGCAAAATGAGGAAAGGCTAAAAAAGGGCAAGAGGGAGAAAATATTTTCCCCGATGTTTATCTATACTTATAATAAAGCTCAATGTGTGTGTGTTTGTGTGTGTGTGTGTGTGTGTGCACATGTGTGTGTGTGTGTACATGTGTGTGTGTGTGTGTGTACATGTGTGTGTGTGTGTGTGTGTGTGTGTGTGTTGGCGCTCTACTGGCCACACCATTCAACCTACAGCTACCAAATTTGGCACGTGTATACCTTGGAGGCCGGGAATGTGCACCTCGGGGATATTTTTTCGAATTTTTAATTAGAATTTTATTTATTTAAAAATTAAGCAAAATTTTGGCGTGTTTCTGCTATAATTTCCGGAAATATTACCGCACAAAGAAGAATTTTACATCAAGTTAAAGATCAAAAATTTATCTTTTAAATGATGCCAATATTTTATCCTTAAAATTAGGTTTCTATTTTTAATTAAATTTTAAATAAATATTTTAACTATATTTTTCAACAATTTTTTCCGTACAAAATAAAAATAAAATTTAAGCTGCACGAGCATGTTTCGTATTCATGGGGAAAAATTAGCTTTTTTCAAAGTGTTACGATCACATTGATTAAAGCTCCAATTAAAAATAAATTAAATCTTTTTGGAAAGGAAATCTGCAAAAATATAATTTTTAGCACGTGTCTGCAGAAAATGAAACAAATATAAAATATTATTCTTTCTAAAAAAAATTTTAAGAAAAATTATTTTATGATCTTTTACATTATCTACATTATTAATTCCAAAAATCAGTTATATTTTAAGGCAAGTTTTGTTTAATATGAACGGGATAGCCATTCAAATCATGGCCATAGAGCTAATTTGTAAACATTTAGTAATAGACACAGATCTGCTAAAATGGTCTAAATGGAAAATGATTATATTTTATGTAACTTGATTCAATAAATGCTGTAATAAATAACGAATTTTTGATTTTACATAAAGCTTTTGCTGTGGAAATAACGTTTGACAAAATGTTCTTGAAACACTAATATTTTAAATAAAAACAGTTAATTGCCAATCAAATAAATCAATCACTTAAACTGACTGATTTATGAAAAATTGAATATCTCTATTCAATAAAAAAAGGATAATTTAGATTTTCCATCGGTCGTTTCAAAGAAAATACGCCAATCAGCGCGCAGGTTTCTCAAGATTAATTGACCTAAGATTATGAAAATGTTGAATGTTTCTAAATTTTTAACATTCAAAACTCCATAAATCAGTCTTAGTTGATCGTGGAAAATAGAAACATTCATTCATTTATTTAAAATTTGGTGTGTCCAGAATATTTCTCAGAATATGATACTTTACGGCATTAAATTTAGACTTCATAATTTTTGAAATATATTTTAGGTCGGAACAAAATATTATTATTGATTTCATTTCAATCCTTTTGAAAGCAAAACTAAAAACTGAATTTTATGCTGAATCGAAGAAATTTTTGTTGAATTATTCTTTGAGATATTACATAAATTATGAAAAAATATTTTGTAGTTCACATACTTAAATACCGAATGATTCTGTTTGCAGTACTCATATTCAATAATAATAATAATAAATAAATAAATAACAATAAAAATGATAAATAAAATAAAACGCTTGGTTTCATTAAAAAATATCTTTACATTAATTGCAATTTCAGCATTTCCACTTTAAATTAAAGTTGAATTTTTACCGGAAATGACAACAAATTAGCAGTATATATATAGTAAATTTAACGAAACGATCTAAACAGTATAAGTTTGGTATGACTAACAAAATTTTAAGAGTAAAAATGTTTTGTTTGAGAATCTATTAAGAGACCAGTTACTTAAAATATTTAATTGAAAATTGTAGCAAGCGGTAATACTGGCTAACCGACTGGTCGCCAAAGGCGGCTAGTATACTATAAGATTTTAATAAGGATTTCTTTACACTTTGTAGATTTAGATAGGGGAATCTAAGTATCTAAATTCTCGCCAAAGGTTACTTCTCGCCAAAGGTTAATATTTCCTAACTCTTGTATGTCAATGCCAAATAAGCATTCTTTAACTTTATGAGAGAATAAGCGCCGACGTCCTGGCGTAGAGGTAGCACGTCTTCCTCGTGATCTGGACGTCCTTCGTTCGAATCCCGGTTCGGACATGGTTGTTCTTCATCTGTGTTTTATCTGTGAGGTGTGTGAATATGACCTCCTGTGAAAAGGGGTTGTGCAAGCGAATGTGTGTGAGTTTCATGAACTTGAAGTCAGACTTCTGCTCTCGGGTGCTCAGGGGTCTTTAGCCTCAGAAGCTACTGCACCACTTTTCCGTGGTAACGCGGACACGACATCATCATTACTAGAGAATATGCGAGAAAGTTTTTTGGGGGGACCACTTCTGGTTATGAATTTGGAATAGATTGTCAAGAAAAAATTACAGTGTAATGACGTAGAATACAGAGTTTTTTACAGACTTATGTGTAGAGCTTTAACGCGAAATTTCTCCTGGTCTTTAATGAATGAGTCGTGGTTTCATATTTTTTATTCCATCCTTTTCATTTTCCATCAAATTTTACTTTTTTCAGAAGTAATTTCTCTTAATAATTATTCTGAATACTATTACCTACGTTTAATATACGCTGTTTTAAGGTACTACAGAAGAAATTTTTAATACAAAAGGAGAAGAGGAGTTATATTATAAAAAGAAATTATCCGCTGAAATTAAATCTTACTTTGCAACATTCTTTTTCATTACATCTTTAAACAAGGAACAAAAGAGATGATTATCGAAATATTGGTATATATATATATGACGATTTAGAAGAATACTTTTTTAAACTTTCGTTTCCTTGACTATTCCGAAATTGGTTTACAAACAAATAACGGAGAAATCCCTTTCTTTCCTCCTCCTAATATTCCAAAAATAGTAGTTTCATTTCAAAGTCGCTAACTGGTTGACGTTCGAATATGACGACATCATCATCCCGTTCAAAATAGCGAATTCTTTTTCAAGAAGATCCAAACAGCTGCAAGTGAAAATATAATCTTGGAGTGTCCTAGGGTAAAAATTCTTTCCAAAGAGGAATTTCATTTTCTTTTTGCGAAGAGGCTGTTGCTATTTTAAGCACCCATAAACGGTAAATATGGAACGGAAAAGCAAATAAAGAATAGTTTCTTGCTGGGGAAAAAGAAAAAAGAAAGAAGAAGAACTTGGGGGGATGCAACAGCAGTCCAGATCGATATAAACATTTTTTGCAATATTTAAGAGTTTAATAAAGACACGGGTTCTTTTCTTTTTCGTTTTGAGTAGGCGAGATGCAGAAATATTGAAAAGAGAAACCTTTTCTTGTGACAAAACAAGTTGTTCTTCTTTTCTCGGATTTCATTATTTATTCTTGACAAGTTTGTTTAAACGAAAACTTCTAAAAAAATGTTTTGTTGTGCTACAATGAATTTAATTAAGTTCCTGGAATTTAGTTGCATATTATTAAAGAATCCTTTCCTGCATCCATTATCCAAATTATTTTTCCAATACAGTATTTCAACTGAGGTAATGATGAATAATGATGCAGGAAAATTACAAATGGAAATATTGCGAATCTTAATATCATTTGCATATGATTTATTTGTTGAGTCCTCAAGAAACGTCCCACACATGTATGAAAAATAAAAGAAGAAAATTTAGAATGAAAAAGGTATTTGGAATTATTGAGAAATGGATGGAAAATATTGGTTTCTGTCGTATATTTGACGGTGATGGATTTTATTTGAACTTTAATAATAATAAAAAAATGGTGTGGTTCTGCTCATTTCTCTATTTTATATAGTTTTTATTTATGCTTTTATTAACGAAATGTACGAACCGCTTAGAATAATCAAGCATTATTTTAAATTTTCTTCCCAAAAAAATGAGTAAAATAAAATTTATTAAGTTGATTCTTAATGCTCGATAGCATATAGATTTTATACATTGCATGTAAAAAATATCACTAAAAATGCTATAAAATTGTAAATATTTTATTAATTGTTTTAATTGGTTTACTTTTTATAAAAATTTAATTTTAGAAGAATAATTATACTACTAAGCGTTTCATGTTATATTTCAATTTTTATAGCATTGTAACAAACTGTAACGATGCAGAAAAGCGTATTTTGTACTACTTTTATAGTTTAAGGAAATTTTATGCATATAGCAATATGTTTGGAATAGCAGTTCCCTCGTATGTTGGATTCAAATTGTTTCATTATAAAATCAAATAATTTTTGAAATTAAAAATTAACTACTTAATTTTTGCTTTACCATCTAAGAAGATTGAAAAAGTTGTCTTTTTTTATTGCATTTTATAATATTGTTTATTAATATAACTTTAATTATTTTAATAATTTAAAATAGCTTTCGCTTGCAACTTTCAGAAAAACATGAAAATATTGGACTTAGAATCGATAATTTGATCAATGGTATATCAATATATTTCCATAAACCAGACTAAATAACTAAATTTAATCAATATTCCATAGAATATTCTGGAAATAATCCCCACTTCCAATCAAATGAAATCACAGTTCCGTTTGCTTTCTACCTTGACCTTCAATCGCGTTCGCCAGCATTAATCCGAGACCTCCAAAACGATAAGGGAGGGGGAAAAAAAGATTGAAATTATCGCCATTAAATCGCCAACGAATCGGCATTTGCATACATTGACGAGGCGACAGGTGATAAGTTTGTGCCACTACGCTTCTGCGCAATGCATCGCAATTGACAAAAACCTCGAGCTCTTTTACTTTTGACTACTGTGGAGGAGGAAAGAAACTATTCGCAGTGTTTCTTTTGTTTAGAAACAACACCTGCCAGCGGGTAGATAAACAGGTGTCTTCGTCAGAGTAAATGGTTGAAAAGCCGTATCAAGCGGTTTGAGTGGCAGAGATAAAAAGCGCTTGCAATTACAGTTTACGCTTCCATCTGCGAAGAGGAGAACTGAAAAAAAAGAGACATAATTCTGTTTCTAGTAAAATAGTATGAGAATCATTAACCTCGTTGGAGAATTTTTTTCCGTATGTGGGATAATGAGACAGTGATGTTTTATATGCTCCTTAATGCATACAAAAAAATTTTCTGTTTCTGTTTCACTTCCAAAAACATCTTTGAATATAATATATTATTGTTGAAATATTAAAAGTATTATAAACTATAGAAATACAAATTAAAAAGAAATATT
Organism: Argiope aurantia; assembly: GCA_026543865.1. NCBI lineage: Eukaryota > Metazoa > Arthropoda > Arachnida > Araneae > Araneidae > Argiope > Argiope aurantia. The sequence continues at coordinate 231,687 of JAPMOR010020965.1, forward strand.
TTATCTTAATAATAACAATAAGTTATATTTTATTTTAATAAATTAGTAATATTTTCTGTCATTTAAATAAATTGCTACAGACAAAATTTCGCGGTCAATAATTTAATAGCTACCATAAAAGGCAGATATTTTTTTTAATCTAAAAATGAACTTAAACTAATTATTTTAGTTATTCTATATATATTATTGTTACCATGCATGAATTATTCTTTTTTTGGAAACAGTGAAATGAAACACACTTATAATCAACCAATTTTAGTTCAGAAAAGAAAAAGTAATAAATTCTATTTACATATATTTTTTTGAAATTTTCAAATTATTTTAGATAATAATCTACCATTTAATTTTTTTGAAATTTGATTTATATTGATTTTTAGTGTATATTTTCTTTCTCGTTTTTTGAAAGTAAGTTATTTAAAAAATATTACTTTCTAGATTTTAAATCAGGAGATAAGGAGATAAAATTGAAAACAAAATGCTGAATATCAACATAAAGTTTATTAAAGAATTTTCTTCCTTAAATTTGAAGTTCATTGTTAAGCATTTAATATAATTATTGAAATTGAGCTTGAGAATTATATTGAACAAACCTATTTAATTTAGAAATAAATAATAACTTATATTCTTTCATTATTGTTTTTAAAAAAATGTGAATAACTTTATAATTTTAAAACGTTGTGTTATATAAGACTTCATTTATGTAAATTGGCCATATTTTTTAAAGTCTTTTTTTATTTTATTAATAATTTAAAATATTTCATCTTCTTATGCTGTTAAAATATGCCAAATTTTAAAATAAAATATAATTTTATATTTAAAAAAATTAAAATTTCTAAAAATTTCTTTACTTAAATCTACCAAATGCTGTAGAAATATGAAGCGACAATTCATTAATGAAAAATAAGTGTGCGAAAAATACAATTTATAAATATTTATAAAGAGGAAGTGATACATTTTTTTCAAAATTTAGCGCTTAATTGAATAATAACGAAAGTAAGAAAATAAAGAGTTAATGTGAGGAAAAGAAAAATTTATCATGCTGTCCCATTAAGAATAAATTACTTTTCAAAGGAAAAAACTGAAATTGATATCTGCAATTTAGAAATTTTATTGGAGTACATTTAAAGGTAAATAAAATGTGATTAAAGATAATTATTCTTTCAATTATTAAAAGATAGTCACAAGAAATTTTTGAATGATAATTCATTTATAAAATTTTTAAATTTGATAAATTTTGTTTGAAATATTTTGTTTTATATTCCATTTTTTATTTACTATTTTGTAGAGTATTATAGCTATAATATTATTTTAATACTTTTAATACATATCAAATAAAAAATTAACTTGAATACAAATCCCATTAAATATATATTAATTATTTTTTTTGAAAATTTTATTGAATATATTAAACACTGGCTAGTATATATAACAGGGATTTCGACGGAATTTTTATGCAATTTATTTATGAAAGATATTTTGAAAATCATAATCTTGTTTATACTTCAATATATTTGAGAAAAGTTTAAAGTAAAAGTATGCAATAAAGTAAAGTATTATTTAATGTAAATACTCGGCACATCCCAACAGATACGTAAACAAATGCTTCTGAAATAACTTTTCTTCATTTCAAAAGATTATTTTTAAATTATTTGCATTAAACGATATTCGAAAGATTATAAAATATTGCTCAGAAAATCTTCTTATTGTCTGCAATTAAACTTTTTAATTAAAATGATTAAATTAGCTGCATTAAATATTAGAGATTTGAAATTAGAAATTTCTATCTTATAATTTTTAAAAACAGCAGAAAATCAATATTGTCGAAGAATATAAATATTTTAAAAAGAATTATATAAATTTTAACTAAATATTGTAAGTATCAATATAAATATGCGTTTAAAAGAGAAAAAGAAATCCAAACAATTTCAGTAGTTCTATTTCCATCGAATATTAAAAGCAAGTTGATAAATTTTGAAATGGCAATAAATCTCCAAACAATGTTATTATTAATATTGTAAAATAAAATTTTATTTAAATATTTTACTGGGTTTAGATTTCTCAAAATATTTTTTTAAATAATAAAAAATTAATCATTAAGAGATTTTCTCTCAAACCCTCTCTATGCTTTACGGTATTTATAAGAAAAAATATGAAGGAAAGTATCTTTCATTATTTGGATTTCTATGAAAATTAAAAGATATTTATTCAAATTGCAGAAATTTAATTGCTAGTAAATATCATTCAGCATCTGTTTGGGAATTTATTTTTAATAGACTTTCCAGAAATCAAGCAATTTGATGTTTATATTATCGCAAAAAAATAAGAATATTTAACTATCAGCCTTTAAAAAAATTCATCCAAAATTATTTCTATTATATTCAAAATAGTAAAGATGTTGAACTGTATTTCACATTAGTCTTGACAATCAAATTCCTCTTGGTTCTTAGAGAAAAATCTTGACTTCAGTACTCGAATTCACGAATAATCCGCCATATAGTACGAACATGATATATTTTTAAATTTTGAAAAATCAAATGTCCTTACGGTGATTTAGGAATTGCAATCTTTATTTAACCCTTTGATTACTGAGCCGACCTAACCGGCCTTGCAAATTCTAATCTGGCAGGCCAGTTTCCATTTCAAAAGAAACGTTCAAGATTTAAAACGTGTTATTACCAAGGATGTTCTCGCTTTACATCAGCACCTCCCACTTGAAAGAGAAATCGGCTCTCCAGGATAATGTTAGCACGGCCAGTTTAGCTGGATCAATAGTGAAATCTTTAATCAAAGTTCAAAATTAAGAAATTTGTTCAAACATAGCTTTCGGGCAGCATAGAAACGGGATGTTAATTTGATTGACCGAAACTAAACTTGCTAAACCTACTTAAATAAGATGTTTAAATTTCAAACGCATACTACAGAATCAAAATGGTATTGCTATTTGCTAAATTATCCACCAGCAAGATATAAGAAAAGATTTCATACATGAAAAAAATAAAATTTAGGAAGTTTTTCATAAGAAAATACCACATCTAAATGTATCTAATCAGAAAGAATTAGAAAGTATAATTTTTTGAAAGAAATAACTTATAAAAGGAAGGATGATATTTTTTTAATAGTCAGCAGACACTGAAAATAATCAGCGAGGAATAATTTATCAGGATTATACCTCACTGTATTATAATCCGTATTCCACAAAATCATGCTAACAAGGCTTCGTTACTATGGATTATATTTCACATCATTATAATTCACTATTAACTCTCAATGTTGATCATTTAGCAAAATAATTTCATTCATGTATTCGTGAAGATATAAAAGCTTTCAGCCTGTATCGATCCATTTTTTCTCGCAGTTTTTAATATAGAAGTTGAAATAAGCTTTATATTTAGTACGATTGTATTTAATTTTCGACATCAGAAGCAAAATTAAAGAAAAAAAAACGTTAATTTTGAAATATTGTATTTTTTTGTCGCTTCTTTATTTTCTTTGACACAAATTTAATTTTATTTTTATTTATAAACAAAGGATTTTTAATTACTTTGATCAGTGTATATTGAAATATATAAAATTATATTATTAAAGGTGGTTAAATTATGAAAGAGGATTTTTTAAAAGATATCTGTAGAAATATTATTTATTGATATGAAATTAATGGTATTAAACACACACATAATTTATTTCTGAGATAAGATAATAATGTCGACAGTACGGAACAAAGTTACTGTAGGAAAAAAGTTCAAGTCTCGTGTAGTAAAGTTTTTAGTCTCTTTTAAGCTAAACTTAGTGTGCGTCTCTTTCATTGTCTTGGGAAAAAAGAATATCACTGTCCACGAAGAAATCAAAGTATACAAAACGAAATGAATCCCAAAATACAGCGATACAGCGGTGATAAATTTTTAAACTAATAATCAGGTTTTTGCCACGAGAGGAATAAACTTTCTCAGAATCATTTTTTAAAGTCTTTTATCATTATAATACTTAAAATCTCGATAGGACGTTATTATCGATTTGAGTGCTCATTCCATTTCAAATTTTAAGTGTTTGATATTTTTATTTGTTAAAACTTTTTGATTATTCTCCGTGGATCTTAATTTTTTCATTATGTTAGTAAATAAATAAATGAAATTGTGAATAATAAAACCAAGCCAAACGATTATTTAGGTTTTTAAAAAAACTTAAACCAAACCAAAGGTCATTTAAGCTTTTAAAAATTTACTATGTTTGACGTGGCAACATATATTGTAATCGTATCTGCAATTATCTACAAAATGATATTTATAATAGATAGTATAACGGATAGTATTGCGTTACATCATGAAAATTCCAATGTATCCTAAATTATTATTATGCATATTTTGAAGTTGTCGTGAAATCATACATATTTGATAAAATGTATTTTGTATGTTTTGTCCAAAACGTTTTAATTTCCTATTTAATTAAACAATCATGTACTATAATGTATAATTCATTTCCAAAATATTGTTTATAACCATATCCTAAATTTCAGATGATAAAAGAATTTTCGATAAATAACAAGGAAATATTTTAAATGACACAAAAACCAACTCTTGAAATATTCAATTTACACTTTTGTGGGCAGTATTTGTTAATCAGCATCAGTGTAATTTGTTTCCAAATTTGCTGCATAACTATTTTTTGTTTTATTCATACTATTGCATTATTTATATTATTATATTTTCTTTATACACTTATATTTTGTGAAATTTCTCTTTTCTCACACGAAAATACTTTTAAAAGATATATTAATATTATATTTGTATTAATTTCATAAAGACTTTTATGTTTTAAAGTAGGAAAAAAACTTAAGTTATGCAGGAATTTATATGACGTTCAACAAAAGCAGCTGAAAGTACAAATAAAGAAACAATCTTTACCATTGATCTGCATTATTTTAGAAAATGATGATAGCAATAATATTTCCACTAGGTTTCAGCTGCATTCTCAGAATCAACATCGTTAATGTGTTTTTATTCGTTGCTAATATGCTAAAAGCTATCATTCTTGAAGTCTTTTTTTATTGTTAATGACTAATGCATATTTTGCTGCTGACATTTCAATTCTTAAAATAATGTATTTTTGATGCAAAATTTTCAATTTTTTTTCCTATTTTTGATGAATGAATGCATATTAGAATTTCAAATTAGATTTGAATACAGATTTATTTGTTTATTTATTATAAAACTAGCCGCCTTTGTCGACCAGCCGGTTCGTCAATCTTAATGCTCGTTTAAATTTTAATAATTAAATATTTTACGCAATTCCTACTTTAATAGATTCTTCATCAAAATATTTTAAAACTTAAAATTTTGATAGTCATATAATTCCCTCATAATATTATAACCGTCTTTAGTCATAGCATAATATGTATCTCTAATTTTCTGTTAGCTCCCGTAGAAATTATGCTTTAAATTAAAGTGGAAAAAATTAATCTGCAATTAATATAATAATATTTTTTACTGAAACAAAGCATTTTTTTATAATATCATTACTGATAACAGAGTCACTGAGCATTTAAACTTTATGGGCACTAAAGAATATCTTTCTTAATTTATGTAATATCTCAAGAATTTGTCAACAAAATTTTTCTCATGAACAGATCTATTCATTAACAATGTTAAATTTTAAATGCATCAAACACTAAGAAAATAAAATGAATCGTTTAAAATAATCGGTCGAAAACAGGTTTAAAAAAACTACTTAAAAAACGATGTACTTAAAACTATAAGCATATACAAAAAATATATAACTAACATAAATACACTTTAATTACAAAAGCATGTAACTAACCTAAAAATAATTTAAATCATTGAAAACAGATTTAAAAAAAACAACTTAAAAAACGATGTACTTAAAAATATAAGCATATAACATAAAACTATAATATAAATGCAAATTTATTACAAAAGCATGCAACTATCCTAAAAATAATTTAAATCATCCGTTGATAATGGTTGTCATGTCAACAATCAGAACACAATTCGCATGTGTGAATTTTCAACGCCAGTTACGGTAACCCAAATGCGTGAATTTTTCTACGCTAGTTGCGGTAACGCTATGCAGATTAGAAATTTTTAATTTCCTTTTTTCTGTGTTATTTTAATTCAAAAGTACTTCAGAATGAATCTGAAAGATGGATTAATCAACAATGTTTAATTTTAAATGCATAAAATATTAAGAAAATAAACAGAAACGTTTGAAATAATCGGCCGACAAATGTTAACCCTAGCCTCATTACTGTTGGGGAAAAAAATTTTTTGGCGGGATTTTTTTGGCGGGAAAGTTAGTTTTTTATTACTAATTAAAATTCTAATTAAAATTTTTAAAAAAGGGACTCCAGGTGCCCATTCCCGATCTCTAAGGTATACAGGCACCAAATTTGGTAGCTGTAGGTCAAATGACCTGGCCTGTAGAGCGCCAACACACACATACATTGAGCTTTATTTATAAGTATATAGTATAGATTAACAATCTTTAAAGCAATAAATAAATAAGAATTTTCTGTGCTTGAATCTGGAAATATATTTATTTCACTGTAAGTAGTGCTAAGCCAAAAATTCTGAAAAACTAATGTGGAATAATTTCATTATAATATAATTTCTTCTAAAAGGATGTTCAGAGAATTCAATCGCCTTATAAATTTAAAACGAACGGTCTGCTATTGGATTTGAACTCAAGAGACTTCATAGCTTTTTCACATAAACTTCATATAATGCTAAGATTAAGATATAATATTAAAGATATTGAATAATTTCTTATGAAATGGAATTGCAATCATACAGAGAAAAAAATGTCTTAAAAGTTATTTAAAGTGACTCCAAAAAATTGCAGTAAAAATCATTTACAAAAACATTTTTGCACTTTTTGTTTTACTGTGTGGGGATATATTGATGTTAAAAATTTGCTTGTTCATACTGTTTACATTTTTATTTCACTAAAACATATAACATAGTCACATTATTAAAAAAAAATATTATTATTAAATAGAAAACATGATTAGTAAAAATGAAATTCAATTTTTTTAATACAAAATTCGAAAATTTTCAAAAAAGCATATTCCACATAAGAAGATGTAATAGATCGTTGCCAATTCATTATTGTTACATTAGCTTAAGCAACTTATATTGAACTAGTTTCTAAATACTTTTAATTCTTAAAAACTCAAAATTTGTACATAAAATCAGTTAATTTTCAAAACCTATAAAAGTAGCAAAAATATTTTGAATTCATTTTGATAAGCATGTAATTTGAATCAATAATTTCCATTTTTTAATTATATTGCTATGTCCTCATCGTTGCAAATTTTAGTAGGAAATAACAAACACTGTGATCACAACAGACTTCTTTCTTTTTCCTCTCCGAAATAATTTGTTCGTTGAAAATCGATATCGATATCCTGTTTGAGCTCATCGATCAGGGCCGGGCTCTGTTTGATGGAGGAAATGAATGATGCATCTCCAACCAGTTGGAATTTCTTATCAATGGAAATCTTTTGAGACGGAACTTCAATTTCCTCACCTCACCAGTGGAAATAAAAGAGAGATGTCAAAGGAAAAAGACATCTTAGCATACTCTCTTAACCTTGCAGAAATTAGATAAAAAGTTTTATTAGAAGCTCAGAAATGCCGAAATCCTTGAACAGGAAGATTATTTGTTTGTGTATTTATAAAGCTAGCAAGCTATATTTTTACTTGCCTTTATTTTTACTTACTAAAGAGTTTTTTGTAGATTTTTTTCTTTCAAAACATGCCTTTTGAAATAAAGATCAAACAAAAGAAAAAAAGTTAACATTTTTGAGATAACATTTTTGATTTTTTCTCTCTTTAGTTCTACTTGAAAGACTTCCATTTAATTTAAGCAAATATATATGGCGTAACATTTTTTTTTATCATGAATGGCAATTTTGAATTTTCTTTTTAATAAATAGTATTTTTATTTATCTGAAATTAATTTTGAAAGTCTGGTTGAGAAAGAAAGGTTGAGGTTTATTTATGTCTCTGCAAATAAATTTTTTTTATAAGTCTGAACTTTTTTTTTTTTTTTTTTTTGTAAACCCGACAAAAAGAAAGAAAGAAGAAATATTCCTCTAAAAACTCATAAAATGTGGAAGAATTTTTTTTTTTTCTAAATTTAAATGGGTCTTTAAAAAAACTGAAAGAAATCATGCCAATTTTAAATTGTCTTTTAAATAAGTTTCTTGTTATTGTATGGAAATAAGTCCTCTAAAAGTGTTTTTAAATCCGCAATTTTTTCCAACAATATTATCTTTAAAAGTTTTTTTTTTCACTTTAGAATTAAAGCAGTTGACAAAAATATCAATATTTAAAAAAAAAGAAGAATTAAGAACGTTTTGAAAAATAGAAAATGTTAGACTTCATCTTAATTATTTCATTCCTAAGATCATTCTAATTCAAGTATCTTAGAGTACAAGATACCCCAAGTGTCATTTACAAATATATGAAAAATTCTCTATACATCATAAACCACAATAACAGCCCGTGTTCTTCAGGGATTAATATAAGAAAGAGAACGTCGCTTAGTTGTTAGCTACTTAGAAGATCCTTTCGGAAAGCCTGTCTGTGCCCCAAATCATCTGGACGAACGTCTTTACTAAACAAAGCATGCGCTTCTGGTATTGAATTAATCGCAGCGAACGGGGAAGAAATTCCCGTGATAGCCATGCTTCTCCGGGACCACCGTAGTTTCGTTGAACGAATGCTTGGAGCTTTTATTTGTAAAGTGAATTATGAGCCCTGACTCATATTCTAGGCTAAATATATTGTGCAAAATGGGGATATAATTCAACTCTCATAAAATATTTCTTTATATGATATTCATATAAATTTGATATTCAAATTAATATTTTTTTTATCTTTCGGAACAAGTTTTAAAATCAATATCATTAGTAAAAACGCTAAACAACCGATTAAATTTATTTTTTTGTAACAAATGATTTGATTTTATTGTAATTGGGAGCATAGTGAAGCTCCTAAAAATAAGCCTAAATTATTCATAGTTGAGTCAAATAAAATTGTAAAATTCTACTTTAATTAATTATCCTGATTATCTAATTAGTGTTGATTCTTAAAGGGTAAAGAAAAAATATTAACTTTCTTCACAGAAATTTAAAACCCTTTTCTGCATAGATAGAAGAAATAATTGAGAAAATTATTAGTTAAATAATCTTTTAAGAAAAAATCTAAAAGCATGAAATCCAAAAAATTGGTTTTTATATATAATCGTAATTGTTTAATAATCTATACTTATAATAAAGCTCAATGTGTGTGTGTGTGTGTGTGTGTGTGTGTGTGTTGGCGCTCTACAGGCCAGACCATTCAACCTACGGCTACCAAATTTGGCACGTGTATACCTTGGAGGCCGGGAATGTGCACCTGGGGGTTATTTTTTCGAATTTTTAATTAGAATTTTATTTATTTAAAAATTAAGCGAAATTTTGACGTGTTTCTGCTATAACTGCCGAAAATATTACCGCACAAAAAATATTTTTACATGAAGTTAAAGATAAAAAATTTATCTTTTAAATGATACTACTGTTTTAATCTTAAAATTAAATTTCTATTTTTAATGAATTTTTAAATAAATATTTTAACTATGTTTTTCAATAATTTTTTTCGTCAAAAATAAAAATGAGGATTAAGCACGTTTCGCATTCAGGAGAAAAAAATAGCTTTTTTCAAAGTGTTGCCATGACATTGATTAAAGCTCTAACTGAAAATAAATTAAATCTTTTTGGAAATGAAATCTGCAAAAATATAATTTTCGTTACGTGTCTGTAGGAAATGAAACAAATATGAAATATTATTTTTTCTAAAAAATAAATTCAAGAAAAATTATTTTATGATCTTTTACACTATCTATATTATTAATTCAATAAATCAGTTTTATTTTAAGGCAAGTTTTGTTTAATATGAACAAGATATCCATTCAAATCAGGGCCACACAGCTAATTTGTAAACCTTTAGTAAGACACAAATCTGTTGCGACATAAATCGTAAATATTTTATTTAAAAGTAGCAAATGATTAATTTAATAATTATAAATTTTATTTTGTAAATAGTTGTGAAATTCAGATTGGCAACAGTGATATTTTTGGAACTTTTAATTTGTTGTTTAAAAACGATGCTAGAATTTTGAATGAAAATAAGTTGATGTAAATTTGATAATATTATCTATAATGTAATAAGATTTAGTTTCATAATAAGTTTGTCTGCATTCTATTTTTGTTGACGCACGAACACAACAGATTTACTAAAATGGTTTAAATAGAAAAATGATTATATTTTATGTAACGTAATTCAATAAATGCTCTAATAAATAACGAATTTTTGATTTTACATAAAGCTTCTGCTGTCGAAATCACGAATAACAAAATGCTCTTGAAACACTAATATTTTAAATAAAAAGAGTTAATTTCCATTCAACTAAATCAATCACTTAAACTGACTGATTTATGAAAATTTGAATATCACTATTCAATAAAAAAAAAGGATAATTTTAGATTTTCCATCGATCGTTTCAAAAAAAAATACGCCAATCAGCGCGCAGGTTTCTAAGAATAATTGGCCTAAGATTATGAAAATGTTGAGTTTTTCTAGACTTTTAACATTCGAAACTTCATAAATAAGTCTTAGTTGATCGTGGAAAATAGAAACATTCATTCATTTATTTAAAATTTGGTGTGTCCAGAATATTTATCAGAATATGATACCTTACTGCATTAAATTTAGACTTCATAATTTTTGAAATATATTTATAAGCAGGAACAAAATATTATTATTGATTTCATTTCAATCCTTTTGAAAGCAAAACTAAAAACTGAATTTTATACTGAATCTCAGAAATTTTTGTTCAATTATTGTTTGAGATATTACATAAACTATAAAAAATATTTTGTAGTTAACATAAGACTTAAATACCGAGCGATTCTGTTTGCAATACTCATATTCAATAATAATAATAATAAATAACAATAAAGATGATAAATAAAATAAAACGCTTGGTTTTGTTAAAAAATATCTTTATATTAATTGCAATTTCATCATTTCCACTTAAAATTAAAGTTGAAGTTTTGCCGGAAATGACAACAAATTAGCAAAATATATATAGTAAATTGAACGAAATGATCTAAACAACAGTATAAGTTTGGTATGACTATCAAAATTGGAAGATTAAAAATGTTTTGTTTGAGAAGAGAGCAGTTACTTAAAATATTTAATTGAAAATTGTAGTGAGCGGTAATATTGGCGAACCGGCTGGTCGCCAAAGGCGGCTAGTTTAAAATAAAGGAAATCAAATCATCATTAAAATAGCTCATAACACATTCCGTTTTTAAAATAGGTCAAAAATAGAAGAATTTCTATTTAAAATTATTTTAATTCGCAATCGGTGATAGTTAGTCTTTTCATTATCTTATTTGAAAGGTATGCATTTGAATTGAACAGTTAATTGATAAAAATATTCGATAGATGCAATTCAAATAAAATATTTATTATTTTATTAATTCTACGAAGAGAAAGGATGCACTAAGATATCTTAGAAAATCTTTTATCGTTAGTTTAGTTCGAGAGTGTTCAAATTGAATTACATTTTATTCATTTTAAATGGTTATATTAAATTATCATTTAAAAATAAATTTGCAATAAGGGTTATAGAAATACCTGTTTAATGTTTCCCTTGAAAGATTAAATTTAATTTTTGTGAAAGCTTTTGAAATGTCTAGAAATATTTTTCTATGAAAAGGGATTTGCATTTCGCCGTATTTTTATTATTTAACATTAGGATAGATATTCAGACGAAATTATTCATTCATTTATTTCAATTAGATCATTATTTTATTCCATGAATTTATATATTTTTACTAAAATAAAACTTATGCCTTTTGTATGTTTTAAACGTTTATAATTTCTTATGCATATAGTCTTAACATTTTCTTTATTTATTTTGAAGAGAGCCATTTTATTATATTGTTTTTAACAGAATCTAAATGAGAGAAACTTTACTCGAACTTTCTATTGAATTTTTATGCAATTTTGAGGACTCTGAAAAAGCAGATTGTAGGGTCCTTTCTTAATATTCGTTAGTTTAATACACTTTTAAATGGTATTTTATTTTATTGCAATCTTGCAAATAGTTTAAAAAATGTATAATCGAGTTCCTGAACTAAGAAATATGCTGCATGCATATTTAAATTTAAATACTGCATTCGTCTGAAAAATAATATGATTTTTTAAACTTCTTTCTCCTTGGGAAGCTATAAAACATCTGCAAATTCTATCTGAGTTTAAGAATTGGGAATCATATTTATTAATAATTGGGTCAAATTTTAAATTTATTAATTTATCAGTTTTTAAATAAAGATTTTAATAAAATCTGAAAAAATAGGATTTAAAGATGTAAAATAACATTAAAACATGGCTTGAGCAAATCAGTGTGAGTTCACAAAGAATGATTTTAGAAAAAAAAAAGTCAAACAGTTGTATAAAGAAAAGTATTCAGAAGTTAAAAATATTCAATTGAAAATGATGAATTTATTTGCCAAAGATTAACTTCCCAACGTAAACAACTATTATAAAGCCACTGCATAATTTATTACAATTTTGTTAGTAATGTGATGATTTATAAAAATGAAACATAAAAATTATTCGATAGAAATTGAAATATCGCAAAATCATCTTGATTCGTTGAATTTTAAAATTTCTTATCAATAAGAAATAGATAATTTCTTAATGTAAATCAAGCAAAATATACGTTTGAAAATCTTTCTTAAGAATTGTTAATTTAATTAATTATAATGTTATTTAATTTTCAATTACATGTAACGTTCTTAATATATGTTAAAAATTCCACTGGTTGAACACTATACCCAACGACAATATTGTTTTTCATTCTGGTGTATAAACGTTGCATAGTATAATTTAAACGAAATATTTTTTTACATATTTACTTTTTCAGTTTTTTTTCATTGATAAAAACACTTCTTAAACATAGCGAAAGAAAATTATTCACTTATTTCTTAGGAAAAATTTATGGTACGCTTTCCAGTAGTTTATAGTTTGGCTATAAAACGATAAAAGCATGTAATTTAAATTCGTTTTTATGCAAAACATCACTTATCTAGTTAGATAAAAACTACGAAAAATGAAGTTAAAACATTTTTTTGTGTGTTAAAATGTGGTACATTTATCATTCTTGACGTATATAACTATCACTTTTAGTTATGAAAGAATATAAATATATACTGAAGCATATCCATGTATTACAAAAGAAAAATAACTAACGGAATAAAAAAACTACATTTTTTATGTATTTTGTTTCCTTCTTACAATTTCATTCGGTGAATTTGGAATTTTCTTTTTATTCCAAGACTGGAAATTTAAATTCACTTCTCACAGTGAGAAAAATTACTTTCAATACATTATGTAAAATGTGAGATTTCTTATTTAAGATCTTATTAAGGATCTGAAATATTACTTGAATGTATAAATCATCTATGATTTATTATAGAATGTTTCAAGTAAGTGTTTTAAGTATTTCGGAAAACATTTGAAGTATTTTAACAGAAGTAACGTCTGGAATAATGCTAATAACAGCTTTGAAATGCAAAGGTGAAGTAGAAAGTTTTATAACATTTGAATAGCGTGGATCTCTATTAGCAATAAGAAAGAATATGTGTGAGTGTTTATATGTGTTTTAGCGCTCTATTTATTGCATATATATTTTGGAGGTTACAAATGCAAAATTTTAAGAGATTTTTGAAATTTTAATTTCAATTAATTGAAAATTAGGCGAAATTTTGGTATTTTTTACGTAATAACAGAGGAAAATAATTGCACAAAACGAAGTTTTAGACCACTTTAAATTTCACAAAAAAAATTCAATTTATTATTTTAAGCACCACTAAAATATTTACTGATATTTTTTATTTTTATTTTAAAAAGCTGCCATTCACAAAAATAGATTTTATTGTTGCAATGAAGTTGATACCATTTTTATTGATTCTTCAAATATTTAATCGTTTGATTTTGTCATCGTTGAAACCTAAGGAATAATAATTCTGCTAATTACTTTTGTAGTCTAATCAGAAAAAAATGCATTAATTAAAAAAAGAAAAATGAAATTTGATATACATTTTCTGAATACTTAGATTTTCAGCGGCATCTTGTGGTTAAATGGGTTTTTGTTTTGCTTATTATTAGTAGGAAAGCATTGCCTTGCATTTCAATTATATAGATACATTTTTATTTTAATATAATTAATATTAGCTTGTAATTTTAAAAAAAAGATACTGAAAAAATGACATCTTGTCCCTTTTTTATATTTTTATATATATTCCTCTATATAAAATATAAATATCCTCTATATTTTTATCCTTAGAAGACAGAACACTAATTAATTAAACATTCTGAATTTCAAATGGGAAAGTATCTAATTAAATTAAATTTTATACCCTATCTTATGGTAAATTAATGTAATTTAAAATGTATTTTTACTGTCTAAAACTGAATACCTATTTCCCTCTAAAGTTTGAATGTGTCTTCCCTACAATGTATAGAGGTTGCAAAATTCTGTCCTAATTTTTTGGTGGAGGATCAAAATAGGTCTCACAACATACAAGAACTGTGTGTATATTCTTTGAAAATTTCAAGTATATCTTGAATGTCAAGAATCAAATAACCACTTCTTAGTAAGAACTCCTTTTTTTTTAAATTCTGACAGTCTTGCTTATATTGTTTAAATGCCTTTTCTATGTTTTATATCCTTTATTTTGATAGGATTAACAATATGATTATAAAAATTGTATGGTAGGTAATCATGTATAACAAAGAATATCTAAATGGATTCCCTGTTGGACAGGGAGAGCTTGCGTTTCAGACCCTGAAATCTAAAACAAGCCAATCAAAATATGCAAATATAATCTAACAAAGAATGAAATGGCTGCAGTAGCGTTACTATAAAAATAGTTAGTGTCTAACCATATGGAGTACTAATCATACATATAACTAGTTGAAGTTGGAATTGTATGAGCGTCAATTAAATCACTCTTTATCTTGGCCTGTTTGGCAACTTGCACCTGTCTCTTCTATGATATTTAATTAGAAATAACGGATTTAAATAAAATTCTTCTCAATTTTTAAATGTTCTTCAAGCTACACATATCTTTTTAAAAGACTAATAGGGCTAACAGTAATTGCAATTAAAACAATGCATATTTATCTATAAATTTATTTTTAAATGAACTGGTTTAAAATGAAATTACAAAACTAATGAGAAATTATTAAGTCTCTTTCTAATATAATTCGTGACTATATTTTTTGATAAAAATAATAACCATTAGAAACATATTTAATTACAGGTTACAGCTACTTGCCTCATGATCGGTTTATTGTATGTGCACTTAAGATAGTATTCTACGTTATTCGCGATAACAATTGCACATTTGTAACTTACGCTATTAATTTATTTTTACTGTGTATATTATTTTTCATTTTTGCCTCATTTTCCTTTTCAGCCATAAATTTTAAATTCAAAATAAAATTTTCGGTGATGTTTTAAATGTTCTTAAGACAAAGAGTGAGAAAATTATTGCCATGAAAAGAAACATGTTTTAAATGTAAATGATCAGTTTTGATTGATGATCATTGTATAGAAATATTCAGCTACAAAATAAATTTTAATTAAAGCAAACGAATATTAAAAAAGTCATAAGAATGCATATTGTTTCGAAAAATAACAACTGACAGTGTGCGTCCGACTCCACTAGGTCTAATTGTCTAGGTAAGCTGCCAGAAGAAGAAAGGGGCGAAAATCTCTCTAATAGTAATAATTATAATAATAAATATTATTCTTAGAATTAAATAACTGAAAACAATTTTTTTGAAAATTCCTTTTATCTGGTCTGGGTAAGCTGCCAGAAGAAGAAAGGGGCGAAAATCTCTCTAATAGTAATAATTATAATAATAAATATTATTCTTAGAATTAAATAACTGAAAACGATTTTTTTGAAAATTCCTTTTATATAATAATTGTAACTGCATTTGAAGTTATTGAAAATCAATGGATTAATTAACGGAAATTTAGAATAACATAGAATGCTCGGATATGGACTTTTATTGTATTAGCAGATATTTTCAAAATGCTATTTTTTTTTACTTGGATGAAATCAAGTTAAAAATACTTTTCAATTATTCTTTCTTCTGTGCCTTTGATTTAAAATGATTGTATTAATATTATAAGAACATCTTTATTAAATTTTATATCGTCGATTAAGCTTTAGTTTTCCGTTTTCAGTAATCGAATTAATATATAATTAATGCGATCTTATGTAAACAAACAGACGAATGTTTTGTTCGTACTTATGCATTTCGATCTTTAACACAATTATTGCTTATAATTTTTTAAACGCAGCTGGAAACTGAAAAAGTAAAATAAAATAAGAAATAGATATTATGATTAATATGATCTGAATATTTCCTTATATACTATAACAGATTAAGACAAATGATTTACTAGAAACAGACAGATGCGCATGGTGTTTATTTTGTGCCAAATGTAATAAAATCGATTAAAGATGTTATTTTTAAAAGCTAGCCAAACCAGGAAGTGGTGCGATATTATCACTGAGTTTTACAATCCAGACGATTCTGTCGTTATAGAATAATGGAAGTACGAATTCAATAACGTTTGTGCTTTTTGTTTGCAGCTGTACAAATGACGGATTAGCAGAAAAAAAAACTATGTCCGTATGTCGTGGACTTTGCCTTTATCTGATTTCATGTACATTAAACTTCGATTAACGCCTACATACGCTTTGCTCGCAGGTGTTTTATGCATTTACAGAGATAGCTGTTAATATGTAAATAATAAAAATACTTTTTAAAAACCTCAAAGTAATTGTTAAATGATTCACCACATTATACTCCTTTTCCAACTCTCACTTTTGTATTCTGTCACTTATTCGTATCGTAGATAACTGAGTTCTTTTAATTTCTTCCTACACTGATCTATATATTTCTGATTCCCTTCCATTTATACATTTTTTGGTATATCTATAAAAATTTAAAACTCTTTTTTATTAAATAATGATTGAAAATAATTAAAAAGATAAACAAAAGTTAATTTGTAATGGAAATTTTATTAACATAAGAATATCCCTTTTCTTAATGCCAAGTTACCCTATATTAGAGAAAGATTAGTTAGGAACCTTCTTTATAAATAGGTATGAGTAAATTCAATGTTATAGAATGAAATCTAGTTATAATGTCTTTTTAGCTGGAAGGAAATTGTACTTTTCTCAGTTGATACACATTTTTCTATATTTCATTTTACAAATCTTTATATCTTCCTTTTCCAAACCTTATTCATCTCTCTATATTCGAACTAGTATTTTTCTTGCTCAAAAAATGTTACCTTCAGAAATGTACTTACTTTACCAGAAACAGATTTTTTTCTAAAATTTTTCCTTCAAAACTACTTAATGTTTTCTTCTTTCTGTAACCTCTTACTTCACTGCTATGCAAGTTCAAGTAATGAAATAGACTCATTTGTATTTCTTATAAACGAAAAAAACAAACAAACAAAAAAAACAAATATAAACTTCAAACACCAACACATAATCAAAAACATCTATATAAATTTTCAACATAGTTATCATAATGATACAAAGGTATCTGTACTAACGTAAAATAAATCTTGATTATATTACATTATACAAAAGCAACTGTAAGGTACACAGGCAATATGAGACCGTTAATACATAACAAGTTACACTGTTTTGTAACTCAGAACTCTGTAACCATGCTAGATGTTTATTTGGTCTTATGTTTTGATTTCAGAAAACTGTGTCTGTGGAAGAACTATTTAATTGGAAACTCACCATCCGTATAATTCTGATGTAATTTAAATACGCTGTAATGGCTAAGCAAGTCTTAACATTTGCATTTGGTGGATATTTTGAAAATTATCCTGTAGATATCTGTGGAAACAATATCATTTGATTCTGAATGGTGTGAGATCTCAAAATAGAAAGTTAATTCACCAAATTAAATGTATTATTTTTAGACCAATAATGTTTTGACAGATGCTGAAACACAGCACAGGGTGGGCAAAAAATCCTTAAAAACTTTAAAAATTCCAGAAAAGCGAAAAAAAAACCCAAAATAAAAAACGATCTGCAGGTTTAGCATTTATAGGTCACGGGACTATTTTTAAGATGAGTAAAAAATTCAAAAAGACAGTCAACAGATGGCACTGATACGAACGGTAATCTACAAATGAGACAAGCTATTATAAATTCTTACACTCTTGATCCAGAATAACAGTCTTGCCACGAACTTTTACCATCGGATACCTAGGGAGAGAAGAATTTGGTAGGTAGGCTTACTCCAAAATTAATCAAGATCCCTCCTAGGTCTTTCACATCTTGTGGACAGATGGAGCTCATTTATCGCTCCATGGCGACGTTAGTACACATAACTATCGCATGTAGGCGACGTCAGATCCATGAGTGTACACTGAAAAACCACTGCATTCCTCCACAGTCATAGTGAAGAGTGGGTTCATAGGTTTCTTCATGATAGGACTCCTCTTCTTTGAAAAACACTGTCCTGTAAATGTTCAGCGTTATTGAACTCTTTTGTGCGAAAATATTGTTCCATGTTTGCGTAAAAAAGACGCGTTTTATGCTGTTACGTTTATGCGAGATGGAGCAACAAGTCACACTACTATTCTAATCAAGGTATTCCTGATACAGACATTCGTGGAAATGAGAATCATTAGTAGGTGTTGCAAGTTTCTCAGTTCTCCTAAAAGTAATTCAAAATCCCGGGTGTATCGATCCCGTCCATCCAATCTGTCGGAATTGAAAGATTCAATCCGCCGAGAGATGTCATGCATACAACCGGAAATACTGCACTCTGCCGTTGCTGGATTTGTGACACGCCTGCAGAGGGTAATCACTTGTGGTGGTGGACATGTTAAACACATATGGCAGTAATAAATGATTTGATAACATTATTTTTGTTATTTAAATGTCTTTTCTTTCAATTATGTTCACATTAATTTCATAAAACCCCACCTATCGGCAAATTTTTAATTTTTTTTCTTTAGAAAAATCACGTGACTATCGATGCTAAATCTGCAAACCATTTTTTATTATTTTGCTTTATTTTCCTGGTTTTATAAATTTTCTAAGCTTTTACGGACTTTTTGTCAACTCTTTAGTAACGATTGGTTGCATATTTAAAGTTGCATAAAATTGATAACTAATTGATGTCTTGGACTGAAGCTAATATTGAATTCATACATTATCTTCGACATTTGATTACAGATCAAAATTAAAAATTTCGTTTTAATATCATTTTTACATATTTTTCAAAATCCGGTATGCTAATGACTGTAAATATGATCTGTTCATTTATTTTAATTGCAAGTATTATTCTAATGGAACAAAATAAATCGCGAATTTCCGAATGCAAAGCAAAACATTTTAACTTCATAGACAAAGTTTATTTTTAAATTTTACCTTTTTTTCAAATATTATTTATCATTCACGTAATTTTTAAAAATATACCTTTATGGTATAATATTCAATTCAAGAGAAAAAAAAAGAAATATGTTTATTTTCTCAAGCATTTTGGCTTGATAGCAATAAGATTATCTTAAAAATATAAGAACCCTTTTGTGTAAAAAAATATAATTTAAAATAAAAGATATATAATTTAATATAAGAATAAATGTTGTGTAAAAATAATATAAAACTAGTTTAACATTTTAAAATTTATTTTTAATCATATAAAATAATATGCAAATTGCATGGCAGTGACAAAGCAAAATATCTATCAGCTTCTAAAGAAATTTGAACAAAGTATTATTCTTCTAGTTATAAAGATATTATTCTTATTCTCTTTTTTTATAGTAACTCTGACAATATATCATTAAATTTTGAAGTTTATATATTTTTATGATGATTTTAAAATAATTTCATTACCTTGAATTTTGTCTGCATTAAATTCCTGCTGTGCGCAGGTGGTTAGTATCCCAGCTAGATTAAAAGAAAACCGATTACAATTGAGAAAAAAATAATTTTGTCACAGAAAAGATTTAAAAAAAATTTTCACGATGTCATTCTCCTTGGAATTTTTTTCTTAAGAGATAGCTCACGTGCTGAGATTTGGGTTTCTTTTCCCCATATGATAAGTAATAGAGTCCACAAATTATTTATCAAGCTTTAACTTAAAGATTTGCTTTTTATAGCTTCAGATTAAGAAAAAAAAGTAAATGATGAACTATAATTTTTTTATTGTGGATTCAAGCTTCGGGCAAAGTTAAATTAACTAACCAAACTTACTTTAATGAAAATCATATGTAACGGCAAAATCAACTATAATTAGAATAGCTTAGAAAACAATTAAAATTGATAAAGAAATTGTTTAAAGAATTTTTCATCTTAATTTAGGTGTCCCTCCGTTTAAGTAAAAAAATGTGGGTTTTGAAAGAAATGTATAGGAAGAACAGATGTAAGACAGATTATAAGATTATACATCAGAACAGATGTAAGATTATACATCAGAAAGTTTGTGTTATTAAGTGCAAAGCATTCTGATAGAAATTTGAAACTGTTAGTAAATTTCATGCAAACTCTATAAATCCAACTGAAAATAAGAAAATGACGTATTGAGAATTGATGACATATAATATGTATTTTTTCCATTGCTATGATTAATTTTTTTGTATTATTTGTAAATTAGTCATAATATAGTGTGGTATACATTGTTTTCCTGCATTACATTGAAGAGGAGTATGGTACTTGTATATTATGTATAGCACAATAAATCATAAAAAATATAAGCTGTCGCCAACAATCTTATTGTCTGTTTGGGATTTTATATATAATAGAACTTAACAATCATGGTGCAATTTGAAAATTTCTAGGTAAACTCATTATTATAGAATAATCTGAAAATCGCCAGTAAACTTGAGAATGCAACCATCTTAGTATCTCATGTATAAAAGGTAATAATGAATTCTTGGTATAGTATGTATAATGACATTTGGCGATATTGACGCAATCTGAAAATCATCGATTAAACCTGGGGGCCGTAAAAATAAACAATAATCTATTACAATAACGCAAGATTGATATAATACCAAACAATATAGTATTATTATAGACAACAATAATAATCAAGTAAGTGATTCTAACTTTGATATAATACAAACATTTCTTCCTTAACTATTATTATGTTTATAATGCTATGTATTTTTTTTACAAAAATATTAATTTTTTTCCGAATTTGAAAATAGTTTTGATTGTTTATTTTTTAAGTTGGAAACTAATCCTAATTTAATTAACCTTATTTTACAACAAACCATTTTAGTCTAAATTTGTTATTTACATTGCCAAGATTAGTTCATTAAAAAATATGAAAAAACAATCATGGCAGTTAGTTTGGTATGTTACAATTATTATTTTATTTTATTTCATGGCAAAAATAATATATTGATATATCCATTATGTTTTACATTGGAGGAATGCTATTCCTGTTATTAAATTATTTGCTATAGATTTCGTTTGCGAATTTCGACTCACAAGATGAACAATACATTTATATGGGTTCATTTCAATTTTATTTATTTTTCCATTTATTCTATTTTATTCATTTAAAATTATATTTAATTTCTCATTTACTCTATTTAATTCATTTAAATTCTATATAATTTCTCATTTATTCTATTTAATTCCTTTAAATTCTATTTAGTTCATTTAAATTTTATTGAAATAGGTTCATTTAAAAAGGAAAATAACACAAAAAACATGGTAATTATCGGCTTCTTACAATTATTACTAATGTATTTTATTTCATGTAAAAAAACAATAAATTGGTTTATTCATTGTATTTTACTTTGAAAGAATGTGATTATACTTATTGAATTATTGCTACAAATTTCGTTTACGGATCTCGACTCATAATTTGAACATACTTTTTTATTTTTTATAAAAAATACACTGAAACGGGGAAGTTCCCCATTTCGAAGAAGTAAATGACAAAGTTCCAGAAAATCCATCTCCAATCGCTTCCCTGATCATATGAATCGGAAATGGCAAAATCCCCAGTAATTAGTGCATCAATCTGATTCTCGAAATAGGAAGTGAACTCGAGAAGCAGAATTGTTCCACTGGAAACAGCGCTGACGTGAATGACGTGATGAGGGGCACTGACGTGAACGTGCCGATTCATCTCGACTGCGGATGAGAGTGGAATCTCTGAATCGGCAATAATTGAGCTCGATTTTCCCTCGTTTAAAATCTCAAGTGTCCATGCCCTAGGCATAGAAGAACTACTGATTTGCCATTCCTGGACGGAGATTCCATCGGCCAAATTGTATTAGGATTCGAAATTGGGGAATCAGAGATTTTGATTAGGTGCCATGGGGTGTATCGAACGAAACGATTGCAGGTGCTATTGTAATTTGTATTATATTTGTCGGCATGGGTTTTATGAGATTACTTTATAGATTGATGGAGACGATGGCATTGTTATATGCAGGGAATAAAATAATTTTTTAGATGATATGCATTTTGGAGTTAATAACGGTGTTAAGTAATCAGGAGCAGACATTTTCAATTCCTTTTCATAAAAATGGCTATGGCACTGCTTAATATCACAATATTCCCTGTTTTTAAAAGTTCAGATTTATAAACATTAGATATATCATGCAGTCTTAAATTACGAAAAAAATCTGACATAATATTTGTTTACTAAAAGCATTTACATACTTCTGAAACACAGGCAAAATATCTTTTAATTAGATACTGCTAAATAAAAAAATATGAAGTAAAAATAAATAATGTGAAAATGAATATTTCACATTGGTTTACATCCCAAAAATCTTTAATTTCCATGCCAATTAGTTATATTTTCTTGATTCATCAAATACAGCCTATTAACATTTTCTAATTTATCTTTCTAACTTTTTCTAAATTACCTTTTTTCCTAATTTTCACAAAATAATCTTCTATTCTTTATTTCTATTGCATAATAGCTGTCTTTAATGATTAGCCAGCTGATTCGTCTAAATTATAAGATGTAGAAAGGTAGGTTGAATTTCATTGTCGGTAAATTAATCTTACTGACTTTTTTCACAAAATGCTTTTAAATCTTATATATTATTTTAGAATAATTGGTATTATTTCAGAAGACTTTGACAATTACGTTCATTATACTCTATGCCTTTCCAATTTTCTGTTCCTTAAAGTTTGAAGTTTCGTTTTGAAAGCAAAATAATTAAACTAACTAATACAGAAACTTGCTAGTTGAATCAAAACATATTCGTTGGACGTTTAAGGACAGAAAAGAGAATCAATCAACATTGGAGATTTGTAAGTACTACAGAATATTTTTTTATGATTTAGATAATATATCAGAGGACTGCACAATATATAGTTCTATGATTTAATTAAAAAACCTTCGTGTTTCAGTAAGAAAGTAAAGCATCAAGCTAAAAGAGCAACAATATAAAAGTGTTTGACAATATACAATTTTTTTAAAAAAACATCAATGCTTATTTTTGAGTTAAACATTACCTATAATTGCCATATTATTCAAAAATGTTATTAATCACGTGATGTAATCAGAAACTTATTAAATACGGAAAATATTATCTCAAACTGGATCAAATAATAAAAACTATAATAAAACTTTAATAATATAAACCAGTTCTTGATACTTTGATTGACAATAAAAGAAGAAGAAAAAAACTTGTATGAAAAATATTTGAGAATCATTGACAACTATATGGGTTTCAATCACAATAATGAATATACTATTGTAAAATATGCTTAATATTATATCCAAATGATAATTAAATCTAGACTAAAAGATTTTACAGCAATTAAAAATTATTATAAATATTATTTTTCGAATTCAAAATGGTATAAAGGTCATTTTTTCCCAAAAATAATATCCGGTGTTATGGTGAGAAAGCACTAAAAGATATGGCTAATTTTTAATTAATGGTTATAGTCTAACTGAATTTATCATTAATATTCTAATTGATTTTTTTTTAAATTTCTGATTTGCATATTCCTTCTCTCTAAAGTATACAGTTTTACCTTTGGTAGCTTTAGGTGAAACGATCTGACATATAAAAACGTCAACACACACATTTTCCTTTATTATTAGTGGAAATATCAATCAGTCAGTCTCAAACCTTGTAAATTTAAAGTAAAAATAATTTGGCAACACATCATTTGCATGAAACTCGTATTTTCAGGGCCAATTTTTTGAAATCTAAAATGTCTGTTTTTCATACTCGATTTAAATGACAAACTGAAATACATTAAGGAGACTTTGTTCTTTGGAAAGAATAATGCTATCTTATCTCACCATGACATGTCATTTAAAAAGTATATGTTTTTTTGAATTCCCTACCCGTCATCATATAAGTATAATGGAATTTTATTTAAGAAAATTGATAGAGATATTTTAAAAGACGCATGAAAATGTTACATTAAAATAAGAATTATATTATTTGAAAACAAAGACAAACAATCATCGATTAATCATTCATTAATTATATCATATCATTATTCTTTAGCTATAAGAATAAAAATAGCATAAAAAGTAAAATTCAGAAAATACAGGGAAAAAATATAAAATACAGAAAAGATTTTCACAATGTTACGTGTTTGTGCCGGTGTCCTAGCATAGGGATAGTGCTTCTTCCACTGATCTGAGCATCCTGGGTTCAAGTCCCGGTTCGGGCATGGTCATTCTTCTTCTCTGTTCCACCTGTTGGTTGGTTGAATGTTCCCCCCTGTAAAAAGGGCTTCTGCAAGCGAAATAGCTAAGTCGCACTCTTGGTTTAGTTGGCGCTACTGAAAAAACAAGAGACGCTCACTCAGCTGTAATCGCTGACAGATAACTGTTAGTGAGCTTGTACAGCGCCATACATATATTTTCAAATCAAAACTAACTATTTCAAATATTTTTTTATAGAGCATATGTTTCCAGAATTTGCAGATCATTTTATTTATAACACTAAAATTCTTAATTTCAAGGAAAATAAAGTGTTAGTCGTTAAATTTAATTATATTATGAATTATATAATTTTCAATTTTATGTAATGTTTATTCTATCTTCGTCTTACAGAAATAACATTTTTATGCAGTTTAAACAAATCTTACTGCTTGAACATAGTAAAGATCGACAGGAATCTACTTTAATAAAGTACAAAAAAATATTCGTGATTTTTATCTTGAGAATTTTTTATTGTGATATGGTATTTTGCATAGCAATTAAAATCCACAATTGCCGAAACATACATAAAAAAATCTTTCATTAGAAAATTCACAAAATGAAAAAAAATACCAGCATGTATTGGAGTTTAATATTATTGTCTGAACTAATTTTATTTTAGATTATTTTTTCAGAAAAAGCCTTGAAATATAGGTTTAAACCTTTTTTTTATATTTGATTGAAATAAATATCTAAGCTTATATTAAATCAACGGAAAAAGAAGATTTATTAGAGTTACCGTTTTTATTTCTTCTAGAAAAATGAAAACATATGCATTTATTATTTATTTATCTTTCTTGAATCTCTGTACCGAACGTAACTTTTAACTCCATAAAAAGTGCAAAAAATTGTTTGTGATTGGTGGTATTCAATTGTTCAGTGCTTTCTTTTCGAAAGAAAAAAGAATGGAACGAATTTAAAAATAAATGCACCGTATTCTTCTGCTCCGAAGGATTCCCAATTTTTTTCCAAGCTCTTTTTTTTCTCTTCGATAAGTTAATTACTGCTTGTTTGAGATCCAAATCAGACAAATGGAATTAAAACACACGCCAGAATATATATAAAAAAGTTTTTGCTTAAACAGTCAATAGGATTTGAAAATAAGAAGAAAAACTTTCTGTTTAAAACATTTCGTAAATTAAATAAAAATAATTTTCTAAAAGTTTTTATCTTTTTTTTAAAGAAGTAATTTGATTCCAGTGATTATTTCTTATTTCATGTCGTATTTTTTTGTTCTCTTTCATGAATATTTCTAGCTTTTTAATATTTTTCTTTATGTAAATAAGAAAACATATTTTTAATTTCATATTCAAATTCAATTATAGAACATGTCTGGTTAAAATGAATTAATTTAGTTTATTAGTGTTAGAAATGAACAATTCTTAGAATTTTTTTTATGTTAACTATGAACGTTTTTAATAGCTAGCTAACTGTTGTGAGATAAAATAAAGTTCAGAAAATGAAAATTTCCCTTTTAGTCGAAATGTTCCCGAATTTTTAAAAATCATTTATCTATGAAATTATTTATCGAAATTCTAATTAAAATAATACAAAAATGTCTGGAATTTGCATTTTTCTGAAATATAAAAGTCTCTTAAGAATTTTTTTTTCCTATTTAATGTAATTCGATCACAAATATGTATAAAAGAGACAAACAAAAGGATTTTTTGAAAGTCGTTGTACAGCTGGAAAGTTAGAAAATGATAAATAAAAAAATCTGTAAAATTAATTAACGAATTCAACGAATTTTCAATAAAATGGCTAAAATATAGGTAAAAATCTTGCATTTTATATCGATTTTTCCTTTTTTTTAAATTTTTATTTATTATTAGTTATCTTTGACAACCATCACCGTGACTATGAAATATCCTAATAGTGTCAAGTCCCATGACATCATAGCGCTATTAAAACCGTAACTGTCCGTGTGATTTGTCTTCTAAAATTCAATAAAAATGATGCTGTAACTTGACATCTTTATTCATCGTGTAAATTATACATATATTAAACAAAATTCTTTTTCCTACGCTCTTAACAATGAAAAAAAATCCCTTTTATACATTTCATAAAACACTAAAAACGGTTTGAATTTTTGTGCAGCAATAAAATCTATTACAAAAAATTATGCAAAAAATATTTTGCAAAATTACCTAGGCTTACGAAAAAAATTGTACTACAGCTAGTATGCATTGTTAAAAGGATTGTTGTAAAGGAAGTTTTCAAAATTTTTAGTGCGCAGGTCATTTTTGTAAACATCTTTGGAAAAACACTCAAAATTTTCTTTTTAAACTAATTATCAAAAAATCACTCCGAGGTGCACATTCCCACCCTTTAAAGTACATATGTGCCAAATTTGATATTCTGGATCAAGCATTCTGTTTTGTATAGCGGCATTATTGCAACTTTCTCCTTCATCAATTGTACAGCATTATAGAAATCTAAAAAAAAAATGTGAATTAGCTAATGATGAATGTTGTTAAAAAACATTCAGGAAAATTATGCATGTATGATAATTGCAGTGATGTTGTTAAATAGATAATATTTCACATTTTAAGATCATGTAAAAAGTAAAAAAGTAATATTTTCTGGATTTATCGCAGAAATACATCAAAATTCTGCCTAAATTTTATTTAATAAAAACTTTTTGAGATGCATTTCAAAATTAAATTTATGCCAAATTCCAAATTTGGTATCTCCAGGTCTAACACTCTACCTTATAATGTGCAAGCGTACACGCACACACATTAATTAATCTTTACTATTATTGAAAACGCTAATATCTAAACTCGTCAATTTTTTGGTCTCATTAACTGGCTAATGATTTCACGAATTGGAACTCTGTTTTATTTTAAACATTTTATGCAACTAAGTTGCTCGTGTCTTTGAAGGAAAATTCTTTAAAGCCTTTCTACATATGTTTAAATAATTTTGTAGCAGAATTATGTTGGTAAAATTAACTTTAAAGCTTGTATTTCTTTCAATTGCATCAGTCATTTTAGGAAATTGAAAAAGTTAGAATTCTTGTTTCATAAGAAATAAATTTATTTTTCGAAGTCATTATGAAAAAAAAAAAAAGTTGGATTTGAAAAATCTTTTAACCGTTTCACTGATTTTTTTCCTTTACTATGAAATTAGATTGAGCCTTCAATTTTGGAATGTTTTGTCGTTTAGATTCATTTAAAGTATCCAAACACGTTAAAAAGATCGATTTTTGCTAAAAATGGCATTTTTTCAAAAATTCTTTTATTCGATCGACCAGTTTTTTGAGCTATCCAAAACAGGTTTGCTTTTGTCTCAACATTAATTAGAAGTCAAAATGTTAATATTTTAGTAATAATCAGTAAACCGGTTAGTGGACATTTAAATAACCGGAAGTACCGATTTAAAAGGCCAGAAACATATAAATTTATTTATAAATACGGAAAATGTTTTGCACAGAGAAACACAAAATGCCAATGAGAATTTCAATGGTGTTTGTGGAAATTTGTACCTAAAGAAGCTCTGAATCCTCAGATAAGGGGTATTTATGTCTGTAATACATTTTAAAGAAGTTTTTATAGGATTACTGACTATCCTTAAGGTAGTTGGAATGTATCCTAGTGCAAATTCAGTTAGAACATTTGCTGAGCTCGAAAAAGACAGAATAAATGAAAGCAGCATTCACTACCAATTGCAAAAATTGCCAGAAAAAAAATTAAATGATTAAAAAAGAAAAATTATCAAAAGATGAGAAGGAAGAAGCAAATGTATAACTGTAGTGAATTTTAGTATGTACGCCCATAATTTATTATTAAAACATGTTACTGTATACTTTAAAGCATTTTTCTCGAAACTGATTCTTACTCATTTTTTGCTCACTTCAAATCAAATAACTCAAAATATAACTATCATCTTACTATGAAATTTGATGGACTTTGACTTTATATTATTTTATAGGGAATGAACTAAAAGAATTTAGATCGAGTGAATATTTTTTTTTAATTTACAACCTATTGTTTGAATAATAATCCCAGAAATTTACTAAAAATCTCATGATAAATATTCGACTGATTGTAAAATTTTTATTTAAAATTATAACCATACGAATGTAGTTCATTTCCTATAGAAAACGTTGTAGTTTATTTTAGTATAAGTTTTGTTAGGATGAGAGTAATAGTTTTTGGTGCAGCCAATTTGAAGTTTTTTAAAAATTTGCTTAAATTTATGCTATTAAATGCCAATTTTCAATAATTATGAACGTTTATTTCAGATAATGACATCCTATTGCTAATCTTTAATAGTCTTAAACCCAGAAATATGGTTAAAGTAAGTCTACACCATGTTTTTCTAAAAACGCTGTCTGAACGTGTTCGGATACCTTAAGAATTTAGATAGAACACTTGAGATATTTATTTATTCTTTGTAATGTTCGTATAGCATTATAGTATGAATAGCTTAATTGCTGATTGAAGGAATCAAAATGAGATAAATCGATGCACGCACGGGCAAACCAGTTATCGCAGGAAAATATTCTATAAAAGTTTGCAAGCACTTTGTATCACAAATCTATACACTTTTTATATGAATCATTTCGTATACTTATTGAGATCACAGTAGAAAATGTCTGTCTAAGAAACTAACATATTTAATAATTTCCTTTGACATATATGAATATATTTAACTATTTTTTAATCTTTGTTTGGTTTTCAAATGCAAATGAAATAAAAATTTATTCGTTTTTATAAATTGCACACTTTTCCTGATGATTTCATAAAATATGTGGAAATAGTATACAGAGATACACAGCTGATGTAGAACAATGCTTCCATAGCATTTCCTCTTCTGTGCGTTCGAAAGTTCTTCCTCCCCGAGATTATGCTCCTCCCCTCTGAAAGTTTCCATCGATTCCTGGTAAGTTGCCTAACTACAGGGACTTCGCTCAATAAAGATGATATTTTGGGAAGCGCCCGGCGCCTCCTGCTCCCTGCAATTAGGTTCCCCTCCGTTGCTCAACATGGCCCGGGCACAAGTTGCGCATTTAGTCCCTCTCAGGTCCCGGAATCCTCACGAACAGCTACAGATATTGACTACAAGGAACACTTTTGGACTTCCAGGGGATTTCCGAATTTCACTTTGTTTGGGTGAAAGATAGGATCTCTATGCGTTGCTATATATCAACCCGGAATAACTCCCTCCAGAGTTAATTTGTCTTCTGGGACACAATGGAAGGGCATGCATATTGATATGTGATTGCATTTCAATTAAGTTTAATTTATTATGGGTTTGAGTACTTTTTAAGAACATAATTTATTCTCTAGATTGAATTTTGATATCACTTTAGTAAAAAATGCAGTCTTGTAGGGTTTTTTTTTTGGTTCTGTGCATGTTTATAGAAATATAATGAATATTAAAATACATACTTTAAATGTAGCATATTTAGCTTTGCAATATACTTTCAGAAGTCGCAACTTTGCTAATTAAAATTTGCAGTATTCCTCTCTTAAAGGTAGAATTCATCCATGATAATCCTTCGCTAAATATATATATATATATATATATATTTAAGGGAGGCATTTTATGTACAAGAAGGGATGGTAAAACTTACCGTTTTACCATCCCTTCTTTACCGTTTACATTGCGATACAAGTGCAAAAGAGACATACATTTTTCCCTTCAATCATTTGATTTTGAGATTTTGGTAAGGATTTCTTGATACATGTCGATTTAGGAAACTGAATCTTTGGTATCATTAAAAGAATATTGTAAACATAAGGAATATTTATCCCTTTATTCTGAGAGTGAGAACATGTTGAATTTGTCAGTTTTCCAGAGCGCATGTAGAGTTAATTAAATAAAAAAGTGAGGTTTGGACCAGTAAATAAGAGAACATTTTAAAATGATGTTAATATGCACTAAATTAAGATAAAAATTAGGGAAATTATTAGAATTAAAATTAGATAAAAGAATGCCATTACACACACACATACATGTATATATATGCATGTGTATATTTGCAAATTTTTTTGTTTAACTTCAGCTTTTTGCTTTTCATTATTTCTCTCATGTTAAAATAATTAGTTTACAAAAAAATGGAGATTTGATGAAATCAGTATATTTTATATAATAATAATTTTAAAGAGAGGAAAAAACAGTATTTTTTTATTTTCATAAAAAGCTTTTAGTTCCTT
Organism: Argiope aurantia; assembly: GCA_026543865.1. Lineage (NCBI taxonomy): Eukaryota > Metazoa > Arthropoda > Arachnida > Araneae > Araneidae > Argiope > Argiope aurantia. The sequence continues at coordinate 262,687 of JAPMOR010020965.1, forward strand.
AGATATTCCTTACAGCTTCTACATTTACCGTATTATTTTTTCTCTAAATTCCATTCCTTTTTTATTTGTGGTTAAATTCTTTATTTTAAGAGAAAAGCTTTAAGAAACGCTTTCTAGAAAAGAAACGTGTCTCATAAGCACAAACAAAAATCTTTCTTTTAAACGGTAGAAAACTGGAATATGCAAAAAATGTCCAGAGTAATTAAGGCTAAACGCTAAGAATATGAGGATGTTGTTACGTAGAACAGTACATTAGGCATCTGTTTTTAACATTTTCAAATGCATTTATATTTCTTTTATGTACTTTTAAAGAGAAAAACATTGCATTCTTTAAAAATTCCTTAACTCATTATGGTCTTAGGATGTTACAAAGAATTGGTTACATATCAAAAATTAAATTATGAAATGCGCAAGTAGTTTGTAACCTAATACCATCACTAAATTTAAAAAAGATCTTTTCTACATGCATCCAATAATTAAAATAATTTATGAAAATGTGGTTGAAATTACAACTTTTTAGTAAAAATTATCCACATAAATGAACAATTTATGTAATATTTTGAAAAAATAATAAAGTTGGTCTATTTCTTTTCATATGCTCTATTTAGAAGGCACAATCAACGAAATTTAATTATTCGTAATTATTTAAATCAATTTTTAACAGAAATATTAGTTTTGTTTTTGATATATCAATAAAAATATGAAATATATGCATACATATTTCTTTGGAAAATAACAAAATATTATGCATTATTTGGGAGAACAATGGCAGATAGCAAAAAATATTTGTATGTTAAATAAGTCTTTCGAACTTTTTTAGTATAAAATGCACAAGTAATCAACATATTATAATAACGGTGCAATAAAGAGTTGTTGAAAATTTATTCTTCATTTTCTCTATATTCGGCATAGCATTTGAATGTATTGAATAAATTTGTCCATAGATCATAATTTAATCTATTTTTCACCTTGAGAAAGCAATTTTGTAGTTTTTC
>JAPMOR010020965.1:264081-293782 GCA_026543865.1 Argiope aurantia
GTATGCGCTAAAGAATCGTATGAAAAACAACAGTTAAGCTCTAATAGTTAGGTTTACAGCGAGAGAATATCAAGTTTTCAAATTTCAACGCCAACTTTTTTTTTTCTTTGGAAGGTGTTTTTCACAGAAACTAAAAACAATAAAAAACTTTCGAACTGTATCCGCAGTATAAAAATCTCCAGCGTTAGATAGACTGAAAAGAAAAGAGAAAACAACTTTGTCGTTCTTTATAAAGACGTTCCTTTCGGTATGGCGCGTTCTTTGATTCTAGGCACCATTTGCCGCGTGCAAATTATCATCGTGGTTGAAGTAGACCAAGTAGGAAATTTACGAATCACAATAAAATGTTTTTCTCTATTGTTACTCTGCTGTTATTGGTAATTTTCTCTTTTCTTTTTGATCTGTCTAACGCTGGTGATTTTTGTGTTACAGCTACCGTTAAACGCTATTCATTGTTTCTTGATATAGAGAACTAATTTCAATAAAAAAAGTTGGCGTTACCTTTTAAAAATTTTGAAATTTTGTCATTGTAACCTTAATTATTGGAGATTAATTGTTGCTTTTCATATGATTCTAGGGCATATACCACAAAATAAATTGATCCAAAATTTTATTCCATTCCTGTGAATCGTATGATTGTTACGGTCTCATATATTGGGATAGTTTTTTTTACAATTACCCTGCACTGAATTGTGGAATGAAAGGAGAACATCCAAAATTTCATATTTGTTATAAAATTTTCTTATTTTATTGCTGTTGTTATTTATCTTATTACTTGTTAAGAATAATTGTTAAATTTTGAATTCTGTGTCATAATAAGATAGGCAAAAATGAAATCTACTTCAAAACTAGAGTTTGAAAGTGAATTCATATTCTGTTTCAACGTTATTCAAAAGTACATATAAAAATAAAATTTTGTATCGTCTGCTATCTAAGACAAGTATAAAGAGTAAAAATTTTCGTATAAACAAGGGAAAAGTAGAAGAATAAACGGACCGTTATTTTGCGTCCACAAAATCGTCAGTTTATGCTAGGAATTGGGAAAAGATAGTTCCCATGGCAACCGACAACCTGGTTTTCTTCAATGAAAAAGAAAAATTTTGCAATGATAAACATTTCAAATGGCAACTGCTTTTTAATAACGTATTCGCCATGTTCTGTATCTGTTTGCCACAACAGTTTGGTAATTTAATCTCATTCAGAAACGAGAATTTCTGTCATTTGTTAGAATCTGAAGTTTTCTCTAGCAATGCAATCCAATAAAAAGTAAGAAACTCTTCTTAGAATGAATAATAATAAAAAGGTAAATTCAGAGAAGAAGAGTTGCTTATTTATTTTTGCTTTTTTAAATATGTCATATGTTTTACAAATCAAATATTAGTTTGTCATTTTTGCTTTCTGGTACACGTAGTGTAGAGAAAATACATTAATCTTAAAAAAATTGAACGATTTTGACAAATCTCCAAGTTTTCGATCTCCATGAGTTCGAAAAACACATTTTTAGAAAATACTATTCCGTCTGTCGGTCTGTGACAAAAATAAGTCAAAACTTTCTGAGTTCGATTGTTGTAATTCGGAATACGGTCTTTACACCAAATTTGCAGATTTCTGTGAAATTTCAAGTAAAATCCTTTCTGCCAAAGTCCATCTGTCCGTCTGTTCGAATTTATATTAACACGATAATTACAAAGCGAACAAAGATTGATAGTTAAAATTTGATAAACAGATTTAAAATTTATAGAATACACACTTGTCAAATTTTGAACAAAATCCAACTATGGGTTGATTGTCTGTCGGTCTGTACCTTCAGAAACATGTAAACGCAATAATTAAAAAACGAAGCGACTTAAATATGTCAAATTTGGTATGAGATTTCGTGCATGCCAGTGTCATTTTGTGTCAAATCTTTTATTCCAATTGCTTGAAAAAAATATATCTAAAACAAAAATTCAATTTTTAGATACTATTAACGCATGCCAGGGATTAATGGCTGAATGCCAAATCATTCTCTAAGGATCACACGATAGAATCAGCAAAAATGCTAAAATCACGCCAAAAATTAGTACTTCGTAACTAATGTCCGCTAAGTCTTTTCCTGGCATGACAAATTTCTTAGAGAGTGTGTGAGAGAGTTTTTGTTTTGGGGGAGGGGGGAGAGGCACTTCCGCGGGTTTATAATTCTGATTCACTGCAGAATATATTGTTCGTTTACAATTAATTTTATTTGTTATGAAACGTAGAAATATTTGTTTTATTCAGTTAATAATCGTTTTTATAATCTAAACTGGTTATAATGTCTTTTCCTAATTACTAAACATTATGACAATGAATATAAAGTATTCTTAAATTATTCTGATAGCGCATCAAATACAGAATAATTTATTTTACATTCGATTCTTATCAAAATGATTTATTTAACGAAGAATATATTTCACTGTTATTTGGTTCTATCAATTCAAATCGGCTAATATATTCAATGTCAGTTTTGTGGTTACATAAAAGGAAAGGCATTTGTAACGCCAGTTGAAGATCCTGATACACTCTAAGTCAGGAGTTGTGTATAGTGTGATGTAACGAAACGGTCATATTTTATTATTAACTTTCTATGTTTTCTATGGAAACTCATAAGTAAATGTTAAAAATTTCAGAAATTATGTGTTTAAATAAAAAAAATTGATGACATTTTAGTTTAAAGCGATGAATCTTTTAACTATGAATCAATTAATCATTTTAATATGCAATTAATCTTTTAAATGTTTATCTACATGTTATATTAATCTACATGTTATAACATGTAACACGTATTAATATTTATCTACATGTTATAAAATCTCTTTGGGTTAGTATTATGGAACCGATGGTGATAGAAAACAGTACTAATTAGTATATATTTCGACCAGGTGGGACTTAGCATTTTGATATCATTCTATAGATCTGGCACTTTGATGCTTATATAAATGTATATATAACAATAAAAAACTCTAAAACCATAAAAATAAACACGCAATACCCAAACATGAAAAAAATAGAGAAAGAATATTATGAAATTTGTCCTTTAGGAGCGGAAAATTTCTTATTTTTCTTTTATATGGCTAATAAAAATATGTTAAAATGTAAATTAATTAAAAAAATACACCGCCATAAGAAGTTGAACATTTCTAAATTAAAAACAGTATATAAAAATTTCAGCATGAAGTATGATATATTTCAAAGTTACTTCAAGAAAGACAAAATATTTTTTTAAAAAAATAGCTTCCATTTATCAAGTATTAGGAACGAAAGAAAAAGGAGCAATTCTGGCAGCTAAATTCATCAAAACTCATTTTGATATGTCTGGTTTTTATTGCTACCGTGTTTTGAAATTACCAAAACTGAAAAAGAAAAATCGCTACAACGAAAATTAAAACTCGAAATAATTTAGAATTAAATCATGATGATTACCTGTTATTTATATATGTATTTAGATGCCATATGAATTCCAAAGTTAGAGATTAAAAGACTTTTAGTTTTCTGTGTTCATTTATTTTCCGAAATGTTTTATCTGTTTGAAAGCTTTTAAGATTCCAATTCCCTTTATTAAAACTTAAATGCAGTGACGTCGAATATAAGAGATCAAGGCAGATAAAACAAAATGCTAGCTGATAATGTAGCAATAAAAGTGATGCATTTCACTGACACTATAAGATAGACTTAATCTTCATTTACGAAAGGCAGCAGTATTTCGTTGAAATGCTTCCAGAGCGATATCCTGCATTAGAAGTGCATTAGTTCACTTTTATGTTAGTGCTGTTTCAAGTAAGATGTCAGATCAGTGTCAATCTTTATTTACTTGATTTTGGCATCGACGCTTCGGATGTCTTGCTCGCGGATAATCTGAAGCTTACTTTTCAGTTGAAGATTACATAAGTTAATTCTACTTTCATTTTCAAGGCATGCAGTTTGCATCAGTTTTAAGACTACTTAATATTTATTTATTTGTTACTAACCAGCTGTTGGCTACCAGCTGGTTAGCCAAGAATATTTTCAATGCTGGATCTCAAATAATTCCTTTATGCATAATTTAGTGTTTATAATTCTTTTATCTAAAAAATTGACTCTTAAATATTTTATGTGATATAAATTTAAGTAGTGTTTAAATAGACTTACTTCTGGTTTGCTCTTTCAGTACAGTAATTTTCTAAATAGAGTCGAAACAGAAGTTAAAATCGCATGAAAGTCGCAATTATCTTTATTGTTTAACATCTTGTTTGATTGTTGCGTTATGCCCTTTTGCAATTTCTTTCTTTCTCATGTTCTGTTATTTCTAATATTAAATTGGTACAGTACATTATGATGGCGTGTTCAACAATATATTAAAATATGCTGAAAAAAATTAAGGATTAGAAATGCAAGGCATTTTTCCTAGCTTATTCAATATCATGTTAAACTATGCTAACAGAATTTGTAAATATAGCATGAAATAAAACTAGATAGAAAAATATTTATTACAAAGAAAGTGAAACTATAAACAGAATCTTCATTCGTTGGCTTTTGAGGTGCCATAAAGTCACGTGATTAAATCTTTGAGGAAATTATAGAAAGAATTTAATTGCAAAAATGAAAAGTATTGTTGCAAATTTTAAAAAAAGTGTTTAGTTAAATAAATAGTTTGGAAATATATTAAATATTAATGTGTATAAACTGAAGTCATAATGATATGTTATTGTTCATTTAGTTACAAAAGAATTACTCTTAGGTGTCTAGACATTCGGATAAGATTCGGCCTGATTAATAAATTTTGTGAAAATTATCCTTATTACAATTTGTTTCTTGTCAACCTTATCTACTTTGCGTCTTTTCTTGGACTGAAAAGTGGAAAATTAAAAACTTAAAGAATATCTAAAAATCAAACGCTTTCCTAAAATTCCCCAAAATCGGAATTAAAACAATTGCCAATTGAAAGATTTTGCATATCTGCACTAAAAATGTCTATCAGACTATAAAAAATGCAAAAAGAAATATCTCTTGGACAGAAAAGAGAGAAACTCAAAACAAAAAGAAAGAAAGCCTCAAAATAATTGCCATCAAGATCCCTAGCCAGTTGAAAAATCTTGCAGATCTACACTGAAAAGGTCTGTCAGACCTTCAAGAATTCAAGCAGAAATATCTCTTGGACTGAAAAGTGAGAAGTTCAAAACATAAAGAATATCTGCATTTTGAGCAGGTTTTGCAGATCCATATTGAAAATGTCTATCAGACTTTCAAGAATTCAATACATATTTCTTATCAGAATAAGCACTAATCTGACAGATGAGGGTATTACTTCAATCTTGATGCTTAAAAACTTTACAGTCTGTACATAATTCCAGGCTACTAAAATAAAGCCTTCGTCTAATGAAAGTAGTACATTTCAATCTATAGATATTTTAGTTATGCCATTTCAGATTCCATAGTACAATTTCTGAACAATCGATTTCTTTTCGATTGTTCTGGAATTTTATTTTATATTTACATAATTTATCGTTAGAGATCTAAATACTAACTTACGTGTCTCTACAAAAGCCTAGTATATATATAAAAAAATAGCTGAAGATGAAAAAGATTACTATGATTCCATAAAAAATGACGAAGAGCATTCCATACTTTTGAAGAATCAGCCTTTTATCTTTTAAGATTACGTTAAAAAGACTTATAATAATGAAAGGGCAAAATATGATGAAGGTGACTCTCTCAAAAAGCATAATTCGAAAACATCTATATCTTTAATTTAATAAAGAATCAATAATTATAAAGAAATTTTGAAAAAATTATCGATTGTATATTTTCTTTGCGAGAATAAACGGTTTAGAATTGAAGAATACCGAATCCTTTTCTTAAAAGAATACACGGTGGAAAACTAAATAAATTAAAATCATATATTATTATATATACTTTTATTTTGTTTTGTTCATTAATTATATATACTTTTTTTATGTTTTGTTTTAGCAGTGTTCCAAAATCCATTATATGTAAACAAGAATGTGATCAATTTGCATCATAATATGTGTTATTTTTTGTGATCAAAAGTATTAATTTAATATTTAATATTTTAAAGCAGAGGAGGTTTCTTGATATATTCTGTTTGATATCTACGTTTCGATAATTTATTTTCCGCCTATTTCAAAATGTTTATTATAAAAATTTAGAAAAGCATTTCCAGTACGAGAAATTCATTAAAAAGATTTTCGAGAAACGTATTAGATATTTTCTTAATGAAACTTCTAACCTAATTTTTGTGATTTAAATGGAATAGTCTCAGTTGTCTTTTTTTCTATAATGTTTCTGAAACTGTCCAACTCCTGATATTGAAGGATTATATCTTAAATTTACATATGCATTCGTTTGAACTTATTTCACCATTCAATTCATACTGTGTATGTAATTATTTATTCACACTTTCGTAGTCAAAATAGTTCCTATTCCATACAAGATTGTGATTCAAATGGTTTAAAAATAAGATGCGTAGGCAGATAATTCATAAATCCAGTTAAATACCTCTGACAAGATGATTATACTGATATTTGCGAAGGAATTTGAATTTATAATTCTCATGCATCCCAGTTTCTGTGTCTTGTTTCGTAGTTTTTAAATTCCTTTTAATCATGAAGAATATATATTACTAAGGATCCAAATTTGTCTTATTTAATAATGAATGCAAATTCATTGTTTTTCAAAATTTGTCGAGATAGTTGCATGAATTTTTTAGAAAATTAAAAATTTTGAAAGTAGTTTCACTATTATAATTTTTTTAAATAGGATCTGGCTGGTTTTTACAATTATTTGACGTTTAGTAAAACTTTATATATTTTTTTTTACTAAACAGAAAGACTGGAATTTTTTTTTTTGCATAACTTAACAGTTTCCAAGTGATATATTCAATAAATCCTGAAGAAAGGCAGGATTTAGACAGGATTAGTAGGAATTTTAATATAGCAGTATTTATGACGTTTTATTTGTTATGTGAGAAAAATACTTAGCGTTTCTTATGCAGTTTGTTACTTTTTTACAGAGTTGATTAGTTATTATTTAAACAGTAAGCGTATATACTTTTTTATTTCTATAAAAAATATTTTATTCTTGCTTTATGAAAACGTTTTTATAAAGAGGTTTTGAGTAAAATAAAGAAAAATTATATTCATTGACTTTGGCTGCAAGAAAATAAAGCAAACGATTTTTTTAACGATTATTAGTATTATAAAAAATAAAATTATTTGCCTGTTTATTTTGAACGGGATTTATTGTCAGTATTATAAAAAATAACATTTTTTCTATGTTATCCAGACGAAAAATAACTATTTGCTTGTAATTAGAGTAATTATTTGCTTATATATATAATATTTAAATATATTAGAGGAATTTATATACATTTATAAATGGATGTTTCAAAATCAATTTTAGTTTTATTTCAATTCGATTTGTTTTACAAAGTGTTTCTTACATTTACAATAGATAAAAAAATTGTTGAACTGATTGAAAATTTATTCAATTTCTTTTGTTCTAAACTATCATTTTGAAATTTGCAGTTCTATATTTTTAGATCAGACTAGATGTTATTTCTATAATCAGTGAATTATAATATCTTTTAATGCGATTATATGTATATGTATTTTATTATACATATATAGTTTCCATCAAACTCATGAGTAAGCCTTCTATAATGTTTCATGTGAGGTTTCATACATTATCTTCTAAGATAATTGAAATGATTTCAAAAATATTTTTATTATTGGAAACAAATATGGGATTATTATTTCTTATCATATTTTGTATTAAATTTATTCCCAATATTATTTGGTAGCTACGAATAATCTGAGTTCATAATTTTCTTTTTAACTAGGTTATAAAATAAAATGTTAAAATTACTTTTCAAAAATCACATTTGACTCATTTTATAACAAGTTGAATTTAAAAACTGAAAAAGTGAGAACAGATAAAAGTTATGCTAGGCACATGCAAAATTTCACTAGTCAATTCAAATATTTATTATACATGAAGCAAACAATCAGAATAAAGCCATTTCAAAGTTTTTGTTTTGTTTACAATAAGATTAATTTTGTTCAAATCGTTCATTTCTAGAGCTTTAAAATCATTGATATTATAAAAATATTTTGATGTTATTATTAAGGCTCATTTTCAGTAAAATATATCTAACTCTAATATCCATCGTTATCTTAATATACGTTAATATTTAATTTATGTTTGAAATTCATGAATATTTGAGTAGTTAATTTCCGCAATGTTTGATACTTAATCAATAATACTTAAATCCGTTTAAATACGGTAGAAAGGAAGATTGATGGAAATTGATTTCCCAAATGTGTGACATTTTAATTTTATGCACATCTTCAAATAGATTTATTAAAAAAAGAAAGCGGTTAGAGCCTCAATATATCCATATGCATGTCATTAAAGCAAGAAAAAGAAGACACAGTTTGCAAGGAAAAGGTGTTGAGTTTCGTAGTATCGAAACAAGTTGGGCCCAGAGGAAGAATATATTTGTCAGATTCGCCTTCTCCAAGCATATTTTAATGTACATTATTAATTGATACGACATTTCTTGTACTAATAAGAGAAAAGGAAATAATTAAGAATATTTATTTAATTTGACGTACTCTATGTTTTTAAAATGGAATATTACTATCCAATTTTTTTCATTTAATTAACTGCTATATCTTTGAAAATTCATGAACTAGTATATTTTCGAACTCGAACAATATTTTAATGTTTTCAGAAATTAGCTATCATATAATCGATTAATTTAAATAAAATTTGATCCCTATCAATGGCGCTACCTATTAATGAATATTAAAAGTCCATTTCAGGTTTTTTAAAAAATATTTCGAATATTGAACTATTAATTGAAAGAAAGAAAAAAAAAATGTTGGAATAATTTCGTTCCCTTTTGCTTCAAATTCCAAGAAGCTTTTTGCAGAAAAAAAAATAACAAAAGTAAATATCATCTTAGTCATTAAATGTCAAAAAATATATTAGAAATGATATTATCTTTGATTACAGTTAACTTGATAAATTATATTGCAAATTTCGATAACGTATTGATTTATTCAATAATGTGAAAAAAATATATTTTATAAAAAAAATACTTTATTATTCTGGTATCTTTTGACATTAAAATAAAATAAATGTAACTATTTTTCTAAATAAAATTTAATTTCTCTGATTAAATTCTAATTTGGAATACGAATGGATAGAATGATACCTTGATTTAATCAAATATCGTTTGCTTAACTGTTGATATTCTTTTCATTAAAACATATTGTGAGAGCATTCTGATTTATAAAATAAGGGAACGCTTCAGAAAAATTCCATTTTTATTTCCCAGAAAGATTTGCTTTTAAATAAATAAATAAAGACATTTAAAAATAAATCCCAGACTCTTGGTAAATGGTTGCTGAAGCATTGCAGACACAAAGAGGATATTTTATTGAATTTCGCTTGGCAAAATATCTAAGATATTATAATTTCGCTACGGTATTTTTTTTCGAATATGGCGTCTTTTCATTGATTTTGTCTTAAAGTTCATAAATATTATTTTGTTTGATTTTCAATGAAATTTATTTGATAATATTAGTAGTAGAATAAATCTTCATATACTGGTAGCAAATTATATAGGAAAAAATGTTTTTGAACATGTGTTAATTTTAATTTTTTTAACGATAACTAGAAATATTCTTTATGTAAAAAATTTAATAATAATTTTATTTAATGATAAAGACATAAATAATTTTTCATTTTTCTACCATACAATAAAGAAGCACATTTTATGCTTGTTATTTGATAAAAATATGTGATGGAAAATTCTCTAACGACCATTATTAGATTTTAAAGCTTTGTTTATTTTAATAATTATTTTTTTGTGATATATTAATATCTTTCTTACGTGAATTATTTTTTATTTAAATTTCTTAGATTAGAAAAATAAATGCTTAATGGCAAACTGCGTAAAATTACTCATTCTAGCTTTAATAAAACTCCTTATTTTACATGATTGAGATATAAAAAAGAAAAATTATTAATTATTTCCTTATTATTATTTTTTTACTTCTTCCTGTGTGATGTATTTTAATGCCGATGATGATGTCGCTTTGAGACTATAAGGACAAATTTTTAGAATTCTAGTCTATATGTGAATACGAGACTCAAAAAGACAAGTGAAATATAGTATGTGTTCTTTTGAAGAAATTTATATATTACTATCGATTTTTGTATGAAATGGACATATGTGAAACTGTGAATGGGCACGTGAAAAACTTTGCACTAAATTTTATTCATCTAATTCTGTATTCGTGCACACATGGGCATACAGATTTATTTTGAGTAAATATGTCTGTATATCTATGTCCATGTGAATAAAGAATTAGATGAATAAAGTTTAGAGCACACTTTTATTATCAAAATTTTGGATCTGCTTCAAAGATGAACAAAATATGTCCAGACGTCTCAGCTATATGGACATAAATAAAGTCATTCTTTACCGCATTCCGCTCATGAACTTGTCCTTTCTTTCCTGTTGTTGTTGCATACTTGAAAGCCGATAAGAGAACAATCCCAATAATTTATTTTGTTGAGCCTTTTTTTTAAATAAAACTCTATTTAAAATGGATTATTTGTCTTATTATATAAGAATGAATCTTATTACTGTTGTTACAGGACATATCATCACATATGATGCACTGATTTAAAGTTCTGCCTTTTGCGTTATACTTATCAAGTGCATATCATTTAAATAATTAATTCTTTCAACAAATGTGAAGTATCTATTTTACACACTTTTATTTAAATTCAAATGCTTCATATTTGTAAAGATAGCATTTTTTAATGGATTTCTCTATCTCTTCCTAAGTGTTATTGAGAAATTTTGTAATATATGTATTTTTGACGGCGATATAATATTTTAATATTTTTATCAAATAAATTAAATATTGATATCATATCATTAATTATATTTTAGCTTAATATAAAAATAACCTTGGGAAAAAGTGATTCCAAAATTTCTTTGTATTTATAATTACAAACCAATGATAAAAAGAAACTAAAATGCAGAAAATAATAAAAATTAGAAAAACTGCATTTTTATGTATTGATACTAAAATTATTTTATTAAATACTTTTAGAGAAATTCAAATTCTTGTCAATCCTTATCTATTAAACCTTATATCCTTAGATATTCAAATTTTGTATATCCTTATATTATATATCATTCTTGTCAATCTTTAATATATAAGGATATATATATATATCATTATTATCAATTATTATTAGTTATTATATTAATTTTATTAATGTACAATAACCAACTAAGGCCAGTGTTAAATCCTCTAATGCTAAGATCTTCAAGGCACTCTCTTCAAGGATAATCTATAAAGCAATGAATTTGGAAATATATAGACCCATCTTATTATCAACTTATTATGTTCTGGAATATCATCAAAGAGAAAATGTTTCATTTTAAAAGCATCTAATCAAACTTATCTCTTCGAATATCGGATTAGAATCCTTTCAAGATGTATCCACCATCACTTCACTCCAGACTTTATTACTCTATTAAGTTTTATCTTCGTCCATCAGTATATTTAACACCGTGTCCTTTCAACTTCTCGTTTTATACGGTGTTTTCATCCCAAGTTTAACAATGTAATCCCTGACGGTTCGCTTCTGTTGTGTGGCATTAATTTCCGGTTTAAAGTTCACGGTGACCGTATCTCATGAATATTAATTTCCTGTGGTTTGCTTCGTTATCAGCTTTCTGGTTTCGTAAAATCATTGAGCAGTTTTTGGAGGACACCAATCTGATGTTCGCTTCTATTTCATGTTTGGGGTGTAAAGTTGATGATTTTGCTGTAAAGTTTTATAATAAATTCCGTTGAGGGTATTACTATGTTTTACTATGAAACTTTAGCAAATATTAAAAAAATGTTAATGTACACTGGTATAAAATTAAAATGTTGTCTTGAAAGTGATTGTGAATTTTACTGCTGCTCTCAGGAAATAAATGCACTTAAAATTTGTAATGTGCTACCATTATGGAAAAGTGCATTACCAAAATTTTGTGCATACCTAACCTACTCCGGCCAATAATTTATTTTGATAAATTTGCGTTTGAATTCTTTTCCCAGAACTCTTTGTACTTCCGATTCCATACATTTGGCAATGTATTCCATTATATTATTGTCAAAGAAGAAATAAAATGTAATGCTTACTTTAACATTCATTCTAATTTGTTCTGCATATCCATTTGAACCAGAATGAAGCTGTGATTTGTCGGCTTAGAAGCTTGATTTGATCTTTTTGGCAAACTGTTCCATTAATAGTGATTTCAATATTTTATTGTTCATTGCTTTATTGACCATCATCTTCAAAGTCCATCAACACTGTCGCTGTCTTTAGATTACTACTTGCATTTAAATTGCTTTCCTCTTTACTAGATTTTAATGACTAAATTCATAATCTCTAATAAATTTCATAGCCATTTTCCAAAAAGTCATTAAACTCATTTTCATTTTCAGAATAAGAGTGTTCATCAATTTCGGAGCATTCTTCACTTATAATATTTATTTATTAAATTACTTTTGCAATGACTGTTCATTCTTAAAATTCGAAAAGCCCTTAGAAGAAGAAAATTTTTTAAAAAATTTAAAAACTTTAGGTTAGGTGTTAAGCTTTACGTTTTCGTAAAAGAAGAATTAAAAAAGAAACATTTATTTGTATTACAACAATTTTACTACTTATAAACATGCATTGCTAATCAATGCAATGTTTTGAAAAAATGTCTTACTAAAATTAAAAGTAACACATATTAAAATCATTATTAGAATTGGAGAACAAAACGCTTCATTCAATTTTTTTTTCAAAACTGCCGATTTGGGATGTGGTGGAAAATAAGAGACTATCAAAACTATGTAGCAACTCCTGTAACTGAAATCCGTAGTAATTGAAATAAGGATTTTCAAATTTAAGTATAATACATAGGAATTTATAAGATGTGTTCTTCAAATGGAACAAGATTTCTCATAGTTGAAATAAGTATACCATATACATAGTTTCAGATCCAGGACGAAATGAAGGGATATCATACCGATAAAATAATTTAATAACCATTGTACAAACAGTACAGAAAATAATTGCCCTCTCGATAGAAATATTGTTTAAATCTTTCCTTAAGTTTTCAATAAAAGTTTTAAAGAAATTTTCTGTTAAATTAATCTATAGCAAACAAAATAATTGACGTAGTAATTAACTTATTAAGAATAATATGAATATTTGTACAATTTAATTTACATTTATAGACGCACATTTTTGGTTTTAAAATAAAAAAAATAATTATCTGGTTTAACTTTAAAATTGATTAATACGTACATACTAATAATAAGCAAGCAATACTCCGACCTTGCGAGAGACCACGTGGGAAACATGCTAATAATATAACAAATCCAGCCATCTTTAACATGGGTGATTCCCATTACTTATTTAAATAGAATTTTATTGGAATTATACCTTAAGAAAAGATCTCAATCAAGCTTTAATTATATTTGAAATGTAGAGTAATGTAAATCGTGTTTGAAGTTTGTCTCTGATGTTTCATATTAAGATTAATTGAATAATTTATAGTTGAATGTTGTTATAAAAATATGTAACAGAAAAAATCTTGATTTAAGTCTCTTCAAAATGTACAAATTTATGTATTTAATTGCATTTTGTTTGAAAAATATGAATATTTTTTTGAATGCAAATTTTTTTATGATATTCAATAGTCAAGTAAATTATTAAAATATCGAATGTGCAAATAAAATCAACTGGAATTCACTAACGATTCATCAACTACATATTGTCAAATTTTACCTCAATTGAGGCTGATACAATTTAATATAAAATATAACGTAAAATTATATCAGTATTCCCTTGATTTTAAATTGAAAATTACGTTTTTCATCGTTTAACTTCCAAAATATTTTTGGAACTTCATTCAAACAACTTCTACCAGATTCTTAAATTCACTATCTCTTTTCACAAGAGAACAGCTTCAGGACTTTATAAAGATCCTTTTCTCACTGTGATTGGATGCTAATTGTTAAAGCTTCTCTCACACAATTGTAAGCTGCAGCATTGTCCCCGGGCACCTTTCTGTACAAGACAGCAGAGGACTGTTTGACATTATTGGGAAGACGAGGAAGCCTTGTGGCTTGCATTTCCAGCTTCAAAGGAGGAGTGGGATTTGATTTGATTGAATAAAGGCCAGATTTGAAATCCCCTTGGTTGTAAAGAGAATATATTGGTGGCGGCCATTAAGGAAAGCTAAGAATAGCATCCTAAGAATGCCTAATTAACAATTATGAAGCGTCTAAAAGGCGCTAAGGGGTAATAAACGTCAGCACTAATTACACCTTTTATAGTTTTTATCAGGTTAGGAAGTTTAATTTCGTTAGAACATGAAAGATTTATATTCAAGTAATTCCAAGTCGCTTTGCTCCAGAGATTTGAAAAATTTCGGTTTGTGATATTTTTTTTTTGTCTATTTCTCAATATCTGTTTTTAGGAGATATTTACAGTTATGTGTATGTGTGTTTTCCGAATTTCTGTTATTGTTTTCTGGAATATTATTCATCGATTTTTAAGAATAACATTTTAATTTTATTTTTTGATTCAGTTTAAAATATTATCTGGAGAAAGGAAATTTGTGTGTATCTAAAATGTGTATCTGAGAATCATAACTGCTCCTATACATATGCATTAAATTATACTGATTTTCTAGAAAAACTGTTTCGGTTAATCTGGCCCCGGCTATAATTATAATAATTTTTTTGATGAAAAGCCTAGTCCCATTTTAAAGCTTTCAAAAGAACAGTGTATATATATTGAGTAAATCAATATACAGTTCCATTTGTATAATCTTAATAAATAATATTTTCCATACTAATACTCCAGTTATGCTGTTGAGACTTATGGCACTTTAAAAACCCCCTGACAGTTATCTATCAGCGATTTAAGCCGAGTGAGCGTCTCTTGTTATTTCTGTAACGCCAATCAGGGCCAAGAGTACGACTTAGCTACTTCATGCATCGCATTCAAGTCCATAACCTTTTTTACAAGGGGGCACATTCACTTACTTCACAGATAGAACACAGAAGAACAACCACGCCCTAACCGGGTCTCGAACCTGGGACGTCCAGATCATGGGAAAGACGTCGGCAAATTCCATCACTAAAATAAAATATAAATTTTTTAAATTATGCAATTCCTAGGATTTACCTTTTAAAAATATTTTAATTAAAAAATTGTATGTCGTTCTGCATCCTTTCAGCATTTTGCATTGAAATCGTGCAGATAATCAATTTCAAATTTTGAAAAATGGGCAATTTATTCATGAAATGCCTATTATGTTAAAATGCTCGGATTTTTTAAGTTTTTATTTCGTATAATATGATCAGTTATTTCAGGAATAATTAGAAATTGTATAAAATATTAATTTGTATAAAACATTTCATAAATTGTGATCAGTAGTTTCATAAAATATTTGGAATTCTATGAAGTAATTGAATTATACATTTCAACGATAACATATATATATTGATGTTCAAAATGTAAACTTATGAAAATTTTTATCAAATAAACTATTAATAATATTAAGTATAAATGCCCTGTGATTAATTTAGACAGCAATACTTCTTTGTATTTGGCATCACAGTTGTATTGGCATAAAAAATAATACATTTTTCTGTCCTATTCACTCATTTTAATATACATGTCAAGATAATGCAAAACCTAAATTATTAATTAATTTTGTATGTCATGTTTCTTTTTATCGTAAGTTATTAGGATAGAAATTTATTTTATATATTTGACCAAATTTGTTTCCAGAAATAACTCTAATAATCTGTATGAGAAAATACTCTCTAACTTTATATTGAATGTCTTTAATTGTGAAGAAAGTAAACATAAGAATCTTGTATGTTTCTAAAAATAATTTTCATTGTTCCCATGAAGTAATACTAATGTAAACAACAAATAAAAAGTTCATTGTCTTCGGATTCTGTTATTAAGAAAAGACATATAACAGTCCAAAATCAATCAAAGTTTCGCTTTTCTATCCAATTGGATGTCTTTTGTTTATATATAGAAAAGCGCTTGATTGAACAATCGTAATTAGTACTTTCCTCAAGAAGTTTACTTATATAAAGTTCTTTTATGATAAAAATTTACTTTGACGCTAATTTTAAATGTATTCTTTTCTTTAAACAATAAAATAAATTACAAATAGACGAAAACCAATTTCAGGTCTAATTTTAAATTACATCCATGAGTAAATCAAGCGATAATACAGAAAATAAGAATAAATATAAATTCAGCAGAATGTTTTTGATAATCATGTTAATTTATAATATAAAATGATGAAAATAGTTTTATAATATGAAATAAATTGAATTTTATATTTTGTTTTTCATAAATTAATGATTAGAATACTAAAATAATTTATATAACTACAAGCATTTCATGTGAAATCATGTGGAACATGTGTTAGATGTTAATACGAATTTGGACTGTTATTAGTTTTTAATTAAATAGAACGATCTAATATATCTAGAAATTAAGAATACAGTCGATTAGATTGAATTAATTTTTTTCTTATTCTAAATTTTGGAATTTATTCGATTTTATCAATCCTTTAAATGTATATTTAGCTTTTATTTCTAAAAGTTGGCATAGCTAGAAAAGTTACTTTTAACATGAATTTTTCCAATTTTAATGTGATACTGAGTTATAATAAAATTAAAAATCTAAATTTATGTAATGAAATTAACGTGATCAAAGAAAAAAAAGCAAAATAATAAAACTTTGACCGACTAATAAATGCAGTGTCTCGCTAATGGTTTGTATATGCTGATTGAAAGTTATTTAGAAATTTGGCAAAATATACTAACTTTTAGGTAAAGTATAAAAGCAAACTAGAATGTGCATGATTTAGCCAACGAAGTGAAATGTATTCGTTTTATAATAAAGGATAAAAGAATATATAATTAGTTTACATATAATATTAAGTTGTAATATTGTATTAATTTTATAAAAATTTCAGGTTAATTATAATTAAATAATGACTTGCGAACTCTGGAATATTAATGTAAAGAATATTTTTAATTAAATAAAAATTTTAAAATATCTTTTAATACAAAAAAAAATTACAATAACCTTTACAAGAATAATGCATATGTAAATCAGTGTTATTATACATGGAAGATTTGAAAGTTAAATTCTCTTTTTATTTATATCCAATTTTTTAAAGCAACCCTTGTTTTGGCGAATTAATAAAGAAATGACGAATGAAAAATATTTATTCTTTTTTTAATAAAATAAATTCCATTGCCTCATGCATTTAATTATTGACAAAATAATTTTTTATTTTCTTTGCAATTTACAAGTCGACTGGGCAAACAAAAATTAAAAATAACCTCGTTATATATTTTCTAAATCTTTTATTTTTTTTCTCTTAAATTAGTTCAATGTAATTCTTTTTCTTTTTTTTTGTTATTATTGGTGCAATGCATGGAAATGACATTTTCATCATGACCATTCACGAATATAAATCTTTAAAAGAGTATTTAACGGAAATTGATAAAATTTTTAAATAGAATTAAACTATGCGATCATTAATGTATGAGAAACTAGGACTATTTTAAATTTTAATCTATTGCTCATCTTCCTACTATAATTAGAAAGATTAAGAAAAATTCGTTTATTAGTTAAAATATTTTTTTTTCTTCTTTACATCACTTTTTCTTCTATAATATAATTCCATTTCGTATTGGATACTTTTTATAGTTCTTAAATTTTATTTATTTGGTAGTGTTATGTGCTTTCATTGGAACATATATCTTTGTTAGTATTTTTAAAACTGTACTAAATATTATTACTTTTCTAGAATTTTTAATATATACAGTTAATCTTTTTATACTATTCATTTAGTAGTTTTATTATTTTTACTTATTTCTTTTGTGAACTTGCTTATAGATATGTATATCCAGTGAGTTAGTTAATATCATCAGCGTTAAACCTAGAAATATATAATCATAACTGATAAGAATTCGAAAATCCTCTCGGATTTTCGCAGTTCAGGTTCTAATAAATTTCGATTATTAAGAAGGAACTTAAAAAAAATGTATTACAGATGCCTTTCGTTTCAAAACATCTATTGTACATCGTTTCGTACAAACATCTAAACAATTAAATCGGGGCACAATTTTTTTACACAAAATGATTTTGAATTGTGTAAACAAATCGCAAAATGTTAACTATAGATATGACTACATACATTGTCTATAAGGTACATGCGTTTTTAAATGGCACAAACAATTACATTTACTAAATAAATCTTACAGCCGCTCTTGTAACACTCATCATAACTGATTATAATGACATCAAAGACAGTAAGTACCCTCTGATGTCTTGTGGCACTACGTCTGAGTTAAGCTCAGGCGATGGGATATGCTGCATGCTTTGATCTATGTTCTTATATGTATAGCTTAAAATTATTCTAAAATTATGTATGCAAATTGTCTGTGTCTAACGTAACCTGTAAATAAATGTTACATGAATTTGGACATTTTTAATGAACCACTTAACGACCCCACAATCTTATATCAAATAAATAATTAACCCTAATGTGACTGGATAGACAGAATTTTGCTTCAATTTTTATTTTTATTAATTTTTTGCCTATATATTAGACAGTTAGTGAAGCATAATGACTTTCTGATATTATTTTCAAAAAAATTAATTTTTCCAGAATATTCTATATTTATCAAAAACATTTTATAAATCATCTAGATCACCGAGACATCTGAAAGTATTATAAGCAATTTTTTTTAAAAAAAGTGTGATTTATGGTAAAAATTTGGTTTTACTAAAAAATGATAGAAAAAGGTTACAAATAATAATAGACATAATAAGTGGAAGAATATCACAAAAGAGGATAGCTCTACAATACCGAAGGCAATAGAGAAATACGAACTCCGTCCCGAAAAAGGAA
Source organism: Argiope aurantia (assembly GCA_026543865.1). Taxonomy (NCBI): domain Eukaryota; kingdom Metazoa; phylum Arthropoda; class Arachnida; order Araneae; family Araneidae; genus Argiope; species Argiope aurantia. The sequence goes on from JAPMOR010020965.1 coordinate 283,136, forward strand.
TATCGCCCAATAATCTGCTGGAATGTCGGTCCTTTTACGTGAAATGTTAGACAAGGCGGTGTTATTGGAAATAGTTGCTAAGCTTCACTGCATTCCCTTCTCGTCGAAACATGATTTATCTGTCTCTCTGTGGGGTTGTCGACGGCCAAATTAGGCCCTTTCGGGTGCTATTTGCAGCAAAGATTGTCCTTTTCTATGGATGGAATGAACTCGGCTTTCAGATGTTAATGTATGTTGTATCGATTCCGGTATCGTTTCAGTCTGATACTTTAGTCTTTTTCTACTTGGAGTTTTACGTCTAAGGTTTTTTTACATTCTGAAATCTTAAACTGATTTTTAAATAATTGTGATAAATGGATCAAAATATATTGAAACGTATTCGAAAGACTTCGAAAATTTTTCAGCTTTATTTGTTTTACTTAATTTCGTTATTTGCTGAGGAAACTAGGATCATCTATAACAAACATTTGAATACACATTTTAGTAAATAAAGTATTTAAATGAAATACATTTATTTATAATATTTTAAACTCTAGATGCATTTCTAACAACTTCCTGAAATTTTTTTAAAAAAAAGTATTGTTTTACTCTTTCTTTCCTAGGATCATTCGAGTTCATGCACATCTAAATACTCGAGTACCTGCATTTCTCTAAAAATAATTTTCTACCCTTCTCAAAAACCGTAATGGGAGCCCTTGTTCTTATAAGGTGGATATAAAGAATGAGATATCACTTAGAGAATTTTGAAATACCTTCAAAACCCATCTTGGGTAGCAAATAAACTCTGAAGTTAGCCCTCATCTGGGATAACAAACAAACTCTTGAAACTTGGACTCCAAACTTGGATAAATCATGTGCCTCAATTATTCAATCAATCACACGAAACGAACCAATTAATGAAGAAAAAGGGACGGAATATTTCGCTGTGATAGCCAGGTATTTCGGGCTTCCAATGTAGACTTGTTGAACAGGCGTTTGGAGTCTTTCAGTACTAAAAGAGATAGCATCACTCATAGGCGATACGAGAACAGATGTGGTTAATTTCCCAGATTTAGTTTTGTTTTAAAATATATGTCATTTAATACATCCACTAATAATCAAGTAGGTGAGGAAACTATATAAAAATATAGAACGAAGTGTTACTTGGGATTTTCTGAAATGATAGAAAAAATTGTGTTATTTATACAAAATCATCTAGGTATGAGGCCTCTTCATTGCAAATTGTACATATCCAAATGGGTTGTATATATCGATATCATATGTCAGAGAATCGAAGAAGTTATAGATGATTCTCTACTATATTAAATATGCGGCTCTAACTAGTTTTTAAAATACAACATTATTACAATAGTAATCAGATGGAATTTGCCTGAATACAGCTAATTGTCTTGGTAATAACGATGCACTTTTTGTTTAATGCAAGAGAAATGCTTGTTAATGTCAAATAAATAAATGATTCAGCTTTAATATTAATTAATTGAGCTATATTTTAGAGTCAGTTGATATTACTGAAGTCGAATAATTAGATAATAATAAGGAATAATAAATTGAATCCCAAATTATTTTTAATATATCCCAAAACAAATAAAAGTAATTATTTTTTTTCTAGCTATGCAAACGATTTTTTTTTATTTTCATTATATAAAAAATAAAATATTGATGCGAAGTCAATGAATTATTGTTCACTGGCTAAAAATAACTATTTTATTATCAATAACATCAAAAGCAATCTTTTGCCATTCAAAAGTTTTTTAACTGAGAAAATGAAATACTTAATAATCTCAAACCTCATTCTTACATGCATTTACAGTTTTGACAAATGCAAAAATTTAAATATGACTAGATAATATCATTTGAAACACCTTATGTTTTACATCATGCAAAAAAATATCGTATATATTTACTTATCTTACATTTCTCAAACCTGTTTCTTACACGCATTTACAGATTTTATAAATGCGAAAACTTAATTATCATATAATATAATTTGAAACACCTTATGTTTTATATCATGCAAAATACTATCGTATATTACTCAAACCTGATTCTTACATGCATTTACAATTTTGAAAAATGAAAAATGTAACTATGATTAGAAAATATAACTCAACACAATTTTGGCTTCACAACATGCTAAACACTAGTGTTTATATTTACTTGAAAATGAAAGAAAGAACTCTGATTAGATCAGTTGCATTACAAGCGCTTTAATGGAACTGATTCCATGTAATTGGTAAAAGCGGACCATGTTACAGAAGCCAAAAACTTTCGTTTCGTTCTTTTTACTGCTAGTTATCCCCAACTTCGTAGATAAACAAAAGAAACTCGAAAGGGTAGTTGTTAAGAAAAGCAACTAGGTTTAAAGGAAATTGAATAACTGGAGATTCTTTTTTGTTCAGAAGAAACACGTAAATGTTAAAAATGCTTGGATTTATCTGGGTACGTAGAAATCAGAAGTTTTTTAAGGAATTATAGTAAAATCGATAAAAAGACTTTTCCGAATTGCGTATTGCTTAAATTTTCGGAATTGCGTATTTGCATTTTTTTAAGTTATTAAAATTTAATTCATATTTCATAAAAATTAAATTATTTTATTTATTAGTGTTTTTATTCTCTATTTTGTAATTATTTCAGGAATATATTTTATTATTCCATAGTATAAAAGCGATGATTTTTTTTATTTGAAACAGTTAAAATATTTTAATTCAAAAATGAATTATAAAAAATTGTTAAACTTCAAATATATTTGTAATGCTAAAATGTGTAGTGATAAACTGGAACAATTTTGCCACGCGGAGCATCTTCCCAAACCGTTCTAGCAAACTCTTAAAAAAAAAGGTGCTATCCTATACCTTCATTAAAAATTGTGGGTCTCTGGTAAAATAGAGAACACCCTGCGTGACACTGGATACAATAGTTTAGAAATATTAATTTTTAGCATGGATTTAGTATTTTTATTGAATACTTTTTATGATCCTTGGCGTAGGTTTTTACGATTAAATCCTGGAATGCGATTAATAGACAAATCACATTTGTGTATATCAACAAATCAAATTTGTGTTTTAGGCGTATTATTTCGAATTAATTGGAATTAAAATTTGACAGAGGGCTAAAATTGTATACATAAAATTACGTTCTAAATTTGATATTATTAAGTCATTGCATTTTTTATTATCGAATTTATTATTTTGGTCTGCGCTTTCAATAATTAAATTATTTAATTTAATTATTGAAAGTGCAGACCAATAGAGGATCAACCTTTTATTAGAAATGGCTCAAAATTCAATACGATAATTGCATTATAGATAAATATTGTATCAAATATTATCCACCTTGCTTTCTTTGATTTTTAGTCATGATTTTAATTTATATTTGAACAATAAGAAAGACAGACTTTTTCCATAAAGACCATATACGAAATTTCCTCCTTCCAGTTTAAAGCGTTTTTTGAATTACCTTTGTGGGTGAAGGAAAGATATACCTAATACCAAAAAATATATAATTTACCAATTCAAGGAGTTCTAAAACTTGGAGATTCGTCTGGATTTCAATTTTTTTTAACTGTTACAGTATTTTCTGTATACTTCGTATAATAGAAAGCAAAATGTTTGATTCCCTTCTAAGTTCTTAAACAAAGCAATAATGATGCCAGTGATTTCGTCTCACTGAGAAGATATTTAAAGATAGCCGCTTTACATGTTTTAAACTTTATGTTATTTAAAAACTTAATCATATATTTTTTTTTGCAATTTGTTGAACAAATGTTTTTGTAGACAACTTAAGTAATTCAAATAGTCCATTCCTTAAAATCTAACTAAATATTACTTGTTTTGCTTAAATCAGCTCGTAACTATGTTTCGAAAACATTTTTAAATTTAAAGTTATGTTATATCTAAATTTATAATATAATGTTTTCAAATTGTGTGCTTTTCATGTTTATATAAGCATTTCAACTGGCATTGGGGAGTCACAGAATAAAAACTAAGATGCTGTTATATTGCAATTGGCTATCCCTAGTGTGTTTAAAAAGAAAATGACCTACGAAAAAACGTTGGGACATTACAATAGTTCTCGAAGAACCATTACGGATAAAAGTCAAGTGTTTCCATTCGAAAATCCCAGACATTATTCAGCAGTGATGAAGAAGATGAGATCCTTTAAAAATTTCTTACTTGTACAGGAGGGGGAATGCCTGTTAAAGAAATTTTCATTGGGAAGATAGATTTTACAATTTTATAGTTGATAGAAAAATATCAATCCCATCAAAGTGCTTTTACAGCAAATCAAACTGGGGAGGGTGGGGGTGGGGTAGTAAGAACAATAACAGGAATAACCATAAAATAGAAATGTTATTTTTATTACATGATACGTTGTGTGATAATTTGATTCTTTATAAAAAATAGTCCTTTATAAAAGTTTCAAAGTAACAATAAACTTAATATATGTTTAAAAACTGAATTTTCAAGGCAATTTATGTGTTTATGATATTTTTTTAACAAGGGTTTGTTATATCGAAAAGACATACGACTTATCTAAATTGATAGCAAACAAGTCTTATAATTTACAGAAGTTTAAATAAACTGTATATAAATGAAAAAAAAAACATACTTTAAATATTGAAAAAGTGGGTATAAAGTCATTAGAAATACTTGTTTTTTAATTCGATTCTTTTATTTCTAATTCTCTAAAGAATTTGAAGAAAAATATTCCTATGAAATGATAATAAGATAAATACGAATCGAATAAGTACGAAGCAAAAATAATTCGCCACTTTTTAAGATATCGGCACCATTATTTGATTAGATTTATCTTCTTTTAAATAAATTTTTTTATAGGGAAAATTTATTAAATTCAAATGGAGAACCAGTAAGACGAATTAATTTTTTTAGATTCCCAGAATATTTGATAATGAAAATAAAATATAATCGATTGTTTTTAATTAATAACCGTTTTTTCTTCTGAAAATTATTAAAATGGTTACTGGACAAGAAATACTATTTCATTCAGATACCCCATTTCAAAATAATCGTCGGTCATATTATTTTATTTCTTTTCTATTCAAATTTTGATTTTTGAAAGTGCAGAGAAGCGCCACCTGGTGGATTGATTGCTAATTTAGACATTTATATTTTTCGAGAAAAATCTTGGGTAGACTTTTAAACATATTTTTAATTTCAGTTGAAATGAAAAAAATATTGTAATGTTTGAAATACAATTAAAAATTCTGTTAACTTTCATATAAATCATGAAAATGCAATGCTTCTTTTAACATATACTTGATAGAAACTATTCTTAGATATTTCCTCTAAGTATAAAAGCACTACTATTCGATTTAAAATCGATTCAAATCGCTATAGATTTGAAACAATCCGTTTTTTTTTAGAAATTTCTTTTAATTAAAATAACTCTACTATTCAATTTAAAATCGCTTGGATGTTCTTTTCAAATCATCCGTCTCACACGGGAATATGTTGAGTGGCAGCTGAAATTGACTGCTTTTACCAACCTTCCTGACAGCTGTTTTGAGCCTTCTCTTTTCGAAGAAAAGAAATAAATTAAATAAACCCTGAGGAGTTAGGCATCGCGAAAGCAATGCCTAGAAAACATTTCCAGAGATGATATAAGGGGAAAAATATTTAGACTAGATGTGAAATATAGGTATATGTTTACAGTCCAAGTAAAATGTAGGTAAACATCATGTTTTCTCGAAATGGCGCGAAAAATAACATACTTTAAAAAATACTAGCACTGCACAAGAAAACGTTTCTAGCATATTCAAGGACAAAACTGCTAAAAATTTCAACTGATACATGTTGTAGAATAGGATATCATTTTATTAGAATATAAAACAGACATTTTTTAAATGGTTTAATATTGCATTTAAATCTACAAGAAAATATTGTTTGTACTAAACAAATTTATTATTAAACAAGTGATTATCTAGGTCTTTGATTTAAATTAGTGATTCGTAAGGTTCTTTTTTTTTGGTAATCTTTCAATATGATTTGATTTTGTTCATTTTTTATGCTTGTAGAAATCTTTTAAATAAATATACAAAAATTAGATACCACCAAGGTACCATGTAATTGTTTTTCTTCGTCTTAGTAATAGAAAAATAGTTATACTCGATAGTACTCGATAGACAGATGATGGAAATTGGGCCTAACAAATTAGTCACATATTTTGTGCCAAGAAATATTTAAGATTTAATTAAATGTTTAAAATATTAACCCACATTTTAACGTTATTCCATAATAAATTTAGTTTTTCCATTTGTGTTAGAGATTATTAAAAGAGGAGAAGATTTCAATGCTTTCCTTGCCACGATTTAAATTGACTAGAGCCAATCAAAAATAGACCATATTGTTTCGGAAAGAAAAATTTACACATTCTTCACTTTTTCTTATGAACCTGAGCATTTCTTCTATTTCTGCTTACAAAATTCTAGGTGGTCATAAAATCTTTCTTTAATTACAAACCATTATTGCAAAACAAATATCTATTATAATTAAGCTTAAGCTTCTTCCGAATTTTGTAAACACGTTTATGACGTTTTTAATAAAACATTCATGCGATAAACCTCAGTGTTTGCACTCTTGGTAACTCGAAAAATGCCGGGGCAGCATTCGAATTCCTGTCACGTATTGTTTAATATTTCTGTTGTCATATTAGAAAACCGATATTTATGATCCTAATTTTGAGTGTATCAATATCTTCAACTGGCATTACAAATACTCTGTTTTAATGTAACTCCATAAGAAAAAAATTGTAGTGGCTAATATTGGATGAATATGGACGTCATCGACGCCCTTTTCATCATCACTTCGTTGTCACCAATTTGATAAAACCCAATGTAAAATTAGTTGCTTCATCAAGTTAATTAGTTATCCCATCATAATAAAGCAAATGAAGTACACGACTATTCCGTAACAAAAATATAAATGTATGATATCCGGTGGTACTTTAATAATGAATTTTTGTAATCCGGGAAAAATTTTGTCATCACCCTTCCTCCCGCATTTTCAGCTGCTTTTCTTTCAAATTCTCTCTATTCCAATAGAAAGCATTATTATTATACTCGTATCTGCAGAGTCAAGGAATTTTAGGTGTCTGTTTGTTATATTTCCTTTCTTTGTGTGTATATTTTCTTTTTTTATTCATACAAGAAACATTCTATTTGAACTTTTCTGAAGTATAGTTGGAGAAGCTTTGAAAACTGCTATTGCTTCCTAAAAGCAATCGTTTGGATTTGAGATAGACAGTGTGAAATGTTAGTTGCTGTGAATTTGCAGCTGCATAATTCGCATTTTGGGATATAAAGAGTGAGAGTCAAAATCTCTATTTCGCAAAAGATTCAAGGGTTTGCATCAACTTGATATATAATGGACATATTTAATAGTCAAATGCCACTCTATTATGGCCGAACGAAAATTATAATTATAATGGAAGTTCTAATCTCTAAGTTATCATGTGATCGCCACTTCGAAGACTGAAATATTTTCCAAAATTTCTTCTGCTCCTTTAAAGAGGTATGTAACCAGGTAAATGAATCAAAATCATTACAGTTGCGATTGCGTCACAATGACTGCAGCTCTAGTAGAGCGAACCAAACAAAGGATGATAAGAAGTGTGCACTTTCATATTTCGTCCAACAGTGAAAGCTGTTAGTATTAGAGGAAACTGGTCAGAAGCAAAGCCGTGCTCTATATGGATGCGTCCAGAACGGAACAACACGCGATAATACGGTTTTTGATTCATCGATTGCCGTAGATCCCTCTTGATTGATTTCCTGTCCCAAGGGAACACTGTAAATTCAACACAATACTGCAGTACTCTGATGAAACTACAGAAAGCAATCAAAAGTGAATGATCAAGCCTTCTCACTTCTGCTATCCTTCTCCGTGATAATTCTCACCTACACGTCTCCCGTGAAGCCCAGACGACCTAAAAAGAATTGCGTTGGGAAATATTGAAATACCCGCTGTATAGCCCGGATTTGTCACCCTCTGACTTCCATATCTTTGAATCACTTAAGACAGCATTATAAAGGACTCCGTTTTATTCGGACGACGAAGTAAAGAAAGATGTCGGGACTACCTCAAGAATCAACCACTACCTTTATCAACACAGACATAGACCTGCTACCTAAGAAATGGGAGCTGAATTGCAGTGCCCATGGTTTTTTTTTAAATTTCCAATAAAGGTATTATTTTCATTTAACTTGTCCACTTTTTATCTGGGCAGCCTTTATACATTTTTAAATATTTGTAGTCAGTGAGACCAATCCAATGAAACTACAATAAAACAAGTTTGATAAATAATTTAAAAAAACGTTTAGTATGCGTGTTCTTGTAATGGTTTCTATCAAGCTCCTCAACCTTATTCAATTAAATCCCAGAAAAATATTTAGGCGAAAATCAGTTTGAGGTATTTGGCAAAAATCTAATAACAAAGATTACATATGTGGTATATTTCCACACCAACGAAGCAATAAAATTTTGTACACACAAAATAATCTCGAAATATCCACTTTCTTCAACAAAGTAGGTTATTTTTAGCTACCGAAAAATCCTTCCGAAGTTCTTAGGGAGAACACTGAAGTTTATTTCAATAACCTCTCTTCAACTGTTAAATTAGGGACAAAATTAGCGCTTTAATCTCTCAGCCACGCAATAACTTCGATTACTGAGGAATTTTAGCAAGAAAGTCTTTTCAAAAGGGCTTTATTCCTAATTTTAGGACGTTATATAAGGGAACTGGAGAAAATCCTTTCCCTGAAAGGGCATACTTTATCAGAAATTAATATGAAATTCTTGAGTGAAAATATTATTATTACCTCTGATATTTTTGGACATGAATGGACCGAACTGTGACCTTTTATGGGACCCTTTTCCACTCAGGAGATAATAGATTGTTTTGCGGCCGACTTAATTAATTTTCCTGGTTCTTATGTGGTATCGTTAAATCTTGTTTCTTGTTATATCTACATTTTTTCAGTTGAAACTTCTAATTCCGAATTGCGAGGTATTTATCAACATAATTTACAGAAACTTTTGATAGCAAGCGTTAAGAATCTCATTAATTTTATAGAAAATAAAACTTATCTTTATAGTTTAGAATTAATCTTACATTAGGAATGAAGAAAGGGAAAAATATATGCTACTACAAATGGTATTTGTTTATGTTTTTTTTATTATATCCACATATTTGTTTTATTTAAAACTTTTAATTCCGATATGCGAGGTATTCATCAACTTATTTTATACATGCTAGTGATTGCAACCATTAATTTTATTGAAAATGAGACCTATCTTTATAGTTTATAATTAATCGTACAATGGGAAAAAATGTATGTTACCCCAAATGTTTTCGTTCATGTTTTTTGCTATATCCATTTTTTTTTACTTGAAACTTTTTAATTCCATATTGCGAAGTATTTATTTGATGATTGCAATTATTAAAAATCTTAGTAATGTGATTGAAAATGAAACTGGTATTCATAGTTTTGAATTAATCGTACAATGGAAATGAAAAAATATATGTGATCACAAATGGTTTCCCTTCATGATTTTAATTATATACACTTTTTTTTTACTTGAAACTTTTAATTCCGATTTACGAGGTATTCATCAACTTAATTTACACATGATGATGATTGCAACCGTTAAGAATCTCATTAATTTTGTTGAAAATGAAACATCTTGATAGTTAAGAATGAAACGTACGAATATATATGCTGTACGAAACGAAATATATATGCTGTCACAAATGATTTTCGTTCATATTTATTTTTACTATATCCACATATTTTTTTACTTGAAGCTTTTAACTCTGAATTGTGGTATTCATCAACATAATTTACACATGTTGATGATTACGACTGCTAAGTATCTCATTAATTTTATTTAAAATAAAATTTATCTTTAAAGTTTAGAATTAATAGCAGATTAGGAATTAAAAATGTATGTTACCACTTAAGCCTATTGAAATAATAGAATATTTATGATCAAACTGGGAATTATTATAATAAACATTCGAGATTAGATAGGAAATTCGGCTAATTTAATAAAAACACCGTCACTTTGAAAATTAGAAAAAAAAAGCAATGGGTGAGGTTTTCCTAACACTTCTTCGCATTTTTTCTAATAAACTTATCATGCCAGTGGACGCCTTGTATGACATTGTCTTATAATAGTTGGTGTTGGCAATTTAGAATTTTTGCATGCAATTTTTGCATCCTTGACGAGTTTCTTTGGCGATTAATATTTGGTATGCGGTTAATAGTCTCCGAAATTCGAATTTGTGCTCTAGACACGTTTTTGTCAATCGATGGAACCTAAGATTTGAAAACCTGTAGGTGAAACTGTACTTGCAGTCACATAATCTCATACTAAATTTGATATATTTAAGTCATTGCGTTTTTGAATTATCGTGTTTATGTATTTCTGAAAGTATAGAAAGTATAGACAGACAAAGTACAGACAGTCAACCTGATGTTGGATTTGGCTCAACATTTCCTCAACACACACACACACACACACACATATATATATATATATATATATATACAGTAGGACCCGCATGTAACGAGGGACTCGGGAAAATGCTCGTTAAATCCAGTCGCTCGCTAAATCCGAATTCAAGGTT
>JAPMOR010020965.1:304781-353704 GCA_026543865.1 Argiope aurantia
ATGCATGATTCATTTCTATACAGAACATTACATAACCATGCATGATTCATTTCTATAGAGAATTTTACCATTCTGCATGATTTATTTCTATAGAGAATTTTACCATTCTGCATAATTCATTTCTATGCAGAACATTATATAATCATGCATGATTCATTTCTATAGAGAATTTTACTATTCTGCATGATTCATTTTTATACAGAACATTACCATTCTGCATAATTCATTTCTATACAGAACATTATTTTTATGCATGATTCATTTCTATAGAGAGCATTGCCATTCTGGAGATGTTGAATATTGATTTCAACTATACCATTCTACGGCGACAACAACTATTTTTCAGGAATTTTATACAGAGGTCTACTAATCTAATAAATCAATGTAAAATTTTCTGATTAACAGATGGCTCTCAACTCATTATAAAAACGTCATTGTTTAGCCAACTTTGGTTTACATAATCAATGATTATTTCAAAACTGTGGATATTTCCAGGATGTGTTTGTAGCCAGATTTTCATCAGCACTATTGCAAAGATATTAATATATATCGCCCTTCTCATGTTCGAAAATTATTCAAAACCTGAAAATTATAGTAAATGTCCTAAAGGTCCTACTTAGGATTGGACATAGGGTTAAGTAGCGTAGTTCCAACTACCTTAGGTATGTGTCGTTTTCAGAATGATACTGTTCTGTAGCATTATCTTCAAAAGTATGGTTATAAGAGAGGTCAAATGGTCATATCCCATATTAAAGTAGATTTCTATCAATCATGTAAGGTGGAATATGGTTATAACATGGAAAGTTCCAGTGTTATTGATGAATATGAGTGCCTATCATAGTGTCGATATTAATTTCTATACTATATGTGTATATTGTACATGTACACCTGTTAATTTATCAAAATATTGGCAAAATGAGAAAATTATTAAAATCTTACAATGCTAAATTTTAATTAATTTGTCACATTGGAATTGAAAATACAACTAGAGATGACAAAATTGACAGATTTCTTTTACTACACATATATTAAACACAATTTTGTCAGAAAATAAGATGAAAATATATCTATTGTATTTGCAATAAGAAATATACAAATTAAATATTTTTTTTCTTTTAATTACATAATGCTTGAATGTTACAGTAATATATTGCATAAATTAGAAATATTATACTGCAATTTGCTACATTTTGTCCATGTGAGCATTTAATCAAAGAGTATGAATTTTTTTTCTTTATCTCGGTACTGGGAGAACTTAATTTCACCTCCAGTGACCATCTGTTTCCAACTCCTGAAGTCGAATTATTTATGAATCAGCAAATCAAGTCTCTTATTGCTTTACAAAATAGGGCAAAGAATAGGGGCCTTCATGTGATCTATAAATAATTCTTCAAGATTTAAATTTAAGTTAGAAAACACCAGAAACATTTTGTCTGGATTAAATTATTAATTCTAAAAAGAATAAGTATTTCATTTTATGTCCGAATTTCAAATAATTTTTTCAGTGAATGTAATGATGAAAAATTGGGGAAAAAACGAATTAGAGACTGATACACATAAAGAATGATTCCGTGACTAAAGTTTAGTTTATATGGCTTATTAATTCATGTCTTTCATAAGTATCCTTATTATTTTTATTTAGCTTTAATAAAGAATATTTTGTTGTCACTTTATTCAATTTGGTTTGGTTTGTAATTGTTCAATTTATAAATTTGAAATTACTTTTTCAGTAAATGTAATGTTGATAAATCGAAGAAAACAACGAATTAGGGACTGAAACACATAAAGGATGATTCTGTGACTAAAGTGTAATTCATATGGCCTTTTAATTATTGTCTTTCTTAAGTATCCTTATTATTTTATTTAGTTTTAATAAAGAATATTTGTTGTCACTTTGTTCCATTTGGTTTTGTTTCTAAATGTTAAATTAATAAGTTTGAACATAACTTTACAGAAACAAAGTGAAATTTAAGTCATTAGATATGTTTTCATTCTACCTTAATGTGAATAAATTTTATTTCTCGTCATAAGAAAACACATTATGATTAATTTCAATAATAAAAGCACAAAAACGAAGTAGACAACAACATTCTAAATATTTTTATATAAAAATATTTAACCGCCAATAAAATTTTTATTCAAATTTTATTCCTTGCGTTAAATTTGCAAAACTTAAAGAATCCTTTAGGAAAAAGAAAAAAGAAAGATGCAAAAAAGGAAATTTATTGAAATCTATCAAAATTCTGAAACTTGTTTTTCTTTGAACGTGGGATCTTACTTCACCAAGAAAGAAGTTACTGAGCATAAAAAATAAATTTTTTGTCCTTTAAAAGACGAATGACCTTATTATCAGATAAGCATAATCCCTTTCATTTTGCTTTTATCATAAAAATTTATGAACTCTCGAAGCTGATATTAAAATATTCTTCTGAAATATAGGTTAGCGACAGACAATAGAAAGAATTATGGGCTACATTTTAAAATCTTAAAACACTTCCGGTACTTTGTTATTTCCGTATTACGTATTCTTACTTTTCTTTCATTATTATAATTTTGATTTTGCGAAGAAGACGGTTTATTAAAATAATTTTGGACAAATACTTTTTCAAGCTCTATGAAAATGAATCTGGGATGGATTCTCAATATAAGAAAAGGTATATTAATTCTTCATATTTATTTCCATAGATCAAGGTAAGATGATTTTTTTTTCGAATTTCTATTTTGTGTTGACATCAATGTAAACAGTTTTATTTTTTTAAAGTATATTTCTTCTAAATGTTTGACTTTAATACGAAATTATTTTTGAAAGAAAATATAGCGGTTATTTTATAAATGACACACACTTAAATTCAAAAAATTATTATTATTATTTGCATGAAAAGCATTTGCTTTAAGTTGAAATAGATTAAGAAGACACTTTTTTTATTTTAAAAATAAATAAAAGATGTTTGAAATTAATTGAACGTTATTGGCAGTGATATTTGGTGAAAGCAGAAGTAATATATATCTATTCTACAGTACTAATTTATATCTAAAATATCATATTTTTAGAAATTAAAAAATGCAAAAACCAAGTGCCGAATTCATAACCAAATCAAAGCCTACCTGGTATCGCCTGAATGAATATAGCTTGAATTTTGTTATCTGATGTTTAAACAAACTAAATACAAAGTTTTTAAAGTGTTTTCTTTAACTAAAAGAATTTTTTGATATGCAAAAGAAAAAAAAAGGTTTCAGTAAGATTATTATAAAACGTATTCAAAAGAGCTAAAGCATTTACAACTTCTGGAATTTTCTGAACCTCATTATTTTTCCACAACACTACCAACTAAGCTTCAAGATTCTTAATTTTTTTTATCTAATTTTCATCGAGCTATTAAATTCTCTTTCACATGACTTAAATAATTTTAGAGTAAAGAAAGAAATTTCGAAGGTTTATTTATTATATAAATCATGTTAATCAAGCGTAGGGATTGGAAGTCAAAAATAAAGCCCTCAGTATCTAATTTCTAAATAATTGAAACTAGCCAAAAACGTTCAATTCAAAAACTCTTCGTTTTAATTAGACACTAATTCGTCAAATTTTATGTCATTCTCTATTTTCACTCGCAAAGAAGATATATGAAAATACAAATTATATACCCTTCCCCCTCTTGAACTATATAGCTCATCTACGAATTCAGCTATTTTTTCCCCTTTACAACATACCTGCATATGTATATTGATGTGCCCATATATCTGTTTATTTATAACGAAAGGGGTTTAGGACTCTAGAATCCATGATCGGGGAAAATTAAGGAAATTCAATGAACTTAGGTCACGAGAACCATTTCAGTTAGTAGTCTTCTTATAAGGAATATTAAAAATAATAATAGTCACTGATCTTTGATTTTAAAATAACAGATAAACTTATGGTGCATTTCTTTAAAATTATTATAAATGCAAAACAAATAAATCTAGTGAGGGAACAAGGAAAGTTTTACAACTACTTACAAATTTGTGTTAGCTTTATATACTAATTCAAGCTTTTTCTCGAGAATCTTATTTGCTAGAAAGTAAGAAATTCATCATTTGAAGAAAAATAGCTTTTATGTGTTATTTTTTCATAAGGCATATGCTGTATCTTCTCTTGTGGCAAGAATTTAAATGTCTTTGCACTTCTTTTATTTTATGGCAGTAAAAGGAACCCTTTCGTTGATCTGAACACAAAATTCGAAATTTTGGAGTTTAAGTCATCTTTGATGAAATCATGCTTTTGGGTTTTATACTTTTAAAGAAATAAACTTATTGTTTAAAAAATAATATACATATAGTCATAAGTAACCTTTTTCTATTCCTTATTTTTTTTTGTAATGCTGTAGAGGAACGAGTAACATAAAACATTATTATGTGATAGATGAAAATAATAGACGCGTTTCAGGAACCCTTATTTGATTCCACATTTTACAAGACAAAACAAACACGAACACGAACGTACACGACACTCACTTAGAATACAATCTAATAATGACCCCTAAAAGGATCATGGGAAATATACTTTGATGTTAATAAGATATCACCATTTGTTGTATCAAAAGAGAAGATGTTAGAATTTTGTAACCGCTTCAATGCTTTATTTTAGAAGAAAAAAATCAAATGGAAGAGGTTATTTTAAAAAGCTGACATACTATTTTTTATTTAGTTGGCTAAAATGAAAACAGTTGAAGCAGAATATTTTTAAAGTATAAATTTCTTATCCATAACTAAGAAACAGGCACATAGCTTATCTATCAGCTTTTACTGTATTGAAATAAAAGTCAGCCTACCATAAAAACAAAGAACCCTTTCTCGAAAAATAGCAAACATAATATTCTAACCCATTCACCTAGCACCTGTGTCTATGCAACAAATGTATCTTGCTTTCAAACATCTCTTAATGGAAGAGACAAAGGAAAGGAAAAAGATGCATACAAAAGTTAGGCATGGAAAATAATAATGCGGCAAAGCGGAAACGAACGCAAAAAGCGCGAAATATCTGCAACCTTCTAACTTTACATCCAATTTTTCCGTTTTCGCGAGTGTTAGGTGAAGAATAAAAAGGGAACTACAAGAAGAATTTTCCGGTAATGAGTCCGTCCGTCTCCTCCAAGACGAGACTAACGAGTATTTTCTTGTTTTTCTGCACTACGGGGATGAAACGATTGATTAAATGCAACACGAGGGCTATGTTTCGAGTAAGGAGGCTGTTGAAATAGAGACGATTCACTTGATGCAATGCACTCTCGTTTTCGAAAGTGAAACTTCTTTTTCTTTTCCATTCTGTTTGATTTTATTGATTTAAGGAATTTCATAAAGGAATTAATGGAAATAAGTATTGATCGAGAATCAAAAGTGTTTCGAATTCTTCAAGAAGTCTCTCAAAGCAAATTTTATTCTATTTGTTTTAGTCTTATTTTTCTCAAGGTTATATTACCTCAAAGAAATAACTATCTCAATACGATCAATGTTGTGAATAAATAAGGACACGTTCGTAATGATTTGTTTCAAATAGTATTTCTTTAAAATTAAGATAAGCCTTCTCGAAATGTGTTTTAATTATAAAAATAATGTTTAATGCATTCACATAAAATAGTAATATAAACAGAAAGAATTGTATCGCATCTTCAACAAGTCGGCTGTATCTGCTTCAAAAATCTTCAAACTGAATCGAAATGTAAAAGTGGTTTATAAGGTGAATTAACATAATACAGACAAAATATTTTATCTTTACGCACATCATTGTAAAATTGATTATTTGTATCAAGTGCAATTTGTTGTGGATTTCATGTACATTGTCATGTAAGAAATAAGTTTTGTTTTTGGATCCGATTTATATCCCGAAAAGTGCCAAGCATTTCCATAATTGAATTAACTGCTTCTGTTGCATCAGTCAGTTGAATTTGCCCTTTTATATCAGTGTGTCCCGAAATACTTCAATTCAAATCTTGACTTCAAAATTCGACAAGCGCTGCTTAGAGACCCTATTTCATAAAAGACTAGTTGTTTGTTACTGCCAAATCTATAAATTAATGTGATGTGAAAGTCTGTTGAGTTAAGTAGACTGGTGGAGATTTTTCTCATCATGTAGTAACGAATGAAATCTTTTGTTAATAGATTTCCTGTGACTTTTAAAAGGGAAATATCATTCTAAATTCAAATTAAGAGTAATAATTTTTTTCCTGCTTGACTTATGTAAAGAAAGTGAATAATCTCTTCTTTTTTCATAATGTTAATATGTAGATTTGGGTGATTTGTTTCGAATTCCTTGAATTAAATTCGAATTTTGAAGTTTCACAAATATTTAACCGAATCAATCTTAAAGCCAAATCAACTATAAATTTGTGGGGAGGATTGAAACAGTATGTTTTCATTTCGAGTATTTTCAGAATATTTCAAGATTGGTCATATTTCATGTTTATAAAAATTTACTAAAATGATCTCCTAAGACAAAATGCATCTGCCTAAGATAATAATACAGCATTGCTAGATCAGAGAATTATAAGACTCTGTCTATACCTCATTCTTAAATTATAAAAATACACGGAAAGCTAGAGCGGGAACATTATTTATAACTTTCAAAATGAATAAAAAATGACGTGTATCAAATTCACAATAGAAATTGGACAGTTTATAAGATAATGTTAATTTTCTACCAGATCAAAGAGTTTTTAGATCCTGTTCTGTTTCTAAACTAACAGGATAATTGAGCTAACAGCCTTTTTAGAAGGCTTCATATTTCATGAATACAGACTAGCATAAATTATTATCATGATGGATAGGTCTTTCCCTAAAATGATGGTATTCTTTTCTAAAAGTATGAGAGTTTTCTACATGTCTTACTTTTTGAGTTATACATCAATAAGAATGTTTGTGTGGCAGTCTCTTCAAATATAATCATATTTTATTTACATTCTATTACAGGACTGACATGTAGGATAAATATACTCAGTATAGCAAAGAAAGTGAGAAAATCTAATCCTTTTAGACCAATAAATCTTGTAAAAATTATGTTCATATTCAGTTTGAAAAATTCCTCTGTGTTGAGGAGTCCTTGAAATTAGCTGAGTATATGAGTATGAAGTTATAACTGATTACAGAACCGTTAATGTTTATGAAAAGTCCACTCTGTCAGTGGAGCTTGAATTCACTACCATTGAAACGGCAATTGTGGTTTTCTGGGAGATTTCTGCATTATTAAATGATATTATCTGTTTAAATTTTCCTTTTTATCAGATCACCATTATTTTTCTACAGGTCCCAGATAAGTAATTATAAATCATAATCAATCAAAATGGTAGAAATTTTTCTGCAGGGTCTCCATGTCTATTTAACTGATAAATTCAAGTTTAATTTTATCATTATGAAACTAAAAGAAGAATACTGACCTGATAATCTTCACGGCTAATTCTCTCTACATAAAGATAAATTAATGATGTAAGCTGGTAGAAAGAACGAATAAAGAATTCAACATTTAATTTTTACTTAAGGAGGCTACAATTAATGTTTAATAGCCAATGAAAGGCATTTAAAATCACTCTTATAAAACGAAAATATAATACCATAGTTCTTGTAACAATCTCATAATCATCATTTTTCGTTATACGGATTATGTTTTGAACTTGGCATGATGCCGAAATGTTTGACGAAATGAAAGATTTTATTTTAGTAGAAGATAAGCAATAAAATTGTGATTTTGATCAATAATATATTTATAATCAAAACGATCTTAAGATTATAAGCCGAATTTTGGAGATAAGTCATAAAGAATCTATATTCTGTAGTTAACTCAATACATTTTGTGTTGAATAAAGTAAATTTAAATTTTATCTCACTTGAGTTAAACATTACACTTCAGTACATAAATGAAGACATAATGAACATAATGAAGTACTTAAGAACAAGAAATTTGGAGAAAAGTCACAAATAATCTATATTTTGCAGTAAATTGAATTCATTTTGTGTCGGAAAGAAGTAAAATTAAAGTATAACTCATTTGAGTTAATCATTTATCTTTAGTACATAAATGAAGAGATAATGAACATAATGAAGTACTTAGTAATAAGAATTTTGGAAATAAGTTACAAATAATACATATTCTTAGTGAACTGATTGCATTTTGAGTTGAAATATATAAAAGGAAAGGGTTAACTAACTTGTGTTAAACATTTATCTTCAGTTCATAAATGAAGACATAATGAACATAATGAAGTACTTAAGAATAAGAATTTTGGAAGAAGTCACAAATAATCCACATTCTGTAGTGAACTGATTGCATTTTAAGTTGAAGGAAGTAAAATTAAAATGTAACTCATTTTAGTTAAACATTACTGTTTAGTACATAAATGAAGACATAATGAACATAATGAAGAACTTAAGAATAAAAAGTTTGGAGATAAGTCACGAAGAATCCGTATTCTGTAGTGAACTGATTGCAGTTTGAGTCGAAAGAAGTGAAATTAAAATTTAATTCACTTGAGTTAAACATTACTCTTCAATACATAAACGAAAGCTATCTATAAAAGACAACTAAAACCAAGAATACTTTCTTCCCATTTGCTGAACTACAAATCAAACCCAAAATCCTCTTCCCTTTCCAAATAAACTTTTGCTGCAAGAGAAGTGAAAGTGTGTTGTCTCTCACTTAGATTCAGTCAGTAAATCAATTTTATGTTTCACGGCAAAATTTCCACTACAGATCCCGAGAGAGTTTTCTCTTCCATTTGAAACTCCTTTTTGGAACAGATGATTAATAGCTTTTGCGAAAGTCAATTGAAGCTTTAAATAGCTCTATTGGCTTTTGTTTGAAAAACACATCGTTTCAGTGGAGGTTGGAGTCTATGAGTCGAGCCATTTTCTCGACTTATTTTGGCCTTGCTCATCAGGTTGAAAGGATTCAGAATCGTCACTTTGGATTAGCTCGAGAGAACTTGATTTCTCTTTCAATTAGGGACTGCGCAGTGGTATTAAATGGAATTTAGAAGTTTGATAGAGTGCCGCATGGTGTCACAAATGTTACATCATGAAATGTTATATGTTCTCGCATATCGGTAGATGCTATTCACTAAGTTGGAGAAATGTTTTCAATTCAAAATATTTTCCATAGAACTTACATGAGAGCAATGTGCAAGCTGATGCAAGCTAAGCCGCGGGGTGTTTAGGCATTTTCTTATACAGAAACAACCAGCTGACTAACAACCAAATATTTTTATACATTTTCCTGAATATGCCATTTCTGTTGCAAAAATAGAAATAATTAATATTTTGGTGAATGAAGGAATTTTTTGTTTCAGTGCCTGTAACTTGCATAGGGATTAAAAATGAAATGAAACTAGTACTTAACGAGTTTTATTTAGTATTATATTAAAGATTATGACTTTTTTTATCAAATCGTACCGAACACTTTTACTGGAGAAATAACGATGCTTCTTTCATTCTGAAGTAATTTCGAAGGAAAAAAGTTTTGCTAAAATGTCTAACTTTTAAAAGTTTTTGAAAAATTATCTTATGGTTTGAAGAAGCTGGATTTTCTGGAATGGAAATTATTAATGTTCTAAATCAATTGAAAAATAGAAAAGTGAAGAATTCCTAATTTGATATCTACAAAATATGATCTGTTTTCTTTTAATCAAAATGTAATATGTATAAATAAATGCGAAAGTTTTAAAAATTTCTTATTCCATAGAAATTTAAATTAATAAATAAATTAATTCAAATTTTGCTCACAATTACAAATTATCAGTAGAAAAACTTCAATGCAAGTTTTGTGACAAATAATAAAGAATTAAATTTTTATTAATTAAAAAACTTCTTTTCTGTATGCATGCTCATAATAGAGCAAGGTAAATCCCAAATTTTCTTTAGTCAGTTGAATCTAAAATATCTGAAATATGGGAAATAAATATTTTTATACAATATTTTTTGGCTAATGCCTAAATATGAAAATTGTTTCAAGATTTCATGTTACCTAAAAATTGAATCAAAACTTCAATATTTTCTATAAATTAAAGATGGAGGTTTCAACTCACTCTTTAAAACAACTACCTTTATAGTCTATACTTTAAACATATATTGAAATATATACTCCCAATGTATAAATTTTCTGTATCATTTTTTAAAATCATTAATGAATTAAGAAATAAATTAGTTTTCTTCGGGGGGGGGGGTAAAATTCTTTGGGGTACTCTATGTTTTTTAAGATTTTAAAATTATTTGGAACTATAGATTTTTCCCATTTTAATTACAAATTATGAAGTAAACTAAAGAAGGATTTTGCCGAATGCTATTATTAAAATTATTTTTAATATCTTATTCATGTCATTCATATTTAATATTATTCAGAAGCTCATTTGACATATACTTACTTCAATTTTTGTTATACATATTAATAATGCTTATAAGAGCTTCAAATTTTGCATTCAAACACAGAAGTATACGATGGGATTTAGTGAAGATTATGTGACAATTAATTTGGGTAACAGCTCATTTGATATATGATTGCTTTAATCTTTGCTATTATGAAAAGTTTATAAGCGTTTCAAATTTTGCATTCAAACACAGAAGTATAAGAAGGGATTTAATAAAGGTTATGTGACAATTAAGAGTTGATATTCAATAGCTCATTTGATATATGATGGCCTTAATCTTTGATATACATATTTGTAAAGTTTATAAGCGCTTCAGATTTTGCATTCAAACACAGAAGCATAAGAAGGGATTCAATGAAGGTTATGTAACAATTAATTTAGGATGAAAACAATTAATTTAATTTAATATTTAATTTGCATTTATAAAAATAATGGAAATAATTTCATATCAAGCAATGCTGTCTAAACAGCTGATATTGAATAAAATAACATGAATTTCTTTTTGAAATCAAGTTATTGAAATTAAAAACCTATCCCTTGCATTTCATTTTGAAATCAAGTTATTGAAATTAAAAACCTATCCCTTGCATTTCATTTTGAAATCAAGTTATTGAAAGTAGAAACCTATCATTTCCCTTCAAAATATTGCTTTACAATAGCACTGATTTTTCTGTATTGTAAAATTTCATATAATATACACACAGCAATATATCAAACGGAAGACATAAAAATAATAATTCATTCTCTTACTATTAAGCTTTTGATTATTGTCCTGCTGATGTCAACTGATTATGAAACCTAGGGAGTATTTTCTTCCCCAGTCAATATCTATCTATATTGAAATTTCAAATATCCCTTCTCTTGACATGTAGATACTAGAAACTCTATATTGACAGGAAAGCAAATACAAAAAAAGGAAGAAATTTCTAGAAGCACACAGAAACATCGCAGCTATTTCCTTGAAATATTTGTTTTGAAATCCCTTTCTCAACGAATCTTTCTATCGGAAAAAGAATATACTTCCCTCTTTGCTCGGTGGTACGATTTGGGAAGGGGGCTTTATTTGGGAGGTCGTCTGATCAGGGAGACGTCGGGTGATATTCTAAAAGCCTCCTCCTCTCTCACCATTCCTCAGAGACCCCAGGAGAGGAAGTAATAGGCTGTGATACGCGAATAAAATTTCCGTTCCTTCAAGAAGCGAAACAACAGAAAAACTACGTAACGAAAATCGATGGTGAGCTTTATTTAGACGGGGAAAAATCGCTCCCTTTGTTTAAAAATTGGAGTCTGATGCGGAAGTTCGATTAGAGAATTTTAAAATGCTTTTTTCAAAGGTAATTTAATGAATAATACTAGGTGTGTAATGATACAATCTTGAATCAGAAGATTTAATTACTTACATAGAGCCATTTACAAGAGAAATTGTTCAAACCAATTTCTAAAATGTAAGTATTTTGCATCACACCAAAATGGCACGTAACGAGCAGTATTGTTTTCAATTACCCATCAGCCGATGGTACTATCAAGGATAAGTCATTCAGAATAATTTTAAATTTAAAAATTCGCAAATTATTGAAAATTGAAAATGCTGCTTATACAAAAATCGGGGTATTATTACAATATGCCTTGCAATATTGTTACAATATCTTTACAATGTTACATGCCATTCAGAATATGGAATAACTTGATGGAAATATTGCACAATATTTTTACAGTAATTACGTAGCATTAGGAAACGTAGCGTAGTACAGAAATTAGATTATGGATGGCGCTATGTAGAGTAAGTTGAAAAAGAACAGCATTTACGTAGCTTGTAAGATTTTCCGTTATCTTTGGTCCCTCAAGAGTTCAACCCGATCCCGAGTTACCCCTAAGATTTTTATCTTATAACACAAGATTTTAGCATGTAGCTTATTGATGCAAATTTATAATATTGTTTACCTGCCATGTTAATCCTATGGTTAGAAATAGAGAATTACACGCATTTTTAATAGATACTCTATTGATGATGCAGTGATTTCCGGTCTTAGCTACAGTTTACAGTTTAGTAACTTGGCAACGAAATGGTCTATCTTATGGATATAAAAGGGATTATGAGTAATGTAAGAGCTGTAGTCCTATTTGCATTAATAATTGAGATCTTAAGATTCTTCTGAAAAATTCCACGTGACTTCAAACCCTATATAAAATGAGGCCCACGCACAAATAATGAAACTGTCTATGGAATTGTATTAGCAGAGAGAACATGCAATAGTCTCTATTTGTATTATTTAATTAGCGATTTACTGTCTACTTATGTTCGTTTTTAGAAGATATGTTATTTCAGTTCTTTCTGTTACTTGTGCTCGGTATTTTCTAGAAAATACGTAAAAAGTAAATCGTCGTTTTCTAATATCCAATTTATTGTGTATCATTCATTATAGACACACCCGCCGTAATAATGTATTAATTCCATTTTATCAAAAATGATTTTCGTGTCGGTAGATTATTTTCTACCTAGCCAAACCATTATTAGCTTATACTGTCAATTCCAAAATATTCATTTTAGAATTTTGATTGATTGATTATTATTTATCAATCTTTCGATTAATCTCTTTTTATATTAAAATATAAATTTTGTTATCAGTAATTTTTTATGACAAACCATATAAATAAGAAGAACCATATACCAACACTATCAACTCAACCGGAATGCATTCGACCAACTTTAATAGTATGCATCTACTAGAAACAAAAATGACCGTTCTTGCTACAAAATCCTAAATCCTAAATAATCACACGTGCCAGTTTTATTTCGTAACAAAACAGGTTTTCTCTGAAGATAAAAGCTTTCAGAACGAGAGAGGAAAAAGGTTCTTAAATGAACTGTATTCAGTTTATTCTGAAAGTATGTCATTCACTTTATAGAAACACTCTCATCTATGGGAAGGCACTTTGTTGCAGATGTTTTCATCTTAAAAAGAAGTTTTTGCTTAGTGGTTTGACGTCTGCGTGACTATAAGAAACTATCCAGTTCTCTGAGGGGGGGGAGGTACTTATTTACTTTCATTGTTACTCTATGCTGAAACTTGTAGAAAATATTAAATTTTGTTTATCGGCAAAGTGTATTTTTTATGTGCCTTAAAATATTCCTGCCATTGATAGGTGAAAATGGAAACAATAGAAATGAAAATCATATTAAGTGAATTAAATCGATTTGATGCATGCAAATGGAAAATCATCTTATTTTATTGTATTTGAGGGGTGCATGTTATTCCTTAGACTCTTTAGCATACTTAAATATAATGGCGCGTTTTGTGTTTAGCTTAGTAATACAACAAAGACAAACGCATTTTTGACTTCTCATCAAAATTTAGAAACAGTCTACAATCTTACATTAAAAGTTACAGATCTGGCTTGTTGAGATTTTGAGCTATTACGTTCGCATACAAAAACAAATAGACATATATCATAAACAAGAAATCCGTTGACGAATCTAACCATCTAGGTATTGCGTTTTCCTATTTTTTGTTGTTGTTAATTTACACACAGATGGACAGACAGAAAACACAGATGGTAGTTTGGATGATTGCATAAAAATATTTAAAATGAACCTACATTTTTTGAGAAAAGCCCATATTCCAAATTATGTTTGTGTAGCTTGTTCCATTTCTAAAGAAGCATGTCCATACGAAGACAGATAGATCCGCAAAATTCAAAAATAAAATTTGTAAACGATGTCGATGCAAAAAAAAGAAGAATCTAACCCCATCACAATACTTTGCAGGCCGGGGTAGTCTGATTGTTAGGGCGTTGGATTTGCATCCCTAGGATTGAAGTTTGAACCTCGGCGTCCGAAAACTCTCTGTGTGTGATGGTGATTGGTGCACGCATAAATTTGTCGTAGCTGCAAAGTCATCTATGTCGAGAGTAATGCCATTGGGGTTGCTGGTAAGGTTTCGGCTTCGGAACCGGAGGGTTTCAGGTTCGAGACCGATTCCACCGAAGAATCGTCGTGTAAAGGGGTCTGTTGTACGTTAAATCCGTCCTGACCAAACGTCCTCCTGCTGGTGTGGTGTGGTGTGGAGAGGGGGATGCCAGCTCAAGTGCCGTCCTCGTTATCTGACCGCGGTTCAAAATTACAAGGTCCGTCCCAAAATAGCCCTAGTGTTGCTTCAAATGGGACGTTAATATAACTAAACTGGGGTTGCTGGTTCAGAGGTGATCGTTTATAATTCAGATCTAAATTTTCATCTGTGGATGAGTGAATGAAATGCATGAATGGAGTCCGCCTCGAAAAAAGTGTTGTGACGCGTGAGTAGCTAAGACATACTCTTGTCCCTAGATGGCGCTATCGAAAAGCAAGAGATACTCTCTCGGCTTAAAATCGCTGTCATCGCCAGCGGGCTTCTCTATGACAAATGCCATCAGAAACAACAACAACAATACTTTGCAGTGATGTGTCATCATATTACTTTATAAATGTGAAAAGAGCTTAGGAGCGTCTAAATAATCAACTTTTGTTGGTTCGGGAGTGCGATTGTACTTTAGGCTAAGATGAGCAGTATTTTGAAATTTAACTAAGTTTTAGCTTAAATAGACGCTACAATTTACATTTTTAGTCCTTTATTCTAAAAAAATGGAGGAGGGGGAAGACTTGGGAATTTTAAATAGTCATAATCATAGAAAGATCGAGTTCTAATTGTTTTAACGAAAGCAATATTGCGTTTTTCTAAATCACTCTAGAAACCAATAAACTAGTGCATAATTTTAGAAAATTATAAAGCTTATATTTTTTACGGTGTTGGATAATATATTTATTATACACTTTTCGATGGCGCTATACTTTGAGAAATATGCGTTTTAAATGCAAACCCGTTTATCAAGTAAAAATATGATTATTGATGATTCATTTTGTAAAATAAATAACTTTTAATAGTAATTTAAAATAATTAATAAAATTTAATAATAATTTAAAATAATTAATAAAATTTTACAAAAATTTGAATTTAAATAAAAATTTTTAAAATTACTATACTGAGACTGAAAACATCATTTTTAGAGGACCAATAAGCATTGTTTCATTAAAAAAAAGTTGTTTAGAAAATCTTTTTAAAAATGAACTTGCCAGAATTAAAGTTTTCATGGAATGTAACTGTTGCATTTATAAGAGAAAAAATATTTTTTATCATTTTCAAATTTTTTGTCCAATTTTAAAGAACTTTGAAATTTGAAAATTATTATGTAGATACAAAAATTAATACAAACAATATATACATTAGTACATGGTATTCTATTATATTTACAGTAATTTTGGAAAAAAAGTAATGCAAGACTTTGAGAGATTTTGGATGCAACATTTTAATGTCCCATGAAATAGTTAACTTGAATTTACTGGTATAAATTAATGATAAACAACTTTTGGTAAATAAAAAAGAATTAATTTTCCATACCCTGATTCCTTCAATATAGGGGAAATATCTAAAGACAATCGCTTTTGAAATTTTTGATTTTAATATAAATATTTTTGATTAGTAAATTCAGTATTTGTTATTTTAGAAAAATATAAATTCTCATTGCAATATTTTCAGTACGTTAATTATATAACAAGTATTCAATAAGATTATGGAGCAGAAGTATATTAAATACAATCATTATACTTAGATTTTGGGGGAAATTATAGTGAACTACACAAAACATAGAAATTATAAGTGCATGATTTTTAATTTAGCTCACAAATAATCATTCAAACGGCGTAATCTGCAGATAGCCTTAAGCCTATAAAATGCGTTGTTTTTAAGTTTTTAAATTTTCAACAATATCTTGAAATCATTAAAGACCATTAAATATGTTTCTCAAAACTATTTCTCCCCAAATTCCTTGGAACTGATATTATAGGAGATCATAATTATGTTGTTTACAAAATTTCTCTGAAATTCCTTTTGATCAAACTTGTTTACGTAGTGGGTATTTCGAAAGATTCCGCATAATTATTTAAAAAATTATTTTTATATGAATATCTTATACTAAACATGATTCTAATGATTTAAACACTTAAATACTTTTTCAATCGTTAATTTGTAAATGTTATTTTTCGATACTAAACTGAAACAATAATTAATCAGAAGGAAACCATTTTACATTTCATTTACAACAACTATTTAGTATCGAATATTTTTAGAATTATTCATATTTCAATGCAATCCAAAATGGGCCAATGGCATAAGCATTTTCAGACATTACTTTTTCTACTAAATAAAAGCAAGTTTTTGATGAGATCTGTTATCTCTATCACAAGTTAATTAGATACCATTTCTGTTAATGAATATGGGATATTTTATAAAATTCTCTATTCGGTAGTGCAGGAGTTTTTTTTATTATTTTTAGCCGAGTTTATGTAAACCGCTGTAAAAAAAAGAAATCAGGAAAAAATTAATTAAAACAATGACTTTTGAATGAAATTTTAGAAAAGAATTAAGTAAACATTTTTACTAAATTGCTTATGCGTTATAAAAAAGAATAGCATATTTTTTCCTTACTCATCAAATTATTTAAAATTATTTTAAACCTTAACTCGGGAGAGCGGTATCTCAGACCGCTAAGGATGGACTTTCGGTCACCCCTATTCTATTTTTAGCTCAATCGAATGGATTGGCCCTGTAGCTTATTGTTTCGTATTGTAGCTTTTTCAGCCGGTTTCAGCGGATGTTTTTTTTTAAATATTTAAGCTATTTTTTGAGCGATGTTTGCGAGACCGCACCTCTCTTTAAGTGCTCCAATATTATACAAGGCTTAGTAGATGGATCAAAAACTTGGTCTCGAAATATCACCCAAGCTATTCATCACGTTATGAAGCAAAGCTCCAGAGACTTTTAATTGAAACAAAAAGTGATTTAGTGATGAGGATAACTGTACAAAAGACCTTTTCGATGAAAGTTCGAATTGATTCTGATATATACGTTTAAATATAATTAATTTTTCTTGTGATAGTGTATTTTGAAAAAAGTTTCTAAAATATATTGATATATCTAAAGAAATAACTACAGAATTTGCCGGTTGATTTTTATACCAGTGTTTAACCTGTATGTTTAAAAAGCCCTCAAAAACCGTGTTACGAGTGTCCACAAGTTTCTGCGTAAAAATGATGTTGATAGAAAAAAGGGTAAATATTACCCATTGTTATTTTCTTAACATAGTTGTTGAATTTTACATTATATTCCTTTCTATATACATTTGCATATTGGAAAAATAAATCAGATTTAAAAAGCAAAAAGTAATATGTGTTTTGAAGAATATTATTTGCTGTAACATATAATTTGAGAAGAAAATATATGTTCAAACGCAATTATTTTTCAATAATAAAATATTTTAAAAATTTTCTAACACATGTTTATATATCAAGAAAAATATCTGCAAAATATATTGACTGATTTTCATATAAATATTTTCATTAGAAAATTTAATTTGAGTGTAAACAAAATGCTATCTCGTAGACCGCACCTCCCCAGTTAAGTCCTAAATTTTCATTTCTCCAGTTAAGGGTTAAAAGATGTTAAAAAAAACAATTACAGGAACACATATATAACCAAATGGACAAAACTTCTAATGCGCGTTTAAAAATCTTATTTAACATTTTTAGTATGTGTGCACTAAATAACGAGTTGGATGAAGGTGTTTCATAATAATCAACCGCTTTCAAGCAATTTTTAGAAATGACACCATTTCAGATAAGAAAAATTCTTGTTTTTCCTTAAAAATATAAATAAAATATTTTATTTACGTTTCAGGCTCTCATTAGGAAAGAGAGTTTGGAGCCATACTTTAGAATAATTATACATAATTAAAGAAAATGACAAGCAAAAAAATAGGAATTTTTTCTAGAGCGCTATGTTTAATTAAATGAATAAAAAAATATGACGAATTTTCAAATAGAAGTAATTACATAACACATTAAGCTAAAGTGCTTCCTCGTTTAAATTCTCTTGAAATTAAATTCTCTCACATAATTAAATTCTAATGAACTCATTATATGTAGTAGACTAATGTAAAATGTCGCTTCACTGTTTAAGTGAACAAAAATCACTGAATTTGAAATGAATTTCTTAAGTTAAGCTTTTTTTTTTGCATGCAAGGAAAAAATATCATGAGGAAAATTAATCCTTTATTTCTAGGTAATCATTATTAAGGCTAAATATTACATAATTATAAGACTATTTAGCTATATCTGAGAAGCCATGAGGGTTATCCATCAAATATTTAATATAAATCAGAATTTATTTGATAAGAATAATGTCTTTCTCAGAAATAACACGAGACCATTTTTACGATAAACTTCATGAATTTGGTTGATGGTCAGATTATGTGGTCTCTACCTTAGACAATATTCTACGTTTACGAACTTTAACATCGGATCAGCAAGAAAACATTTAATTGCATACCAAATCAGGGATCACATATCAGAACAGTGAAGTGAACACTTATTTGACCTGTACTGACTAAGCAATAGGTAAAACAAATCCCGCAACTGTCATAGCGTTGTGAATCACTCCTCGAGGACCTGGTCTCAATTTTTTCGTCTATGACCATATGAATTTTGATCTAAATAATATTGGATTTTTGATATGATTATGTGAATTTTGACCTAAATAATATTGGATTTTTGATATGATCATGTGAATTGTCACCTAAATAATGTTAGAATTTTTCTGCAACCATGTGAATTTTGACCTAAATAATATTAGATTTTTGGTAAGATCATGTGAATTTTGACCTAAATAATGATGGATTTTTGCTACGGATATGTGAATTTTGGCCTAAATGATAACGAATTTTTGCTACGACAATGTGAATTTTGACAGCATGATTTCGCCTTTAAACTATGTGATTCAGTCTATTTCAATTATGTGATTTCCATACTCATTCACCGAACATACAAAGTCAATAATATACTGCATTTGGTATATAAAGAATAATTTCACGAAAATTTCGGATAATCTAAATTTTCCAGAATCCATATAGATGTCAAACCTAATTACTTTGGATTCCTGAAGTTCTCTAATAACTGTTTCGAAATGTGAGATATTTTTTTAAATTTTTATAGTGTAGAGAAAGTGTTGACAAACAGTGCGTAAATAATAGTTGGTTATTTCAATTTTTAAAGATGGAGTTTATTTTTCTATTTTCAAAATTTACAATGACTCTATTTTCCGGGTGAAATTAATCAGAAACAAACAACAGAGTGCAGTTTTTGATTTTATTAATTAGAATCTTTAAATTATTGGTATTTTTCAAATTTGCAGAAAAAGATTTCATCAGATAACTTTAAAATTTATAATTTTTTTGCCTGTTAAATACATAGAAAATCATAAATCAGCTCCTCATATTCAGAATTTTACTGTATCGTATATATTCCCATAATTCTAACTAAAGATTTCATAGATCCCTTTTGAACGAGAAAGAATTGTGTACTCTATTCTATATATGTGTAGAATTCTAATTAGAGATTTCATAGATTTAGTTTGAGCGAGAACTATTTCAGTACTCTATCTTATATATGTACACAATTCTAATTAGATATTTCATATACCTAGTTTGAACGAGAACGGATTGCATACTATATCTTATATATGTACACAATTCTAATCAGAGATTTCATAGATCTAATCTCAACAAATTGCGTACTATATCTTTTATATGTACACAATTCCAATTAGAGATTTCATAAATTTAGTCTGAACGAGAACGAATTGCTTATTATATCTTATATATGTACACAATTCTGATTATATATTGTGTAGATCTAGTCTGAACGAGAATGCATTGTATACTATATCTTATATATGTATACAATTCTAATTAGAGATTTGATAGATCTAGTTTAAACAAAACGTTAATGCAATGAAAAATTCCTTTCAAGATGAGGTCTAAATAAATAACGCTCTAAAATGCAAAATTTAATTTCAACTATAGTTTATAAAATATTTTCTTCTCTTTTTCTTTAAATCATTAAAATTGGTTCTTTATTCCATCATTTTCATCATTTTTATAATTATTTAATAATTAATTCGTTTTTTTAATTTTTAAAAGTATTTAAATTAATAATTTTTTTTTGATATTTGCTATTCAAACATAAAATAATTGAAAATAACTTATTATAATACTAGAAGAATAAATTTGAAATAACGTGTAAAAAATTTCTTCAATAACCTATTATTTTACTGGTAGAATAAATGTCAAGATAAACTATATTTTCGATACATCAGCGTCCATCTGATTGTACTCCTTGAAAGGTTTTTCCACAGAATTAGAATCGAAATATTTTGCTCTTCTGACAGTTCACTCACTATTTCAAATACAGTTTTATGTTTTACACCGGTAGTATCCATTTAATAAAGTTAACAGAAACAAAATCATTTTCTACAAGTTCGTAAAATGATCAAAGAGAAAATTTATATGCTTTTATATATTAAATTCAATATCTATTACTGAGACATTTCTAATACATTGGTTTTTAATTTTGTTACTAACTTGACTTGAAACATAATAGCATCGAAAATGAGGACTTTTAATGTTTATTTCTAAAATATAAAATTGATTAAGTACGAAATAATTAAGTTTTCCCAGAAAACATATCGTTAAATAAAATTAAATTGAGCACTCGTTAATGATTTATTCATTACTTTACTACATAGACGATCTTGCTTATGGTGAAAAAAATAAACCTATCAAACCTTTAAGTATCTAAATATCTGCGTACTAAAAGACATATCACTCCCGTTTTAATTAAGCTAATTAAAGCAAATGTAAGGAACTCTACATACAATTAGTTCTTCTTCTTCATAATTAATTTTTATTTAATTGCTTAGAGTTAGAAATGATGTATTTGATCATTTGATGCAGGAATTAAGATATGCAAAAAAAAAAATGTGTTCTCTTTAATTTGCATAATTAAGTCCTCTAATTCCGATACTTGAAGTTGTTTTTTGAAAACTAATTAAATCAGTTTCTTAAAAGATACATTAATTGTTTAGCAAATGATAGTATCATCAAAATGTAAAGAGTTTAAAATAAAATTGAAATTAAATGCTATGCCAATATTTTCATATGATTAAGTACACA
Source organism: Argiope aurantia (assembly GCA_026543865.1). Lineage (NCBI taxonomy): Eukaryota > Metazoa > Arthropoda > Arachnida > Araneae > Araneidae > Argiope > Argiope aurantia. The sequence goes on from JAPMOR010020965.1 coordinate 326,261, forward strand.
ATCAATTAAATTTTTTTTTAAAATGTTCTTTTTTATTTTCAAAAAACTTTTGAAATATAAATATGTATTTTAGATATAATGTATGTTTTTTAAAGGTTTTAATGATACTTTTTACTGTCTCGGGATTTCGATAATTTCATGTTAATCAACGATGTATTTACTTTGTTGTATATGTAGTAAAAATAGAATATATTAATCGGCAAAAAATTCAAACTCGAGATTTTTCTGAGTTCGGAATTTTTTTTAGATAATATTCGTCTTTCTATTTGTGACAAATATAACTCAAATACGCTTTGAGCTAGACGGGTGAAATTTGGCAAAGGGAATTTGCACCAACATTATAGATTTTTTTAATCAAATTTTGAACGAAATCCAATTACAAGAAGACTGTTTATCTACCAGTCCGTATAAAAATTAACATAAAAATTACAAAACGAAGACAGCTAGATAGATAAGTTTTTGTACATTTATTTAACAACTATAGTCTAGATAACTGTTCTAGTTTTTGCCAAATTCAACTAATCGTTTATTATTTGCCAGTCTGTACTTTAAGATGAAAATAAACGCAATGATTTAAATATATCAAATTTTTATGGGATTTTAATTTAAATTCGATTTTCGGACAGTATTAACGCTTGCTAGGAATTAATCGGCAAATAACAGGCCAAGAATGACACAATATATTCAGTAAAAATTGCTAAATTCTCTCCAAAAATTAGTATTTCATAATTGTAAACCAATGCCATGTAAGGCATTCTATTGCATGACAAGTCTTTTAGAGATTATGCGACAAAGACTTTGAGTGATCACTCCCGATGGTTTTTATTGTTGATAAATATGATGAGCTAAGTTTTTTTTTATATTGATTACTTTATTAATTGCAAAAGATTAATAATATAATAATAAAAATAATTTTCGAAACAACATTTTTCATAAAACTTCCCATTATAATTATGCAAATTTTCAAAATTTCCAGTGGTTTGATTTTAAAAGGCAAATTTCACTCATTTAAGAAGGGCTTTAGAAGCCAAATCAGAGATCCATAAAGCAATTTTTCTTTTTACATAAATATGCCCAGTTAGTATTTTATTTTACAATTACAATCACAGAAAAAAAGAATGGGGAAACAAAAACATACAAATGTATGTTTGTCTTTGTGGGTGTTGAACTTTATGATGCATATCACCTAAATAAAAACGCTATGTGTCACAATCTTGCAAATACATATCCAGTAAAAACAATTTACTTAAATATTGATATACCAAAGTTCGTGATTCTTCCGCCCATCAAAAGCCATGGTCTAAGAAGATTAATCGAAACGCGTGCACGTGAGTTTCTCTCACATGGCAACGCTCTGTTTTACTTATATATTATTGAGTTTTATATGAAGAAATGCTTCCCGGAATGCAGATTATTTTATTTTGAGTTTTCGGCTTTACAATTTTCATCGAGATCTTTATCGTCATATACATAACATAGTCTAATAGCAAGTCTTTACAAAGAATAAAGTCATATATCTCCAATGAGTGCAGTCCTAATCAAATTAAAGTTTTATTTGTTAAAAAATTGAAGGTCATACGAGTTCAAAGTCTGCTTAAATTAAAAGTTTCCTCACCATTTTATGCCCCCTGAGAGTTGTCTTTGGTAAATAACTATTACGGCATTATTGCAGACCTAAAATGCAATTTTCTCGTATATTTAGACAATCTAGCGTCTTATTTTCTGATGTTACTTAAATTTATTTTGACGGACCCCTGATTTACTTGGAGATTTTTTGATTTTTACATGAGAGCAAGGGTAATGAGTTTACATGCCGATATTCAGAATTTGGATGAGATCGCCAATACATAAGATGTAAGTTGACTGCATTCCCAGGTTTATTGATATTTTTTCCGAAGACTGCATCACGAAAGCAGATATTACACGATGTCACCACGCAAAAATGTTTGCCAATTTACTATGTCACGAAATAATGATCAATGTTCGCCAGGAAAAGTTGACAGACATTTCTGTTACTAAGCAATGCTTTTAGACTTTACATCTCTTCATTTCAAGAAGTTATTTAGGCATTGGGCTTATTGTATACACATGAACAGTTTCTTGAAATATTTGCAAACACGAGGTTGACTGAAACGCCAACCAAACATTGAAATGCTTTCATATACTTGACTGCTTTGTGAATCAATTCTCATTTTGAGATGGGGAATTAATATAAATTATCATAAAAGAAGATTAATCTTGAAAAGATTGATTAAGTCAAGGTATCTTAAATTGTTCATGAACATGAGAATAATCGAAATACTTTTCCATTCATCTAATGAGTTCTAGTGGGAAATCCAGTATCTTTTTTGAACAGTCAATATATTTAAAAATATTATGAAAGAGACATCACTTTAAGAATGAAGAATTGGAAGAAAACTTTGTTCGAGTAATATCATGAAAATGTTCAAGAATTATAGAAACATTCAGAAAAATTCTTTATTTCTTATAATGAATATGTAAAGTGAAAATATTTTGAGAAAAAAGAAGAAATTTGAATTTAATGAAATGGAAAATTGAATTTTGGACGGATCCTGATTGAACTAGTTAAAGTGATCAGTGCGTTACAAAATTAACAGTAATGTTTCATTAAACAACCACTGGAATCAGAGAAATATTTCACTTAAAATTTTTTTCATTGTATAAGAATAATACAATTACAATACTTAGATATTTGATGTGTTTAAAAAAATCATTGCTGAATATATTTTTCATAACTAATTTTTAATAATAAATATTTGCTTTTTACGGCTTTTAATTTACTTTACTTTCCAAAAGTTTGAAAAGATGATTTTTTTATTGGAAATTTTGTATTTGTGAACGACTTTTCACTCGTTTTCTGAAAAACGAGTGAAAAATACAATTATATATTTCTGAGGGAAATTTAATATTATAACATTTTCGTAACATAATTATCAATTAATTGCTTAATTTCAGTTTAATTTGCATTTAATGTGAGAGGAGGCTTTAAGTAATATAATGCCAAAAAAACTGTTCAGAGATTTCATTTATAATTATAATAATGCAATACAAAATGTATTCAGAAAAGAAAGGCAGGAAAACAGAAAGTAGTTTTTATAAGATCACAATCACTAGGAAACACACTTTATTAAAAAAGGCGTCTAAGCCGAAAAGTAAAAACACAGTTATTGAAAACAATCTTTAGGAGGAAATAAATTACAACTTAATAAGGGGAAAATTTCTAACCTTTCATTAAAAATTAAGACTTACTTATAAATGCAATTAAGACTCCAGTGTATTTGAGTAGTACATCTATTACCGTTTCATGCTTTAATTATTTCTTTTATCTCTAAATTTTTAAAACCAAATCATTTCATTATTTTTTTAGTAATGATTATTTCAAACTTATGAAGTGTGCAATTTAAAAGAACAAAATAATCCTTCAGGAAATGGATTTTAACTTGTAAATATGATAGTAAAACTAAGATGGACGTAGGAGTTGATGTAATGTAAGAACCCGGATAGTATTTTGCGCATTTCGAAGCTTAAATATAAATTTTTACTCTCTCGTATACGAAATATAGAGAAAGTATAGTAATCATTAAAAAAAATCGATTATTACGAATTTCCGTTTAAGACCTCCCTGAAAAGGTCCAACCATGACAAAGATAAAACAAAAACACTTTGAGCTAAATAGTTGAAATTTCCTATATAGTTTGTACACCAAATTTACATCAAACATTACACCAGATTTTCATCAAATTTTGAGTAAAATCTATTCAAAGAAAGTTCGTCTGTGCCGCTATTCGATCTAAATTAACACGACAACTACAAAATAAAGATATCTAGTTAGATAAGATTTCGTACATAGATTCAGCATCTATAGTGTAGATATCTGTCATACATTGAACTAAATCCAACAACGGGTTGATTATCTATTGGTCTGTATTGGCAAAAAACATGTAAACGGAATCATAATTTTTTTTTTTGCTTGCAGTTTTGTGTCAAATTTTTGTTGAGAAAAAAAAACGTGTTTAAAGCAATAATTCAATTTTTGGGTACTATTAAAGACATGTCAGGGATTAATTGCCAAAATATTCGTCAACGATGATACGATAGCTAGATTAATATTTCGTTAGATTAATATTTCGTTATTATTGCCTCCCCCCCCCCTGCAGTGCAAGGTCTTCTCTGGCATGACAAGTTTGCTAAACAGTAAATGAAAAAATTTTGGGGAGTTAATAATATATATTTTAAGACTATGTTTAGCAATCTCATAAAAGTAATAAAAATCAGTTTGAAAGAAAAAACTAATTTAATTACACTTAATATGGCGAAATACAATAAAATATTTTCTTAAGAATTAACTTTTTCTTTCTCTGTGGTATACGCAGTTTGGATTTCAAAGATTAAGAAATTAAATGATTGGCTATTAAAGATTAAGTAAGAAATAGCTGAAAACAAATAACTTTTATATTTTTCAAAGATCGGTACAGTATTAGAAAATAAAATAATTTTGTTCTTCTTTAATCATTTTAGGACCTTCATTGTAGTACACTATATAAATAAGAGAAAATATTTCCCGAGGATTCATTTACTTAAGGAGCTGCAAGTAAATCAATTAAGAAATTCTGATAGGCATACTGGGGAATTTTATGGTGCAGTGCCGTTACAATATAATTAAACCGAGCAGGCAACCAACATTTCCTTAGTTCTCTGTGTCAATGCCCATTAAAGTTTATCACTCGAAAGGGCAGCTATTTCTACAACTAATCTCGTTTTCCGTCCAGACATTAATCTGAAAAGGTTTCTGTTGTGGATCCAACCTAATCTCCGCTCTCATTCGATTAGCTTCGCAAACACTTACACAAAAGTAAGTTGTTTTTCCCTCCCGATTTTTTTTTATTCGTCATGCAGGAAGTTTGTAATTATTTGTGAATTAGGCAATAGAATCCCTTCTCTCTTAATTACTGCTTTACCTTTTAAGAATAAATATTGGCAGCAATGTCATTTTGTTGCTATAAATAGGCTTTAAATAAAACCTGGCAAACTATGCGACTGAAATATTAAAATACAAACTAGAACTTGCAGTTTTATATTTTGAAAGACTCCAATTGAATGCCTGTCTTTGAAAGTGTAGATAATAAAGAATAATCAGCGAGAGAGGTCTCCCTAAAGCTTTCTTGCTTATTCTGTAATAAAGGTGCTATGCCAGAGAAAGCCTTGCAATGGCATTGGCGTATAATAGTTGCGCGATATCAACTTTTGCTGTAAATATAGCATATTTACTGAATATATCGCGTTATCCTAGACGAGATGTTTGGCGATAAATCCCTGGCATGCTGTGGATAGTATCCGAAAATGGAATTTGTGTTTCAGACGCCTTTATCCCACTCGACTGAAACGAAAATTTGACTCAGAACTACGAGTGTAATCACAAAATCCCATACCAAATTTGAGATATTTAAGTCATATGTCTTTCACTTATCACGTTTTTGTTTCTGAAATTACAAACCGACAGACGACCAATCCCTTGCTGGATTTAGCTTAAAATTTGTACAGTGTCCATGATCTAGATATTCATTTTGTATATCCAATTTTATCCACATAGCTCTCTTCATTTTGTAGTCATCGCATTAAATGATATTCGATTAGCGTATTTCCTCTGAAAGGAGTTTGCTCAAAATTTGATATAAATCTACAAATTTGGTATAGACACCGTATGCCAAATGTCATGTATCCAAATCAAAGTGTTTCTGAGTTATCTTGTCACAGACAGACGGACATTTTCCAAAAATGAGTTTTTTCAATTCAGGGAAGTCTAAAACGTAAATTTCGAGTCAAACACCAAAATCTCGACTTTGAATTTTTTGACGATTACTGTAGTTTCTCTATATTATGCATGCCAGACAGTAATAAAATAATTTATTAACTTAATTCCAAATCTAATATAATGTAATATTGCTATTTTTAACATTTTTCCTCATCTTATGTATTTTCCGCCAAATGCTATGATTCCTAAAAAATCTAACGTCATATTGGATGATTTCAAGAAAAAGATATTTTTGGCTTAGAATTTCAACAAATTTTTAGTTCAACGCTGGATTCATTATAGGATTAATTCTTGGACGTCCAATAACTTTATTCCATGTTATGGTGACTTGTCCAAAGAATCCATGAATAATTTTAATAACTATTAGATAAACAATTTACAGTAGATATCAAAGTTACTTAATTCAAATTAATTTATAAATTTACATTTTTTTTGAGTTATTTTAAGTGCTCGCATTGTTTAGTAGTATTTCCCTGACTGATTAAACCGACACAGAGATTTACAAACGACATTATACTGGCCATCCAACCTTTGAAAGGATTCCTGTTCAAAAGGCGTTCCTTACTCTTTCTTATTAAATGATTTTAAGATATAAATGTTATATTTTATGTATTCACATACCGCTAAAATAAATCGATCGATGTAATGGAAATAGAAGGAATTTCAATTTTACCTAGTTATTCTAAACATATGTTCACTACAATAAAAACGAAGAGATTCTCTTGAGTAGAATAAATCAGTTTTTCATTCTAAAACTGATCTTGAATTTATAACATGGCGCAATATTTTTATAACTTCAAGTGAATACCATAATTAATGGCATTTTCAAAGAAGTGAGATTCAGTTAATTTGTAACTGGAGGCGGAGTCAAAATGACTCCGCGTCGTTCATTAGCTCTGATTATCACGTGGTATTTTGTCCTTGAGTATAATCATATCCCCAGTATCTTCAAATTATTCTTTCAGCAGTATGTTGGCAAAAGTCTAAGTATGAACAGTGCGTATAACCGAGTTATTCTTTTTTTTTCAAAGTTTCTATTTTTATTTATAGTGTCATTGATTCCATGTCTCTGAAATGGCTTTTAATTTAAATAACGCAAAAAGAATAAAGATATATTCTTAAAATACTATTTTAAAATCTTGTATTCTTCATTTTTTTAAATTCTAACAATTATTAACATGAGTGTAATTCTGCAATATCTAAACGAAGTAAATATTCATTAAAATATTGTTTAGGTTTTTTTTCTTCCAACATCTTTCCAGCATTTAATATTACAATATTTAACATTTTTATTATTAATACTTTTAATATTTTTCATAACTGCATGATTTTCAGAAACTATTGTGTTTCCAAAATAAATTCCCATGCTGTTTACAAAAGACAAAAACAGAAAATTAACAATGGAGTCATTTTGACACCATGCCTCTGGCCGTTTGAAAACATTCATGTCTCCAGTTACTGGTTAATGTAAAATAATAAACATATTAAAAACTTCGCAAAATTATATGGCATCAAACGAGAATTGCCAGATGCCGAATTCCTGTAACAATAAAGATCATTGAGCCATTATTTGGAAGATTATAATGTTGTTTAATTAGGATGATGACTAATTGGTTAAATTAATTAGTTAACTAACCAGAATTGTGAAATTTCTGGTTGACGATAAGATTCTGCATTGAAATTTATAAATTTAAATAGCAAAACTTTTATAATGTTTTTAATTATAATTAAGTAATATGAATATTTGTCCAAATTACGTTCAGCTTTGTGAGATACTGTATGGAATGATATTATTTGAGATACTTCAGTAATAAATAAAAAAAGCTATATTGTAGAAAAAAATTTCTCATTTTTATTTACTAATAAATGTTTTTTCTTGAGAAATCCTTTCTAAAATGGAGTTTCCTAGAAATGGAAAGCAAGATAACCTTCTGCTTTGCTTCTCAAACATAAATACGGCATCCACTTGTAATTTTAAGCAGTCATCGTGCAAGTATAACGAGACCTTGTTCAATATTGATTCCATCATTAAGATCTTTGCCTGCGTCAGAATGGAAAAAAAGCAAGTAAACATTCCTTTAGTCAATGGACAGCTAGACAAACGATTTTTGTCGTCTTCGAAACGGTCTTCTGCTAAGTAGGTCGTTCTGTAATTTACCTCCCTCTGCTTTCTGCTTCCTTCCCATACCCATGCAATCCCTAGAGAATCCGGAGCAATTCTACTTTAATGTTTAGTGCCCCGGAACATTATTCTCGAGTATTGTGGGTAATTACTTTAGACCCTCCCATTTCTGGTTATTTATTTTTGGGTTGAATTTGAAGGATGTTAAAAATATATTTCGAATCATCCTTATATTCAGTACTCTAACTTTTAACTAGTGGCATCCAATTTTAAAGCAATAACACACTCGTAATCCAAATTCAAACCAAACTACTTAAACTGTTCTACCTAAAACTGTACCGTAAAATCTTTTATAAAATTGTTATTCCAGTGTAAGCTTTGTATAAGTACAATAGCTACGAGATACTAACCTTTGGCTTGAATTTAGCACTTTTACTGAATATAATGTGTGATCCATGGGGAGTGTTTTCAGTGATTATCCCTGTATGCTTTAAAAGTATCCAAAAATCGTATGTATAAGACTCATATACACGTTCTTCTTAATCAATTGAAACAAAAAAAAATCATAAATCTACATTTAAATTTGCAAAATCACGTATCGAATTTGTCCTTGCGTTTTTCAGTTATTGAGTTTACATGTTTTTGAAAGCACATTTCGTCATGTAAAATATTAAATATTTTTCATTCATATGCAAATGCAAGTTTTAACAAGAAAATTTTAATTTCATTGATTTTCATAAGTTATTTGTATGAAGATATTCCAGGAACATATATTATTTCTATCTTTATTGACAGCATGTTAACTTTCAATCACTCGCATCAATTTTTATGAAATAAAATCACTTGAATATTTTTTTCTGATCCCATATTATCGACCAGTTGCGCTTTAGTTTATTTGCTCGTTTAAAAAAATCGGTGATGCTTCATATTTCAATCGTCTTTCATATGTAAAAACGATTTTCAAGACTAATATGAAAAATTTAACTTATCTCTGTCTTTTGATCAATTCTTTCTATAAAAATATGCAAGAAGTATACATTTTTGGCCATTCTTATGCATTATATAATATATTATATATACCCACATTATATATTATATCATACCCACAATCATTTCCAACCAATTTTAAATTAATAAGACACACGCTTGGCTTAATTTGCTTCCAAAGATTCGAAAAAATATTTCTTATTTTATTGGTCCTTTCAATAAAACTATAGTCTTTAATATTTGAATTTTTTCGCTACTATACAAATGTGATTTTTACAAGAAAATTTAATTAATGAAAAACAACTTTTATAATTTTTTGCATGATAATTTTTTCACCCATTGTATTAATATTAAATCTCTTAGATATAAAACAAAGAATTGGTTTTGTGTCAAGATATTTAAATTATTAAAAAATATTATTTTATCAATAATGAATATTTTATATCGTAGGCATATAGTTAAATTAATCTAAAATATTTTAGAGCAAGAAAGGAGTAGATATGATTTCATTTCTCCAACGAAAAAAAAATAACAACCCATTTATTTTATAAATTTCACTTTCAGTACCTCCTTCTAGACAAATCACTAAAACATTGTAAGCAAAACTTGTATATTGCAATACTTTTTTATTTAAAAAAAAGTACGTTTCATTTCAATTTTTAATTCATTTATTTGAATTTATATGTCAGTTAATTTTGTAGAAACAAATTTTCTAAAATTAATTGAATTTGTTTTACTTTTATTTTTATGGTGATTATTTATTTTGCATCTAGGTTTAAAATAAAAAGAAATGTGAAATGTATACAAGCATTTTATCGTGACAAAGTATATGCTGGCATATTATCTGCAAGTGCAAGAAGTGGCATACATAAGCCATAATGGGTTTACATTTTCAACAATGTAAATTTGTGGATTTAGAGAGACAAAATTTGAGAAGTAATTATTTGCACGATTGTATGGACTGCATAAGAAGTATTTTTTTATCATGAGCATTTTTATTTATTTTAAATTAAGAATTTTTAAAAATATTTTTTTGATTTTTATTATTGAGTATAATTTTTTTTCTTTCACTATATGAAGATAGTAGAGAAGGAGAGGCATAATAATTATTTCCTCTACTATTATTCTATTTTTATTTATTTACTTAAACTCTATTTCCAGTGACATCTCTTCTTTTATAATTTGTGTCTTAACAATATTTCAGCATTTATTTCAAATTAAAGATGATTTCAGCCTACCAGTCATAAAAATTGAATGCATTAAGAATTTGAAAATATTATTTTACGATAAAATGGATCTTTTATTGTTTCTAGTCTTTAAAGACAAATTTAACTGATTTGCATTCACATGAAGTTTAAAAAATATGTTCTCCTTCAAGAAATATCTGATTATTTTATAATCCTATAAATAAGTATTTTTATTAATTTTGAATTAAGAATTAAATCCTTTTTCAATATTATATATTGTACTAAATCCTTTTGGTTTTCATATAAAGTATTTCTAAAAACGAAAATAAAAAATGCTTTTATCTTCAATTATTAAATAGATTTTATATTATTTGTTATAGGAATAAATGCATATACAAATGGTGAATTCGAAATAAAATAAGATTCTTGCTGTCATATTTAATTTTATTAACTTATAGGAATATATATAAATATATACCCTGTATGATGTTTGTTTTCATTCCAAAAAGTGCCTTCAAATAATTCATTATTCCACCCACATCATAGTATCCCTTAATAAAATAGAAACGTTTCTGTCTCCATTTTAAATTCCAAACTCGATTTATAAATGCATAGTCAGCTTTCAATTTTATTTATACTTAATTATTTGATTTATTTCGCGTTTCTGAACTTTGAATATTATAAACCAGCTATATGTTTTCTACTATGCGAGTTTTACATTTTATTTATGCGTTTTCAATGAAAATACAAATTTGAAATATTTCTAGAGTTAATTATTTATCAATAAATTAATATAATTGCATTCATATAATTGGTTAATTTAATCATTATAATTAAATTTTGATATATATATATATATATATATTAGATCTTATTTGTGATTTTTTAATGTTTTCATAATAATGAATTCTTCAAAATGAAACCATCTCTCAAAATATTTGACATAAAGCTTTATAATGAAGTATATTATATAACCATGAGATGTTTCTGCTTTTATTTTTATAAGATATTAAAAATTAAATACTGTTTAGCTTTAAGATGAAATATTTTTACACTTTTTCATTATTGGTCTGTTTTAAATGTAAACAAATAATGTTGATGAACTCTCATCAATATCCTACTTTATATGTTCATATTTACTATATAAGCTTTTCATTTCATATTGCGAAAAAAATACACCAATAATAATTACTTATTCTCCATTCCAATATTTAATTATATCTTATGGAGTTTCTTCGACTCTACTAAATTTTGCCTTGAAATATTCTGTAACAAAATTCTCCTTAATTAATAACGATGTAGCTATAACATGTTTATTTTTTCAAGAATGCAAAGAAAAGAAATAATTATGAAACATCAAATGCAGCTGATTCAGCTAAAGGAAACCAGGATAATTAAATTCGGCTAATAGGGACTTCTCTATCATTATTGAGTTAAAAAAAATGAAATAATGTTCTACAAATATATAAAAAATGTTAAACTGAAAAATTTTGTCAGCCTTTTGATACAAAAGCGTATTTTAAATTTAAGATTATATGTTCGATGCGAATTTTCATAGAATGCCAGAAAATATAAATTGGTCCCTAAAATTAAAATAATTTCTGATATAATATTTATATTTCGTTATTTAAGAATTCTTAAAAATTAATTTTTAATAAAAATATTCATTATTGATATATTATATTAAACATTATATTGATTATTGATATATTATGTTAAACATTATATTGATTATCAATATATTATATAATCAATATTTTAAAATATTAAAATTTTAATTTTGAAGTTAATATGTTAAAAATATTGATTTCAATACTTTCAATAATTTGAAATGAATATTTCAAAATTTTCGGATCAATATTTCAATTTCAATCAATATTTCAATTTAAATCAATATTTCAATATTTCAATTTAAATCAATATTTCAATATTTCAATTTAAATCAATATTTCAATATTTCAATTTAAATCAATATTTCAATTTAAATCAATATTTCAATTTAAATCAATATTTCAATATTTCAATTTAAATCAATATTTCAATATTTCAATTTAAATCAATATTTCAATATTAATTTCAATATTTTAAAATTAATACTTTAAAATATTGAAAATAATAATTTGACAATTATTAAATTCAATTCAATGTTATGAAAACTTTTTGAAAGCCCAAATTATTTTAATTATAATTCCTCCCAAAAAATTCATTTCTCCACTGCTTAAAATAACCCATTAATTTTTTAAAACTAAGCGGTAAATGTTGAATTTTAGTTTCTTAGAAAGAAATTTAACATTGATTTATTTTTTAAAAAAGGAAAATGTTTCACTTCAATAGACGGTGATTATTACCTTTTCATTCTTTTATAGAAATAAATTGAAATTTGTTTTTGCAAAAGAAAATTCTAATAAGGCAAAAATTTTTTTATCTACATTTGTCCTTTTCCAACAACTGTCAGTATGTCTTAGCAATTTGACTTCTTTACAATAATATCCTCATATTCTCCACGAATGGCAAAACAAAGAATGCAATAATTAACTGCCGAACTTTTTTATTGCTTTTTCCACCAGCATCAAAACTCGACAGGTCGAACAATAACATCAGAGAGCTTCTCGTAAATACTCTTGACACATTTCTTCTTTCTCTCACAGTTTTCAATAACGAAGCTTGGCACGTGATAAGAACAGAGTTTGTGTCTGAAGAGTGTTTTATTTTATTTTTAGATATAAGGTAACAGAATTAGTGATGTCAGCACCCGTGTTGTTTATGTTATGGCGTAATGAAACTTAATAATGTGTTGTGAAGTTTGAAAACAATTGGACAGTTCTTTTGAGTGTCATATTAAGTCAAAGCACGATTTGTTTCTTTATGGATTAAATTATCGTTTGCGTGAAAATAAACGTTCGAACTAAAAATTGATTGTTTGCTATAATGATTTTTCTTTATTATTTGCTTCGATTTATGTATCTTGCATCTATTTATCTCCTTTATATTGTTGATAATTTTTGAAAATATTAAAGGATATTAAACGTGCTTTTTTTCATTATCATGAAAGCAACAACCGAATTTTAAATTTGTTTTGCAGAATTGTTAAACTTATTCATATTCATTTATTATAATAGCTGATTATAATCTTTATGATTTAGTTTGGAATCAGAAGTTCAATTGGACAAGACATTTCTTTTTTTTTTATTTTAACTAATTATGTAAAATAATTACTTGGTGGAAGTATGAAGTTCAATTGGCACAAAATATTACTTTATTTAATTTAATTACTTATGTAAAGGAATTAATAGATGAAAGTATTTAATAGTTTTTAAAAGTTAGAAAATAATTATTTGAATATCATACAGAATGGGTAATACTCATTCAAAATATAACCAAATTAATTTAATCCTTATTAAAGCTTTGAGAATGAGAGAACCTTTTAGAGCTTTTCTCAAATGAAACTTAATTTACCATATTAACATTTAATTTTTAAGACAAAGAAATCTATTTTGGGGTTCAAATTCGTAATTTGAAATAATAAAGTTAACATCTAAATTTAAGTGATTCTTTCTAAAATATAACTCGCACTGAATGAAGGAGTTCTAATAATTAACATCAAATTTAAAATTTTGTAATAAATTCTACAGTTTGGTAGAATATCACTTGCTAAACTTTGTCTCTGCATTTTGTTACATTTTTGCATTCATGCATTCTTAGACTGTCAAGCAGACAGACAGACATCATTTCAAAAAAAAATTTTTAGACTCAAAAAGAATTGATTCTCGAGATTCATTAAATTATTTAAAGGGAACTGCGATGATTGCCATGTCTTCTGCATTGATGCAATGTCTTCTCTTCAATAAGCCAATAAGGCATATTAATATATAAACAAATTGGTATGCCTTATTGGCCATACTTTCTCTAAAGGTAACATATATGAATGGCCTGTCAAACAGAATAGAATGTTAATGAAAATGTCTCTGAATAGCGAAATAGCGAGAATAAAGGATGTAGGAGCCTGGAGGAAGATAGAATGTATAGAAATATTATGAATGGTTTAAGGGAAGGATTTGCTTATTGAGTAACTAATCATTACTTTTTCTTTCATTTAAATTCGCTACTCGTATAAAAATAAAACTCTTTATGTAATTTAATGAAAATTTTCTACAGCTATAAATTATATTTCACTTATAAAATTTCTTTATTTTGGTTTTATAAATGAATATTAACATTTTAATCTTTAAACTTATAATCTATATTATTTGTTGCGTTATATGCATATTTCATGCATTATATTTATTCATCATTATATGTTGATTCATCAATAAAATGCATTATATGTTGATTCATCAATAAAATGCATTATATGTTGATTTATCAATAATGCATTGTGTGTTGATTCCTCAGTATACCTTATGCATTATATATTGCATTATTTATTGATTTATCAATAATGCATTATATGTTGATTCCTCAATATACCTATGCATTTTATATTGTATTATTTGTTGATTCATCAATAAAACGTATTATATATTGATTCATCTATAATGAATTATATATTGATTTATCAATTTGCATTGTGCATTATATGTGATTCATAAGTAAAATATGTAAATTTATTAAATAATAAACCATAGTTTAAAAGATTGCTTTTTATCTTATCTTATATAATTTAGAACTGATATTTCGTAATTTAATTTATATTATATTTTCAACTGTTTTTTTCTAATTCATTACGCATTAATTTTCTAATGTTGTCGATTTTATTTCATGCTCATTGAAAATGAAATTAAAAAAGTATTTTTATGAGTATTTAATCACAAGGATTTAAATATTCCAAATGGAATGAATGAATTACTCGGGGAAACGGAAAAAAATAATATTCCCAATCTTGATTTATTTAAATAAACTGCAGTGTCAATTATCTCATAATTTTTTTTAACAGAAACTACAACTTTTGTTTATAAAAATTAATTCTTTATCTATATCTATACTTATAATAAAGCTCAATGTGTGTGTGTGTGTGTGTATGTTGGCGCTCTACAGGCCAGACCATTCAAACTACAGCTACCAAATTTGGCACGTGTATACCTTGGAGGCCGGGAATGTGCACCTTGGGGTTATTGTTTTGAATTTTTAAATAGAATTTCATTTATTTAAAAATTAAGCGAAATTTTGAAGTGTTTTTGCTATAACTTCCGAAAATATTATCGCACAAAAAAGATTTTTACATGAAGTTAAAGATCAAAAATTTATCTTTTAAATAATACTAATGTTTTAATCTCTAAAATTAATTTTCTATTTTTAATGAATTTTTAAATAAATATTTTAACTATGTTTTTCAATAATTTTTTTCATAAAAAATAAAAATTTAAATTAAGCACGTTTCGCATTCATGGGAAAAAATTAGCTTTTTTCAAAGTGTTGCCATCATATTGATTAAAACTCCAATAAAAAATAAATTAAATCTTTTTGGAAATGAAATCTGCAAAAATATAATTTTCGGCACGTGTCTGTAGGAAAGGAAACATATATGAAATATTATTTTTTCTAAAAAATAAATTCAAGAAAAATTATTTTATGATCTTTTACACTCTCTATACAGGGTGTTTATTTAGTCCCGGACCCATTTTGATGTTTAATGACTCATAAAATAATGAAGATATAAACAAACTTATAGCATTTATTGATGGAATAACTCATATATTTTCCTTTTCAGATTTGAATATTTTTACTTTTGTAAATATCGTCTGCGCGTGTGGTTAATTTCAGATAATTTCATTTTCCAGTCTAAATATCTGTACTTTTCTAAATATCGTCTGCTTATTAATTGCATTTCTCTCTCTTTTGTTTTTGGCAACTATTGAAATGTTATGTTTACTTTTGATGGGTTTGTTCTATGTAGTACTTATAATAAAGCTCAATGTTTGTGTGTGTAGGTATGTGTTAGCGCTCTACAGGCCAGACCATTCAACCTACAACTATCAAATTTGGCACGTGTATACCTTGAAGGTCGGTAATGTGCACCTGGGGGTTATTTTTTCGAATTTTCAATTAGAATTTTATTTATTTAAAAATTAAGCGAAATTTTGGTGTGTTTCTGCTATAACTTCCGAAAATATTACCGCACAAAAAAGATTTTTACATCAGGTTAAAGATCAAAAATTTATCTTTTAAATGATACCAATGTTTTAACCTTAAAATTAAATTTCTATTTTTAATGAATTTTTAAATAAATATTTTAAATATATTTTTCAACAATTTTTTTTCTTACAAAATAAAAATAAAATTTAAACTGCTCGAACACGTTTCGTATTCATGGGAAAAAATTAGTTTTTTTCAAAGTGTTGCCATCACAATGATTAAAGCTCCAACTAAAAATTAATTAAATCTTTTTGGAAATAAAATCTGCAAACATATAATTTTCGGCACGTGTCTGTAGGAAAGGAAGCATAAATGAAATATTATTTTTTCTAAAAAATAAATTCAAGAAAAATTATTTTATGATCTTTTATACACTCTATATTATTAATCCAATAAATCAGTTATATTTTAAGGCAAGTTTTGTTTAATATGAGCAGGATATCCATTCAAATCAGGGCCACACAGCTGATTTGTAAACCTTTAGTAAGTCACACATCTGCTAAAATGGTCTAAATGGAGAATGATTATATTTTATGTAACTTGATTCAATAAATGCTCTAATAAATAACGAATTTTTGATTTTACATTAAGCTTCTGCTTTGGAAATTACGAATATCAAAATGTTCTTGAAACCCTAATATTTTAAATAAAAAGAGTGAATTTCGAATCAACTGAATCAATGATTTAAACTGACTGATTTATAAAAATTTGAATATCACTATTCAATAAAAAAAGGATAATTTTAGATTTTCCATCAATCGTTTCAAAGAAAATCAGCGCGCAGGTTTCTCAAGATTAATTGGCCTAAGATTATGAAAATTTTGAGTTTTTCTAAATTTTTAACATTCAAAACTTCATAAATAAGTCTTAGTTGATCGTGGAAAACAGAAACATTCATTCAATTATTTAAAATTTAGTGTGTTCAGAATATTTCTCAGAATATGATACCTTACTGCATTAAATTTAGACTTCATAATTTTTGAAATATATTTATATGCCGGAACAAAATATTATTATTGATTTCATTTCTATCCTTTTGAAAGCAAAACTAAAAGCTGAATTTTATGCTGAATCTGAGAAATTTTTGTTGAATTATTGTTTGAGATATTACATAAATTATGAAAAATATTTTGTAGTTAACATAAGATTTAAATACTGAGCGATTCTTTTCCCAATACTCATATTCAGTAATAATAATAATAAATAAATAACAATAAAGATGATAAATAAAATAAAACGCTTGGTTTTATTTAAAAATATCTTTGTATTAATTGCAATTTCATAATTTCCACTTTAAATTAAAGTTGAAGTTTTACCGGAAAAGACAACAAATTAGCAAAATATATATAGTAAATTGAAAGAAACGATCTTAACAACAGTATAAGTTTGGTATGACTATCAAAATCTGAAGATTAAAAATGTTTTGTTTGAGAATCTATTAAGAGACCAGTTACTTAAAATATTTAATTGAAATGAGCGGTAATACTGGAATTTTCTTCCAGACGGACTATAAAACCTCGGAAAAGCAAATAACTGGTTGTTGTCACGGTTGATCGACCTACTGAACATAAATCTACTTTAAACAGTTTAAGATTTTGTATTTTTTTACGGCTTGACTTGATCTTGGAATTTCTGATATATTAAATTTTATGGTAGAAAGAGATAGATTTTAGAGATAATATATTGCCTGTAAAATACAATAGTAATATATTGTCCACAAAATACTGACATTTTAGAAAAGAGAGGGTAATATTTCAATCCAGACTAAAATGGTATGAATATTAGCGAAAGAGTTAGGCAAGTTCATTCATCTGCCATTGTGGTCACGTGATGACCTCATATAATCTATTATTTAACGACAAATTTTTAATATTTGATGCAACGCCATGTTCTTTAATCTCTATCAAATGCAAGTTTAACAAAATGTAATACTTGCTAAGTTTTTTTATAATTGGCACTTTCTGGTACATTTCCTTGATTAAAGCATTTTTTGTTCATTAATTTCTAGTTTTATTCTTTAATTTTAGTCTTTATTCATTAAGGCTTTAAAAAAGGACATAAAGTACCTAACCCTTAGCTGGGAAATGAATGTCATATGCAAACCAGCAAACCAAATCAATCGTCTTCCTTTGTATTTCCATATTCCAAGCAATTATATAAATAAAAAATGTGAAGATACACATTTTCTATGAATATTCTAGATATCTAAGAATAAATAATTTTTGCTTATAATTTATGAATTTTATATTCTATATAGCATTATTAATATTCCTTCTGTAATAAATAATTTTATTATTCGTATCTTTTTATAATATTCTAAATACCACATGTTTTCATTTTTTAATCAAAAATATGGATTTCATGTCAAATTCATAAAAGCAAGAGATTTTAATATATATATATATATGTATATATAAGCAATATTGACTTTTAGTCATATTAAATTTTCAAAACATATTAAATTTCTTTCTTATGATTAAATTGTCTCTTAATATCTGTATAATATTGTTTTAATAAAAATAAGTTGATGAAAGGTATGGAAAAACGTAGCTTAAAACTATTTTATTATTCTCTTCATTTTCTAATTTAATGTATTTTCAGATTTCATGGTTACAAATATTATAGAATCAAAAATTTAAGTTCCTCAAATTAATTTCTAAATAATACCAATTATATGAAATATGTATTCTGTTAAAGTAATACATTAATTGGTATTTAGGATCTCACAATATTCTAATGTTATCGGATACCAATAAATATACAAAATTTCAGAAATATAGAACATGAGGGGGAATGAAAATTAACAAAATTCCATCTCTCGTAAAAATAAAGCATGCAAAGTTAAGTAAAATGGTTTAAAAATTCTCCAGATATTAATTTTTCTAAAAATTACTTACATTAATTTATTTACCCATTTTCATCAAAAAATATTTCTACTTTTATAGAATCCATGAATTAATCAAATTTTTATTAATTCATAATTCTTTTGATGAAGGTAACAAATGGATTTATAATTATTGTAAGTAAAATATATAGCTGGGTACGATTTCAATGAACTTGAAATAATTTATAAAAATGTTTTAATAATTTTTTCTAAATTTTCTCACGTTAAAAAAATTGCATAAATTATTAGAGAAATACTAGATTAATTTTTCATTAAAATAACTGCTAGAAATTTATGATTCTGTTTTTGAATGTTAATTCAGTCTATATGATAGAAACAGGAAAGCTAATAAGTTAATTTCCTTTAAAGTGTTTCGTTTTTCTACTCCAAAAAATAATTTTGCTGTAAACTTTCTGCAATTTTATGCATTTGCTACTTTCCAGAAGTTAGGGGACATTTCAAGTATATGAATAAAAAGACACGGGAGAAGCAAGCGAGGAGGTGAACAACCTCTACTCTGATGACGTGTTATACCTGTTGAGTTAATGGTAGAATCATGAAAGGTGAAAATCCTTGACAGCTGGCCATCTCTCATTCAAATTATCTTACGCGCTAAGCGAAGATGGGGGATAAATCTTTCAAGATACTCATCTGTCTTTTTGAAAGCAAAAATAGATAAATTTATACATTACCAGCAAGTATCAAGATAGGAAATTAACATTTAAAGTACATAATCATTTATTTTGTAAGAATTTCCATGTTTATCGCGAATTGAATATCATCTAGTTAATGAGCCAGTTAATGCTAATAATTAATGAGCCAATAATTTATATTAATAATTATAAACACAAAATTAGAATACAAGGGCAAAATCATAAAATGTTAATTTTTGTTTGGAAATTGAGAATCCAGATTCTTGTACTTTGATTGCATATGTTTCGATATTGCAAAACTTTCAGCTTCTGGCGCAATAGGAAATCACTATCCTGAACCGGATTCTTTCAGATTTAGGAAGAAAGATTCTACTGCCTCATCCGCTTATAACAGGAACTATTTAAATAAGACTACTTTATCAAGTATACTCTTGGAATGGCATTAGTAGAGACTTAGGGATTGTTTTTGTGTGATATTACTGCCACTTTATTAAAGTTAACAATTTATTAAATTAAGATAACTCAATTTTAGCTGATATTAAATTTCAGAAATGTAATGAATAAAAAAGAATACACTATCATCTGGTTTAGTTATTAAATAATTCAAAATATGTTTAATAATAAAACAAAGACTTAGAAGCAACAATTCTAGCTTCTAATTTATTTTAAATATGTTCCGTAAATATGTTCAAATATGAATATGGCCAACTTGATTTGAGCATTTACCATGAAATTTAAAAAATTTATCTTAACAATCCATTTGGCATAAAAATTTATCATTAGCATGCCAATCGATTCGGAATATATTAGTTAATAATATTAATATCCCTCCAATTCTGAGTTTATATCTATCGAGCACATATTAGTTAAACAGAAATCCAAAAATAATTATTTTCTGTTTGACAGTTTTCTGTAACACTATTTACTATTTATTCTTTCTTTATATTATAAAGCTATTTGCTGTCTTTTACTATCAGTACACTTTTCATTATTTTTTCATTAAAATTTCAAATAAAATAATCATAACTGGGTTTAGTTTAGTTATACTAACGCCCCATTGTAAAGCAACACTAGGGTTATTTTAGGACGGATCTCGTAATTTTGAACCGCGGTCGGATGATAGGGACGGCGCCTTGGGCTGGCGCCTCCCTCTCCACACCAGCAGGAGGGCGTTTGACTTTGACGGATTTAGCACGCAACAGGCCTCCTTATATGATGGTTCTTCGGTGGAATTGGGTCTCGAGTTTGAAGCCCTGCGGCTCACGAGCCGAGTCCTTACCACTAGGCCACCGTGGCCCCCATAAGTATAAGTAAAAGAATGCTTTTGGTTTTCAAGAAGCTTATGTTTATCATGCATTTCGCTGTTTTGCGATGTCATTATGGATAAGTTTTATTTATTGCCCATGAAATTTTTTGGGCATACCAACAATCTATGCATGAATTTTTTTACAATGTATGCATTTATTATTAATATTTTTTCATATTAATAAAACTTATCAAGAGCTTATCAGATATTGTACTACAGAAGACTAAATGTGTTTGACACTTAATTAGATTGGAATACATTCGAGCCATTAGATTAACTTTTTGGCTAGCCCATCTGGTACCCAAAAGGGAGGCAGACCAAAACTAAGTGGATTGACTGCCTGGGAAGGGACTTGGGAAAATTATTAAGGTGACTAATTGAAAGACTTTAGCGAATAACAGGATGGCATGGAATGAAATTCTGGTCAAGGCAAAACCCATTCGGGGCTGTCACTCCATTGATGAAAGAGAAAACAAAATACTACAAGAGGGAATAAGCTGTTATAACAATGAATGGCGCATGTAGTTCCACTTCTACAACTGTTAATGAAATCTTCAATTAAACAAAATGCAAACAAGAGGGAGTGGTCTCCTTAAAACTTTCGCTCATACTTGTCACTCCAGGGAACGCATTGCATGACATTGACGTTACAAGTTACGAACTTTTGACGTGAATTTAGCCTTTTTACGGAATCTATAGTAAAAAGTATGGCGAATCTATCGTACGGAATCTATCGTAAAAGTATCGTATGGTGAATTTTTGGAGGGCTATTAATTTATAGAGTAATGTCCGAAAATCGAATTTGTATTTCAGTCATGTTTTTTTATCAATTAATTGAAACAAACATATGACACAAAATTTTATTTGTAGTCACAAAATGCCATACTGCATTTGTTATATTTAAGTCATTGCGTTTTTGAATTATTGCATTAACATGTTTCTAAAAGTATAGATCAACAGACAGTCAACCCGTTGTTGATTTTGTTTGGAATTTTATGAGAAAAAATTCAAAAGATTTATCTCAAAATTTGTTAGAAATATGCCTATTTGGTGAAAAGACCGTATGCTGAATTTCAACAGTTTTGCTCGAAGCCTTTTTGAGTTATCTTTGTCACAGACAAAAAGTCAGATATATAGACATTTTCTAAAAATATGTTTTTTGAACTCATGGAGGCCTAAAATATAGAAATTATTTAAAATCTCGAGTTCGAATTTTTTGGCGATTACTACATTTTCTATAATGCGAATATGTTTTTATATGTTTTTATGTTTTTAATGAAGCTAACAATATGTTTATTTTAAGTATATAACAAAATAAGAGTAAGGAATTCAGGCATTTCGAATACTATTTTTCATGATAATAGACAAAGAATTTTTATTATGAGCTGAATAAACTCTCTTTGTAAATCTCACGAAAAAATATTACTTCCCATTCTAATATTCCATCTAGTTTTTAATTTCATCTTCTTGCATCACCGATTAATTCGAATTTTAAACTTCATTTTTAACCTCAAGATTTTAAAACTCTTTAAAAAAAGATGCACTCTATTTCAATTAAAAACGAGACATAATAATAATACAAAAGTGTGTTATTTCAAGTAGAAAAGAAATTAAAAAGCCAAGTTTAACTATTCATAAATGACTCTTCCGTCCGAAACTTTCCCCCATTTAAAAGTGCTAGTTAAGAGAAACTGGATCGGAATTTGGGAAAATGAAGACGATACCTCACATTTATCTCCTTGACAATGGAATCCCAAAAGTTTGAGTTTGGGACGTATCTTAGCAACGGTCGGAGTTCCCAATTTACTTCGAGAACGATGAACTTACAGCTAGGTCCAGAGATGGCAATTAAAGAGTTTTAGCTGGCAAGTGCTTGAATATTCATTGCTTTTCTAATTTTGATGCAAAGTTTAGAACTTTGGATTGATAGTTCTACATTTTGAAATCCTTTATAAAAACAGTTGAGATTATTTTGTAAATAGTTGTAAAAGTAAGATAATTTAAAATTAGTAATTAAACATAAAAATCGTCATAAAAATATATATTTTTATTGATAATAAATTCTAAAGCAACTAAATTTGTGCTTTTAAGGATGGAAATGTTACTTTTCGGGGCAATTTTTAAAATTTTTTGTCGGATTTTTATTAATGAAAAATTTTGCAAGAACTTTATGTTTTCTCGCGAAAATGCTTGGAAAATTCGGTACAAAAATAAGGTTTATACGATTTAAGAAAGAGCAGATGGTTTAAATTTAATTTGCATATTATTTTTCTGAATTTAAAGAAAAATCAATGTCTTTTTTTTTAATAATTTCGAACTATGCATTCCATTTTTACAAAAAAAAAAAAAAAAAAAAAAAAAACATTAACATTTTTTCTATTAAATATACTATTCCGTGAGGTTTTTTTCCTGCATTTTTTTAAAATATAAAGAGCAAAATCTTTGTTAAATATTTGTGTTTCTTTCACAAGAAAAGTTACATTACCATGAAAGTTTGATGATTATAAACAAAACAATTACACCTTTTACAGCCCCGTGATATTATAGCATTTAAATTCATTAAAAATTTTCATGTATACAATGAAGAAAACAGATGTGAGGCTATTAACATAACATAATTTTTAATATCTTTGGCAGTTTGATGTTGAAGAACTTTTTGATGATGTGAAACTATGCATATGAATTTTAATTTAAAGTAAACATAACTGACATTTCTTTTGAATCAGATGATAGCCAAAGGGGAATTATATTTGAATGGATGTCACATGCTTAATATGTTTGAAGTTCAATTGAATTATAATGATTGTATTTTGTAACGTCCAAATTGCGCATCTGTCTTTTTTCACTATATGACGAAGATAAAGCAGTTATATTGTGTCCCTGCAAGGGAATGGCACTCATGCTTGCGGGCCGCCATGACCTTCGAGGGTTCGCTGTCCCTTTCGTTGCACTACACCAGCATAATATCTGTGTAGAGAAAGCAAAGTAAGAAGTAAAACAGAAGAGAAAATGCTCGTTTACAATCTAAACTTCACAATTCAATATGATTCATTTTATTCTTGAAGAATATAATCTTGTGTATATAAGCAAGGAATAAATATTTCAGAACAGTCAGATGGAACTAAAATTTCTTATATATTTGTGTATTTTCCTAGTTACTTCCTTATAATAAATGATTTAGAAAGTAGAAAAAAAATTTGAATTAAAATGAGAATTTCTGCATTCTAAATTCATAAATTCTATTAAAAACAATTTATTAATTACTCCTAAAAATAAAGACGAAATAATTTTCAAAATCTTAAAAATAACAATATTTTAAAAAGTAATGAAATCTTCAATATTTATTATTATTATATATAATAAATCATCATTTTCCGATAGTAATTTAATAAGTGATGAAACATTATGCACCAGAAACTTTTTTTTCTTAATGCAATATTTTTTTGTATATAATAGAATAATAAAACTAATAATACTGATATAAATGATTTTTTTCAATAATTCAATTTTTGATGAATCACTGAAATTTTTTTGGTATAGTCTTGTTTTGTCTGCGCTTAATTTCTCCCAGACTTAAAAGTTTCTATTAATTAAATAAGAAACATAATTCCAATCGTGTATTGTTTAATGATGAAACGTTTTTCTGTAATAAATGAATATTTGACTCGAAAATCTGGGAAATTTTTTTATTTCTTTATAGAAAAAAAATTAGCGATGAAATAAATAAAAATTATGATTCTTAATTATATAAAGATAAAAGTTTATCCGCAAACGGGATTATCTGATAAAAAAATGATATATTTTTTAAGGTAATATTACATACATCTATTCAACATCCATTAAAAAAACATTTTTGCCTACCCGAATAGACAATTAATAGGATTAAAAGATTTAATTAACGAGGAAATTATCTAGAATATTGACGAAAATATGTGTCTACAATATGTGCATTTTTTTATTTATTTATCCTTTTATTTAATACTAGCCGCCTTTGGCGACCAGCTGGTTCGCCAGTATTACCGCTCGCTACAATTTTCAATTAAATATTTTAAGTTAATAATAGATTCTCAACTTAATAGATTCTCAAACAAAACATTTTTAATCTTCAAATTCTGATAGTCATACCAAACTTATAATGTTGTTTAGATAGTTTCGTTCAATTCACTATATGTATTTTGCTAATTTGTTGTCATTTCCGGTAAAACTTCAACTTTAATTTAAAGTGGAAATGATGAAATTGCAATTATTATAAAGATATTTTTAATAAAACCAAGCGTTTTATTTTATTTATCATCTTTATTGTTATTTATTTATTACTACCCGCCTTTGGCGACCAGCCGGTTCGCCAGTATTACCGCTCGCTACAATTTTCAATTAAATATTTTAAGTAACTGGTCTCTTAAAGGATTCTCAAACAAAACATTTTTAATCTTCAAATTTTGATAGTCATACCAAACTTATATTGTTTAGATCGTTTCGTTCAATTTACTATATATATTTTGCTAATTTGTTGCCATTTCCGGTAAAACTTCAACTTTAATTAAAAATGTAAATAACGAAATTGCAATTAATATTAAGATATTTTTTAATAAAACCAAGCGCTTTATTTTATTTATCATCTTTATTGTTATTTATTAATTATTATTATTATTGAAAATGAGTATTGCAAACAGAATTGCTCGGTATTTAAGTCTTATGTTAACTACAAAATATTTTTCATAGTTTATGTAATATCTCAAACAATAATTCAACAAAAATTTTTGAGATTCAGTTTAAAATTCAGTTTTTAGTTTTGCTTTCAAAAGGATTGAAATGAAATCAATAATAATATTTTGTTCCTGTTTATAAATATATTTCAAAAATTATGAAGTCTAAATTTAATGCAGTAAGGTATCATATTCTGATAAATATTCTGGACACACCAAATTTTAAATAAATGAATGAATGTTTCTATTTTCCACGATCAACTAAGACTTATTTATGAAGTTTTAAATGTTAAAAATTTAGAAAAACTCACCATTTTCATAATCTTAGGCCAATTAATCTTTAGAAACCTGCGCGCTTATTGGCGTATTTTCTTTGAAACGATCGATGAAAAATCTAAAATTATCCTTTTTTTATTGAATAGTGATATTCAAATCTTCATAAATCAGTCAGTTTAAGTGATTTGAAATTAACTCTTAAAAGTCAGTGATTTAGTTGATTGGAAATTAACTCTATGACCACCATAAAATCTGTGCTTTCTCTTGTGGTGTATGCATTCTCCTTAATATCCGCTCGAATAAAACATCACATACAAAAGTACTACATAGAACAAACACATCAAAAGTAAACATAACATTTCAATAGTTGCCAAAAACAAAAGAGAGAAAAATGCAATTAATAAGCAGACGATATTTAGAAAAGTACAGATATTTAGACTGGAAAATGAAATTATCTGAAATTAAAAATACGCGCAGACGATATTTACAAAAGTAAAAATATTCAAACCTGAAAAGGAAAATATATGAGTTATTCCATCAATAAATGCCATAAGTTTGTTTACATCTTCATTATTTTATGAGTCATTAAATATCAAAATGGATCCGGGACTGAATAAACACCCTGTATAGAGAGTGTAAAAGATCATAAAATAATTTTTCTTGAATTTATTTTTTAGAAAAAATAATATTTCATATTTGTTTCATTTCCTACAGACACGTGCCGAAAATTATATTTTTGCAGATTTCATTTCCAAAAAGATTTAATTTATTTTCAGTTAGAGCTTTAATCAATGTGATGGCAACAGTTTGAAAAAAGCTATTTTTTTCTCATGAATGCGAAACGTGCTTAATCCTCATTTTTATTTTTGACGAAAAAAAATTATTTAAAAACATAGTTAAAATATTTATTTAAAAATTCATTAAAAATAGAAATTTAATTTTAAGGTTAAAACATTGGTATCATTTAAAAGATAAATTTTTAATCTTTAACTGCATGTAAAAATATTTTTTGTGCGGTAATATTTTCGGAAGTTATAGCAGAAACACGCCAAAATTTCGCTTAATTTTTTAATAAATAAAATTCTAATTAAAAATTCGATAAAATAGCCCCCAGGTGCACATTCCCGGCCTCCAAGGTATACACGTGCCAAATTTGGTAGCTGTAGGTTGAATAGTCTGGTCTGTAGAGCGCCAACACGCGCACACACACACACACACACACACACACACACACACACACACACACACACACACACACACACACACACACACACACACACAGATTGAGCTTTATTATAAGTATAGATATAGATAAGCAGCTATGCGCTATTTCGCATTCATAATTCTATCAACAAAAT
>JAPMOR010020965.1:354104-384344 GCA_026543865.1 Argiope aurantia
TTTTTAAGGTAATATTACATACATCTATTCAACATCCATTAAAAAAATATTTTTGCCTACCCGAATAGACAATTAATAGGATTAAAAGATTTAATTAACGGAGGAAATTATCTAGAATATTGACGAAAATATGTGTCTACAATATGTGCATTTTTTTATTTATTTATCCTTTTTTTTAATATGAAGACAGGTTTTTTTTCACAGTTTGACCCATGTAAACCAAAATTGGGACAGTTTCTCGCATTTGATAATTATAATTTATTCAGACTTTTCTATAAAGCAAATATAATGGCTGAAAATATTTTTTTAATTTCTTATGTGGTTAAACATTATTTCTATCAAAACATGTGTTTTTACACATTGTTTAATAAAATTTAACACGAAAAAGTTCAAATTTCTTTTTTATTCTTCAATATATGTTTTTTAATATATTTTGTTATAATTATTTTTATTTTTAAACTTCTACTTGCATATTTATTGAAATAAATTTAAAAAAATTAAATTCTGCAGATATAGTTTTAACATTAAATGAGTTTGAAAAAATACTTTTAAAATAATTTTAAAAACTTTAAATATTTCGTAAAAATGCTAAATTATGATTGTGATATTATGTTTTATATTGTTTATATTGTTAAAATAAACAAGTTTGCAAATTTGAAAAAAAATGTTTATTTTAAAGAAAAAGAAACGCATGTAATAAATTGATTATTGTAAAAGATTAAGCCGTTGCATGTAATGCCAATCGAAATAAATATATTTAAATTCATAATAAATTAATTCAGGATAACAAATTTAAAACAAAAAAATGTTTCAGCAATAAGAACCAAAATTATAGAAGAGAAAAACCCTTATAAATCATAAAAATATTTATGTTCGCATTAAGTACTAAGAAATAATAATTATACAATATTTAAAATGAAGAATGCTTTATTTGTTCAAATATATTTTAAGAATTTCGTTTTTTATCAAAAGTAAAAGGATTTCTATTACTTATACACAATGCTCTGTTTAAAATTATTATTTACGTATTCAATTTTATGACAAATTTAATTAATCAGCATTCATTATAATTAAGAACATTCAATACGATAGCAAGTTCTCTACAACTCTTTAAAGAAACATTCTTCATAAAAATGTAAGCAATTAAAAATTATTCTTCAGTTATATTAATTTTTACTTAATAAAATTATAGTATTTAAACGCATTATTCGCTATCCATTTGAAAGAGAAAATAAAATTAATTAAAGTATCGTTTAAAAAATAACAAAGATAATTGATATCCTTGATAAAAAATATCATGTAAACTTTTAAAAAAATATATAGAATAATTATTGGATTACCAACCGTTAAAAAGTATTGATTTTTATTTATAAAAACCTTATTATTATTAGTTAACAAAATTTCTTGAATTTAAATTAGATTTTGCTTTATTACATAGTTTTCAAATCGTAAGAAAATTGCAAAAAGAAACAAGACGATAGAGTATAGAATATGTTCCATTTTATCAATAATACAATTAAAAATAAAGTTAAATATTACTTCACTTTATCAATATTTTTAATCACATTTCACGTGTTAAATATTTGATATGCACTTCTGTATCACAGATACCAATACATAACTTTAATACTTTCGGAAAATGTATAGTTAATCCACAATTTAATTAAATTTTGATTCCAAGCTAATGACGCCATCTAGACTTGAATATAAAACCAATTAATTTCTGAGTTATGTAATATTCTTATTAATATATTTAAATTCATATTAATATTTTTGAATGCAAAAATGATGGAAATAATTAAAATAAAAGATTTCTTGTTTGCGGTAAATTAATCAAGATGTGATTTTAAAAATTCATGTACTAGACTTTATTAATGCTTTTAAACTCATTTCACGTGTTCAATATTTGATATTATATACACTTCTACGTCACATATACCAACAAACAACTTTAATACTTTAAAAAAATCTATTAGATAATCCACAATTTAATTAAATTTTTATTCCAAGTTAATGGCGCCATCTAGAAGTGAATTTAAAACAAATTAATTTCAAGGTTCTATAATATCCCTATAAATAAATTTAAATTCATATTAATAATTTTATAAACTAAAATTATATAAATAACTAAAATAAAAGATTTCTTCTTTGCGGTATATTCATCAAAATGAGATTTTAAAAACAGTTTGATTAAATTTAATTATTTTCATTTTCAGGCTTCTACCTATGGCTGATCGTGGGGTGCAGCTTAGGGGGTGTTCTGCTTCTCACCATCATGATAGCCTTGCTCATGTACATCCGGAGGCGTATTCGTCTATCCAAGAAGGGCACCGACCTCCTGGACTCCAGCTACATACCGGGTTCGGAATTCTGCCCTCAACAAATGTGAGTACAAGATTCTACTCTTAAAGCGCTTTAAACTAGTTTTGAAAATGAGAAATTCGGCTTTAAAAGTTAAATTTGACTCACAGAAATTTCAAATTTATCAGGAGGCATCATCAGTTCAAAAAACATTATTTTGTAATAAAGTAGTTCATGAAATCTCTGGCCAAATGATACATCTTTAAAGCGATTTAACCCTCAAACACATGCATCAATTTTTTGAACATTAGCACACGCGGGGGTCTGTTTGAGCTAAAATTGTCTGGACTTACACATCGTCTTATTGGCTATTTGTATAAAAATTAAAAACGGTCAGGATGGTAGGAATATATAAATACACTAAAAAATCCCTTTTATTTTTTCTTATTCAGAATAAAATGAACTGTTAACACCAATTTCAAGATTTTTATTTATATTATAAAAGAATGCTTGTTACATTTTTTTACGTGCAGAAAAGAATTCAATGAGATTTTCTTGAGTATTCAGAATCTACGTTTCGTTTCGGTTCTATATCATGATCACTTTCCAAAATTTCATAAATATATCGTGAATCTGAGCTAGCATCATTCTGTCTATAAGTAAAAAGACTTGCAAGTAGATCTCTGAATTTGTGTTGCTAACTGACATACTCATAACATTAAAAGAATCTGTAACCCTAGCACTCGCAAGGTCGATTTGACTCCAAACATTGTTGCAAAAAATAAGACATATTGGTTCTATTGTATTATTCTTCTTCTTCCAGCTCCCCCATGAAGATATAGAAAGTAACAAGTATAAACTTTTATAAATTCCAATAATTTCTAAACAAAAAAGAAAGGATGATGTCAAAAAGACCTCGTGCATGTGCTGAACGGGTTATCTATAAACAATTACGCCTATCACTAAAAGACTAATCTTAAGACTTTAACTTTTATTGTTATATCACGGACTATATTTAAATTTATTAAGTTGTAAGATTAATAGCATTTTTGAAGTCAGTTTCAATGCATAAAAAGTCAAATAAATTTATCAAAAGAAGATAATTTTTAACAAGGTTTTTAAAAAAAATTGCTCTGACAAAGATATTTTTTATGTAACATACAGGATATGATAATGAGACCATCTTTACATTTTATAAAAAAAATATTATTTACTGAGATATCGTTATAAGAAAATGTAATATCATTGGATCTTATTCAAACAAAACGACAAACAATATTATTCTATTATTCTATTCCACGATATTCTAGGATATTTTGAATATTTGACAACATCGGGAGATATCGTAAGGTATCTTGTGAAAAAAAGAGGCTGAAGTTGAATTTAGTTTTAATATAAGTTCTAGCCATGTTTTCAATACATTTTCCTTGAGAAAAATGTAATTTTCAATCAGCATTTATCTCTTATAACTTCGAAGCCTCTTTCCTGACACCTACGTGATTTTTTGAGTTAGTTAGTTTCTGTGATTATTACCCTACGGACTTAGTTGAAAGTTAGCTCTATGTTGCTATGCTATTCATTGATTTTGTTAATTTGATGTCATTTACCCAAATTCTGATCTTAACTAATTACTATAATCATTATCCTAGCAAACTGGTAGCTATGTTATCTATAAATTCAATATGTTTGAACAAACTGAAATGTTATCAACCATAATTAAAAAATAATGTGAGTAGATGGAACTCTCATCATGTTCAGCTAGACAGCCTAGGGTGGGCCAGTGCCTTCCTCTAAATTCTGTTCCATCGCATTCTATTTTTGACACTTGTGCGCGAGTTTCTTTTCCTTGATAGCTATTAAGTCTGATTCCACGGACTCCATCCATTCTTGTATTGCAGTTAGATCAATTTTGTATTCATCCAATTGCTGCAAAAGTAATTGCAATGTCTTAGTTCAATATAATGATAACGCTTTCCAAGTTCCAAATCTCATCTCCAAAAGGCGTTTTCCAAATCGTCTCCGTAGAATATGTCGTGATTTTCCTACATTAGACTTCGTAACAAGGTTTGTTTTACTGGATGGGTTTGTTAGGACCAAGCCTAACCCCCAACTTAGAGGACCAGTCCTCTGATATAACCCTCAGGTGCAGGGTACCCGGCTAAACGCCCAGGCATTGGGTACCCATTTTAGTCGCCTCGTACGACATGCATAAGCTAGGATGGGACTATACTTTCACACACAGTCACTACACGGGTGAGATGGAATTATAATATTATATGTTATTTGAACAAACTGAAATGTTCTCAAACTTAGTTAAAAATAATGCGTGTTAATGGAACCATAACATTAATTCAAAACAAAAGATACATATAGTAAAGTACTCAAATGCATATCAACAATATCATGAAACCCAAACCCATCATTAAGAAATACAGAATCTCTCACTGAAAATAAAATTTCTAAGCCTTGACTTCATTACTCAAATTTTCCATTGTATAAAGAACCGTTTCCTCTCTTCTCATATCTTTTGCAACATCATTATTCAAAACTGAAAACACTCATAATTCATTATCTTTTGAAACCTTAAAAGAATATCATTCGTCCGAAAACCGAAATCAGTGTACCGTCAAATTCTTTTCGACTTCTCAATATTTCTGGAAAATTCTAGTCGAGAGATTTTTACGGCGTCAGGGAAATACTCAAAATAGGAAACAATAATCCTCATCGTGCAATTTCGGGAGTCAGCGGTGCGAAAACACCTCGTTTCGAAAACCAAACTGAAAATTCCATCTCTCCTTCTTCGAGGCTTTTACTAGGAAAGAACTTTTAAATCTGGAATGGGCACTTCCCTATTCATTCTGTTGATTTCGATTTGAATCCAATATCCGTAACCTTGGATATCTGAATGAGGTGTGGGAGATTTAAATCTTCGATCTTTAAGTTCGTTCCCTCGAGGATTTAGAAATAGCGGTTAGTATCATCTAAACTTTGCTTAGTAATGAATATTTTAATAAATAACTGACCTGTAAATCATCATTTTTCAGAATTTATTTGCTTTGCATCATACCCAAACTTGATAATATTTTTTGCAAAAATATGTAAATAAGTCAAATTATTAAAAACAAACTTATAACGTTAAATAAAAATTTCTGCTTTATTATCGTTTGCTTTTTCTTTTAAATAAAATGTTCTTTAGTTTATAAGATGAATTCATTCTTATAAATATTAGATTTTAATGAATTAAACAATTTATCTTCATCTTTTGGTAAAGTATGAATTAAAAAACAAATTTATTAGATTGATTGCTTAGTAAGAAATTTATTGTCACTTTTTATTTAATTTTTTTGTAGTTGTGAACTTTATATTGGTTTTTAAGATTTTTCCCAGCATAAAATTAATTTTTAATAGTCTATTTTCACCACAAGTCAAATAATTATTTAAAATATTTTGTTCTTAGTTCTTTGTAAAGAATTTTTTAAAAAGTGAGAGCCATTTTAATTTCATTCGAATATAAAATAAATACTTTTATTATTTTATCGTTGCATCTTTAAAATGTTCATTCACACTAGCTGCTCTTTTCTGTCTAGATTTCAGGAATAATATTCGCTAAAATTTTCAATTAAATATTTCTGTAGCTTGCTTCTTAATAACTTGTTCTACAAAATATTTTTATGCTGCAAATTTCTATAATCAACTTACGGTAATTTGTTCATTGCACTATATCTTTCTCTAATTTACTGTCAGATGGCTTAAGATTTAAATTTGAATTTGAAATGGAAGAGATAAATCTTCCATTCCAATTTCGAGCTTTTTTACAGAAATCAAACATATATTTTTTTTAAATATGACTACATAAAATCGAATCCTTCAGCACTGTAATCTTATGTGAACCACAGAATATTACTTTTTTATATTGTATAGAATTTTTTAAAGAATTATTCAATAAAATTTCTCTGAATCATCATTTAACCCAGAGTAAAAATTAAATGAAACTCGGATCATAAATTATTAATAAAATCTTCACAGATCAAGTATACGATAAATTAAAATCACAAAATTAAATAATACCTATCCTGTACAGCGCAAGTGAAGAATTTGAGACTCAATTATTCTATAGTTAATATTTTGGGAATAGCTGCTCTATACTTTGAATTTGTCGAATAAAAAATGTATGCATATTTATTTTTTCCTAAATTATATTAAATTAATTATTTTTAATTTTAAGCAATCTAGAAGTATTTTATTTAATCCAAAAAGTAAGTGGCTGTATCAGATATTTCCACACCATATTGGATGAAATAAGATTATAACTTTTTAAAAGCAATTTTGTTTCAAAAAGCATAACTATTGTCTATTGTTATGAGTCAGAACTCTTACAGTTGAGAATAGTTCGATAAGGATAAATATAATAAAGATGGAGGTTAAAGATATTTTGAATATTTCATTTACTGTGACATTTTTAAATACGATTTGCATTTAAATGTAATTTTCTGATTTATAAAATGAACAGTAATAAATTAAGTTTCCATTAAGGAAAAAGAGACGATTCCTTTTATAACTGCCCACATTTCTTATTACCACATTTATTGGCTTTATATAAGTAAGTTTTTAGTTTAAAATGCATGAATTCGGCAATGCTAGAATAATCCAACAGCATCGAGTAGGAAATTTTAACCATGTACTAGAAAAATAAATTTTTTTAATCATAAACCAGGAAGTTATAAATTGAAAAATTTCCTTAAATTCTGTTTTTTATTGAAAATGTGCATGAAATATTATAACTTTTCCTTATTCCTTAAACACAGTGATTGACCTTGATTTATCAGATTTGACACACATATAATTCTGAAATGTTTATCTCAAAATGCTTTTTTCTGAAATTTTAATTAAATAAAAATTAAGCAAGATTTTAACTCCTTTAGTGGATTTTAAGATTTTATTCCATTTGAACTGTAAATGTAGGTAATAAAAAGAACCTTTGCAAAGGTATTAAAATAAGAGGTTTTAATTATCATAATTTGATACTTAAAAATATTTTGTTGATAGAATTATGAATGCGAAATAGCGCATAGCTGCTTATTTATAATAAAACACAGTTATTATTTCTATGATATCTACCGATCATCATAGGCAGCTAATCTATTGTAAAAGCGAATTTTCTTTAGCATTTATATTGGCATTTTATTGTCAGACTTCGGCAAATATAATTATTGTTTAAATTGTAATTGACAAATATTCACATTATTTTTAAATTATTTTTCAATTTTCATCTTCTTTAAATCAAATAATGGTAAATTTGTATCTGGAATTAAAAAAAACATTTTATTCAAGTTTAATAAATAAAAATCTTTATCTCACAATTTTTTATTTAAAAAATTCTGATTCTAGATATAGAAATAAACCTGATTCTATTTTTTTTCCTTTCAACAAATAATTACATTTCTTAATTCCTCATAAAATCGTGATGATTTAAAGATACTCTTAATGAAATGAACGTCACATTCTCAAAGAAAAAGTCCCCTTTAAGTTATTTTATAAGCTATAATCGCAGTGGAAAGTATCCGTTTGCTCTTTCAGGTTAGTGAAATTCAGAAGGGAAAAAAAAAAAAAAAAAACGGAAATGAGAAGACATTTATTACCATTTTTTCCTCGCTCTCTAAACTTTTATTGCAAATATTAGACTTCTGGGAGTGATTGAACGAAATTAAAATCGTTTGCGATGCACTTAAATTCTAGAAAGCGTCAAGATATGACCATGATTTTACAATTTTTTTTTCTTTTACTTTACTGAATTTCCTAACAGTCTTGCTACGGCTTGAAGCAAGAGGCAATATAGTGCTCTTGTAGTTAATCTGAGAGTTAACTATAAATACTAGCTAAAATTAATCTTTTACTACTTAAATACGCGATGAAATCTGGCAGTTCTTTTAATTATTTGATTTATTTATTTGACTGAATGGAATTATGCTAATAGTATGTATGAAAGTCAAATTTACAAAACCCGATAAATCGTTTTTTTTTAGCAAAAAAAAAAATTCAAGTAAAATAGTTAGGCTGATGATTAAATACATTCATTATTCTTAAAAAAATAATAAATATTATGTCCGTTTTAATCCTTCATAAGTAAATATTTTTTTTAATTTTTTGAAAAATATTTAATTTAGTTCATTTGAGTTTGAAAAAAAATACTTGAAATGCTGAAAAAAATAGCATTATAAATAAATCATATCCTTATATTTAATACAATATATTATATTAATACATAATATTTGAAAGTAATATACTATTTAATA
This sequence comes from Argiope aurantia, assembly GCA_026543865.1. NCBI lineage: Eukaryota > Metazoa > Arthropoda > Arachnida > Araneae > Araneidae > Argiope > Argiope aurantia. The sequence goes on from JAPMOR010020965.1 coordinate 362,699, forward strand.
TATCCTTATTAGTGCCATATTATCCTCAGTGCTAATTTTATATTTCAAAAACTATGCTCAGCGTTTGTAATCCTTTTAATCCAGTTGAACGGAATATATAAGGCCACTGAGCCTAAGTGTTTCCAATGAAAACCTCCAAATTATTACCATTGTATTGACTTTCCCCTCCTCAAACAGCCCATACTTTAGAAATTTGTATTTGTACTGATACTGATTTTAAAAAATATGTGTTTCTTATCATTATCTTAATTTAATTCTAAATAATCTTCGAATGATATAAACAATTTTTACTGAATTTATTGAAAACATTTTTGCTTCAATTTTGGCGCAATATGGTTAGTGTATACACGAATAATGGGAAGTTGGCCTGTACAGACGTTCAGCCATAAGAATTTTTTTTTGTGAGTAAAGAGTAGAATTTAAATCAGTAGTGGTTCAAAATACCTATAATTAATAGGAATATCCTATTCGCAAGCTATAGGAAATTTAATATTGTTAGTTGTGATATAAGAATAATCGTGTAGAGAAGAAAGAAAGAAGAATTGAGAATTTGGGGCAAGGGAAGTTAATACAATGGCAATGATTTGTAGGTGTTTTTTTTTTTGGAAACACCTAGGCTCAATGGCCTTACATCTTAAGTTCAACAGGATTGAATGAATTATTTACAGATAAGTTAAGCATGATTTTTGAAGCATAAAATTAGCACTGAGTGGTAATAAGGATATATTAAACAGTCAGGTTCATGTATTTAAACAATTGTAAGTAATTTTTGTATGCTATTAAGTTATTATTCCTCAATGAATTTGCCATATCAAGAAAAGCTTCACAGGTCAGGCTTGGTGGTGTTGGGGAGCAGGCCTTTGGACTGGTGCCAAAAAACAAAGTGTAAGTTAATACAAGAATTTTAAATTGATTTTATTCCTAAACTTTAAAAGTCTTTTCTTGTATTTCCTCAAATAGAATTCTCTACTAGACTGACAAAATCAGCTAAGAAAATAAGACACCTATTCGCATCATTTGTTTTCTACCACTATTTATTTTATAATGCTTAGATAAAAATATTATTCTTTCAATATTTATAAAAATTTTAAAATTTCCTTTTACATAAGTCTTTTAATTCTTTATAATTTCAGCTGTAAGCTGAATAGCCCAGAATTAAAACTATATGGCATTTGTAATAAAAATTTCAATTGGTTTTTTTATAGATTTCTTTATCTATTAGAATCATATGTTTTTCTTTTTTTTAAAAAATCGAGATGAACTTATAAAAAAAAAATTCTGTGCAGTCTACAAAAGGTACTTGAGGCTATACAAAACAGAAATATTGTTGTGTTAAATTTAAAATTGACCAGAATTTGTATAAAATAAAATTTTTTTAATTCTTTTATATTTTATTTAGTTTTACTAAATGAAACATTTCATTGAATGAGTTGCTCCTATATAAATAAAACTTATTGTGAATTATTTATCTTCTTATGATCTCTTATTACCATCAAGAATTGAAAAAGCTTCGAATTGTAATAAAATAAAAAGAAAAAGGAATTTTAAGAAAGAAGAATCGATTCTTTTAATGAAAACTACGGTTTCGTTTATTTTTAATGTAGATATATTTATTGGTTATTTGATCAAGTATTGCATATTTTTATGAAGAAATAAATATATTAGCGATAAAATTATAATTTAACCATCATTTCGAGCATATTCTCCGTTTGAACGCGATGCTCTTGTGATAAAAAATTATTTAAAATTTATGATTTCTTATGGTGATGGAACAAAATTATGAAATGAAATTTAAAAAAAAATACTTTAAGTAACTTCTAAAAAGAGCATCATTTGAACTTATCAATAAATTCGAAGTTATGATTTAGATTTTCTCACGTGTGGAGTGTATGAAAAGAAAGTACAGTAAACTACAAAAGATTCGAACTCGAGATTTTTGAATATCTCTACTTTTCAAACCCATCTGTGCCCGGAAAACGCACTTTTATTTTGGAATTCTGCCTGTCAGTCTGCCTATCGGTCAAGGTATAGATTCTAAAGTACTTTAGAAATATGGATAACATTTGATATGTTGTAGCTGTATTAAACGTGCAGTTTTGAACAAAATCCTTTGAAAGGAAGTCTATCCGAGTGCAAGTGTACACGAAAACAACTAAATTCTAAGAAAAAAATGGGTTAATTACAATTTGGGAAAATGTTTCACTCCTAAATTGTATGTAAATCCTTTGCAAGTTAAATCAATATGGAATTTGACATATTTCGATCAATACTTTTGTATGCACTTAAATGCGTTAATTTATACAAGCTTTGACTTAAACTATGGGAATTTTGTATGTTATCTTGTTATTAAATTCTAGTTAAATGTCAAACTGTGATTTTATATGGTCGAAAAAATGCATCTAAAATGCATATTCGATTTTCTTTATTTTACTATGCTACGAAATACAAAACTCTCATTCGCGCAACTTAAAAAATACACTTAGAGAGTGGACCCTCCAAACTTCCTTGTATTCTCTCTAATAAACGGTTACCTCTCATCCCTTGCAATAAATTTTAAACCCTGAATAAGAAAGAAAACCCCTACGGTAGCATTGACTTACGAAATAATAATTTTTGGCGTAAATTCCTATTTTTATTGAATTTACCATGTTATCCTAGGGGAGCTTTTCACGATTAATCCGTCGCATGTGGTTAACAGCATCCAAAAATCACATCTGTGGTTTGGACGGATTTTTCTTAACCGATAGAAGCACTATTTGACACAGAAGTTTAATTGTAGTCACAAAATCATCACATATCAAATTTGATATATTTAAGTCATTGCTTTTGAAGGTAGTGGCCCAAAGATAGTTAATCCCTTCTTGGATTTGGTTTAAACTTCGATGGACAACTACTCTATAGATGCTGTGTACCAAATTTTATCCATCAAGCTCTCTCTGTTTCATATTTATCTTGTTAACTTATATTCGAACAGCCAGGTGACAGAATTTTCTTAAAAGATTTTTCTAAAAATTTGATATAAATCTACAATTTCAAAGATTATATAAATTTCATATATCTAGCTCAAAGTATTTTTGAATTAGTTCTGTAAGAGACAAATAAAAGACGGCGATACAAATAGACTGAAAGTCAAAAATGCTTTTTATGAACTCTGAGAAGTCTAACACTTGAAAATTCGTCAAAATCTCAAATTCGAATTTTTTAACGGTTGAAATACTTACTCAGTATTTTGTATATTATAAGGTAAAAAATCAGAGCATTCGTAGTTTTAGTTTCGCCGAAGGCCACAACTGTTATGCAGGAAGGTGGGGGGAGTGCGCAAATTTATAAAAGTGTAAATTTCGGGAAAACCCTTCCTCTGGTTTAATGCAAAATCGAACTTCTATTGAAAGTATTAAATTTATATTTCTGAAACAAATGGTTAAAATGACGGCCATTTTAACTGACAGGATATCCATGAGTGGCTTTATTAGTTTATTATCAAAATTTTAAACATAAGAATAATACAGCAGATATTTTTTTAATAAAATCTTTACGGCATTGAATTTAAAATTACATTCCAAGAAAGATTCCATCGATTTCAAACTGCAAATATAACGTTTTTCATTTTGATAAAATTACTTTCATTCAAGAGATTGAATGCAGCTAAATGCATTTTCTTCTTTGGATTCGAAATTGATGTTTCGAATCATATTATTTTCGAAATGAAGCGCATTTTTATTCTAAAGCGGGGAGGCTTTAAGATGAAACAAATTTGATTATCCGTATACTGGTAAAACCATTATTGATTGAAATAGTTCAAATGCTATGATTTTATAAATGTATTTATATAGAAAAGGATTGTAGATTCATTAGCGAATGCATTCTGGTATCATATAAACGGTTCATTTAATAGCTGGAATTAACTGCTATTTATGCATTTTGCCATTCATGACTTTTATTCTGCTGAAAATTATTTTCATACTGTTTAAATCTTGGCTAGATATAGAATACATTTTTTATGAATTCATTTAGTTATTTCATTTTTAGTCATAAATACTTTTGTTAAAAATTGGAAATTTAAATCGCATTTAGAAAATTTTCAATTATACAGCTGTTAATTTCTGTATAACAGTTATACAATAATAGCGAAAGTTTTTTGAGTATGCAATTTATGGAGAATAATTAAGTAACAACTAATTGTTTAAATCTACACTTATTCGTTGCAATGTTTTTTTATAATTTCAACAATTATTCAATTGATTAAAATAAAAGAAAAAAATCAATTAATAAAATTAAATAATTACAAATTAAGGAAAAGTTTTTTGCTTAGAAAAATTTGTAAAAATGAAATTTGTGCTTGTATGATAACTTTACTAATCAATCTTTACTTATTAACCTTTACTAATTCTAATAATAGTTAATAATTTTTTAAAGATTATAAAAATACAGAATGAAGTGTTATTATTAGATGCTAAAAATGTGATATCATCGTAAAGAAAAGTTTTACTTATTTATTCTGATATGAAGAAATTCTTATAATAAAAATATTAAAATTACAAAAAATGACTTTCATCAGCATTTTAACTTGCTCTATAACATTAAAAATAAAACGATTTTTTTTAAGTGAGACGTATTACAAGTAATCTCAATTTGATTTATATCTTTCATTTACAATAATTCTCAATTTAAAAGTAGATAAACCGAATAATTCTTTTTCTAAAATAAATAACCTGCTTCTTGAAAAAAGTAAATTAAAATGATACATTAAAAGTAAACTGAATATCATAAGTAAATCTGACATTCCCAGAAGTATACAAGCTTATAAAATAAAGAAGAAAAATTTTTTCGGATTTTTGTTCTCCAAAAGTTTACTTGTGCTTCAAAATCGTCTGATATTTGAAATTCCATTATCTCAAAACATTCTAATTTTCTATAAGCTAAGGAAGTGTCGATGTAAGGAAATGTCGTCGAAAAAGTAACAAAGGAGTTGTACCAAAACAGTTTCATTGGATCATTGATATTTCATTTAAAGATTTCATGTCTTTTAAATATGCATAAATTGGAATAAAAAATGTAAGAAAATGATTTCAATTGCATATAAGATAGAAATATGCAAAACGTCGAAAATTAACTAAAAACTAAATGAAAAAATAATCACTTTGAAATAATTTTCAATAACTTTTCCTATATTTCTTCGAAAAAGAAAGGAAAACTTATTTTTCATTAAACTCTCAACGGATTACAGTTATAAATATCAGATACAGTAAAATATACATCAGCAGAAAATAATTCCCGATTTCTTTTGCAAATTTTCAGAATTAAAAAAAAAAAGACTTCTTAGTAAATTTGATTACTTATCCACTTGGAATAATGGTTTCATTTCTAATAATTTTTATATAAAATACATGATTAAAAAAAATTATGTAATTTACAAAAGTACGTAAAATTTTCGAAATAATTTCCATAATTAAATAATTTAGTATTTTGTTAAAGGAAATTCTATAGTTATCGGACAAAATATCAATACTCTATAAAATAATTTTTTTGGAGAGCTGGTATATTATAAAAATGCTGTCTTTTTTTTTTTTTTTGAAAAAATGTTTTTTTAGGCTTTGAATAAAAAGAATACCTAATAAAAAAAGATACTTGAAATATTCAGGTTTAATCAATCATTTCATAGAAAGTAAATATAAAAATTAATTGATAAAATATCCATATTTGTTTGCTACCCTTCCTGCTTTTCTGTCTTTCATTGATGGTTTTAATTTACACGGACAAAACAGAGAACGAGTTTTATTTTATACCTTAAAATAAATCTTTTGGAATTTTTGGCATTTTTTATATAATATTCTAGTTTTCATTGTATATATAAAAAACAAGCATCTTTCTATTACTGAATTAAAAAAATTCTAAACATGATATCTTTTATACTATTAAAATTCCATTTGAACTAAACAAAAGCAATATTTTGAAATATAATATTTTTAAACAGTTATGAGTTTCTGAAAAAAAAAGAATAAAATATTAATTATAACTTGCTTTTAGAAAAAATATATCAATCAAATCAGTATTTCAGCAACATCTAATCCGATTCTTTTCATTCTATTTTTCTAATCTAAATTTAAAATTGATTGGTCAATTATATTAATTTTATTGTTTCTTTATTTATTAAGTTTTTCTCAAATGAGGTACCTTAAATCCATAATATCCTTACTAACTGACATCTAACTTTTTAGTTTATCGAAGATTAAAGAGAAAATGCTAAATAATTTAATCTCAGAGTTTTATTGAAATTTCAACTGCAAGAAATTTATATTGTTACGAAATTTCCGGGTTCGTTTGGATAGGAAGTTATATGGTGTGGAGAACGCTCAATCAGCAGGCGGCAGTAGAATAAAAACAACGACGTTTATTTACACGAAAACACACAGGACAGCACAAAGACTACAATTATATACAGCACAGAGAAGACAATTATCTTCAGCCGCGAGACGTGCAAACAGAAGCACACAACAAAACTCTACTGCAGACAGTAGCGCACATCTTAGTTCAGCACTAGCTTGACTCCGTCGCTGCTCTGCTAATCCCTGGAAGACCAGTTCTTCACCGTCAATTCCTACTACCATACTCTGGCAGCTGCAGACCGCCTCATTTTATAGGTCTCAGGAGGCGAGTTTAGAAGCATCTCAACCAATCAGCAATTTTCGAGGCGTATCTCGGTTCCCATGGACGGATCGGAAAAATTCTCGATGTTTTGGGTATAATCTGTTTTGGCGCCAACGTCGCCAAATTGTCACCAAGCTCTGAGACCTCCGACGGGACACCCGGACTCCGTCCAATACAGAGGACTCTAAAACGGTCTTTCTGATGATGGAACCAACTATGCTGGGAAGCAGCATTACAGATTCGTAACATTTTCCCCCTCCTAAGGACTGCACGTCCCGGGCAGTACAATATCTGAGTAAGAGGCATCTACTTACAGGATTACCATATTCACGCAATAAACAAGAATAAAATAACAAATACCCAAAATGATACAGCGTAAATATTTTCAAAATGCATGAACAATACAAAAATAAATTACAATACTAAAATAACAAAATTAAGAAGATAAATGATTTACATTATTTATCATATAATGGGTGACCATGGTCTGAACTGAAAAGATTTTAATCATCTTTCCCAAGGTAAGGGGTTAGCCTGTTATAATGTATCACCTTCGGTTTTGAGTGTGGTGATTTCTGTATCCGTACCACAACGTCATTCAGTCTTTTAAGGACTGTATAAGGACCCTCCCAGTTGGTCTGCAACTTCGAAGAAAGTCCTTTGCGACGTTTCGGATTCCATAACTTCACTTGATTACTTTCGTGGAAATTGTGTCCCTTTGCTCTCAGCATCGTATCGGGTCTTCATCTTCTCTGAAGCCATGCCGATCCTATCTCTGGCAAGATGATGCACTTCCTCCATCCGTGTCCGGAGGTTCTCGACATATTCCTCAGGCGCAAAGGGAGGATCTGGAGGCCGGCTGAACAGTAGATCTGCAGGCAGGCGTAGGTCACGTCCGAAGAGCATTTGGGATGGGGAATAGCCAGTAGTCTCGTGAACGGCACTTCTATAGGCAAGTAGGAAAAGGGGCAGTTTCTTGTCTCAGTCCTGTTGATTGCTGGACGTCAGGAGAGAGAGTGTGTTCAGAATGGTCCGATTGAATCTCTCTACCATGCCATCTGACTGAGAATGCAAAGCCGTAGTTGGAGTTTTGTCGATGCTGAGTATCTCACACAGTCTCCTGCAAACATCCGAATCGAAGTTTCTTCCTTGACCAGAGGGCAGTTGTAGAGGAACTCCGTATCTTGAAATCCAGTTTTGAACTAGAATCTTTGGAACAGTCGGGGCTTCTTGATCGGGAATGGGATAAGCTTCAGGTCATTTGGTGAAGTAGTCCATGATAACCAGGATGTTGTTGTTGCCATCTGATGACCTAGGAAGAGGTTCTAGGATGTCAAAAGCTATTCGTTCGAAAGGTTCCCCCACATTATACAGCTGCAGTCTTCCTTTGAGGCGTTTCCCAGGACCTTTACGTGCAACACAGGGTTCACATGTGCGACACCACTTCTCCACATCATTTCGCACATTATTCCAATAGAAACGTTCTCGAACTTTTTGTAATGTCTTCGTAACACCAAAATGACCCCCAGTCGGACTGCCATGGAGTTCCTTAAGGACTGTTGATACTCTTGTCTTTGGGAGTATTAATTGCCATCTGAATGCTTTTCCATCGTCAGACTCCCATTTGCGATACAGCACACCATTTCTTAGATGGAGAGAATCCCAAAGAGCCCAGTAGCGCTTCGTTGTAGGATGGAAAGGGGCGATTTCTTGCCAGCTAGGCTTTCCGCCGGTTGACACTTTAAATTCAATTATTGGTTTTATTTCAGGATCAGCTAGTTGGTATTTCCGGACTCTCTGGTCACTCCATGGAACTGATTCGGATGTTTATGGTGTTGTAACTTGGCGAACTACAGGATCTACCATGCCAAATTTATTTTCAACTTTAGAGCAGTATTTGCAGTTCTCCGAACATGGTCTTCTCGAAAGAGCATCTACATTTCCATGCATTGATCTTTTCGGTGGCGAATTTCTATGTCATATTCCTGTAGTCTCTGTATCCATCTGGATATTTGACCTTCTGGATTTTTAAAATTCAATAGCCAGGTTAATGAAGCATGATTGTACGAAGAAGAAACCTTCGAGCGTAGAGGTAAGGGTGGAAGTTCCCTACGGTTTTTACGATAGCCAGAAGTTCCTTTCTGATCACACAATAATTTCTTTCCTGTTTGGACAGACACTTACTGAAATAGGCGATGACACGCTCCTGTCCATCTATTTCTTGGGACAACACAGCTCCGATGCATTCATGGCTCACATCCGTATCCAGAATAAATTGCTTTCCAATTTCAGGATATGCCAGGACGGGAGCAGATGTTAGGGCGTCTTTAAGCTTGTTGAAGGCGTTGTCACACTCGTTCGTCCAGATGAATTTCTGTTTCGCTTCGGTCAGCTTATGGAGTGGTATGGCGATTGTTGAGAAGTTTTTCACGAATTTCTGGTAATACGTGCATAAGCCTAAGAAACTCCGGAGCTGGTGAACATCCGTCGGGCAGGTCCAGTGTCTTACAGCCGATGTCTTATCCGGGTCTGTTCAAACATCTTCTGCCAATATGATATGCCCAAGATAGGTGACTTCACGCCTGAATAGGTGGCACTTAGACGAGCATAATTTCAGGTTAGCTTCCTTCAGCTTTTGCAGTACACGTCTAACATTTTGAAGATGTTCTTCAAAGGAACACCCCATGATGATGATGTCATCGAGATAAACCAGACAGGCTTCATAAGAAAGCCCTCCGAGAACTGTTTCTATAAGGTGTTCAAATGTTGCCGGCGCATTACACAAGCCGAAAGGTATAACCTTAAACTGCCATAGTCCCTGCCCTGTAGTGAAAGCCGTATTATCTTCAGGATGGATTTCTACTCGCCAATACCCACTATTGAGGTCCAGGGTGGAAAACCAGGTATTGCTGGCAAGTGTATCAAGCGTGTCATCTATCCTTGTCAAAGGGTAGCTGTCCTTCTTGGTGACATCATTCAACCGGCGATAATCCACACAAAATCTAGTAGAGCCATCCTTCTTCCTTAATAAGACGATGGGGGATGCCCAAGGACTTGATGACGGCTCAATTACGTCATTATCTTGCATTTCTTTAATTAGTGTTTGGACTTCTTGTTTAGCGAATGGTAGTCGTCTGGTGTGCTGCCTAATAGGAGGATGCTCTCCTAATAGGAGGATGTGTTTTACTAATTGAGTCCTTCCAAAGTCCGCAGATGTTCGAGAAAATAAGTCATGGGATTGTTTTATCAACTCTCTAGCAGTACACCTCTGTTTTTCATCTAAATCTGTATCCTGCAGCACATTTTGGACTAGATCGTCTGAATAAACTTCCTGACTATTGCATTTCCGGTCTATACAAGTGACAGGAGTGCAAGTTTCTAGCACCCTGTTTCTGTATAATCTTTGTTTTATCACTAATGTTAGCCACTCTCACTGGGATGACTGACTTTGAGAGGGACACTACCGACGAAGCTACCAACACTCCTGATCTGGCACGGCCTGTGTCAGGATAATACATTACATCAAATCGGAATTTTCGGTTATCTGCTACCGAACCGGGTATTACACATTCAGTCCTAGGTGATAAGGAGATGTCAGTTTTGGCTATTATTTTCTGGCTGGATTCCAGTTCAGCGTGTAGTCCAAAAAGAGTGACGTCTTCAAATTTGGAATTCATTTTACTATTTCCGATATCCAGTTTAAAGTCGTATTTCCGCAGAAAATCTAGTCCGAGAATGCAAGGGTCGGTAATTTCTGCTACAAATGCCGTATGGTGGCATTTTAAATTTTTAAAGCGTATAGTGAGGTTTATTTTCCCATGAACATAAATCTTATCTTCCGTCACTGTCTGTAACGTAATGCAGGGTGGCGTCCAGATTATTTTAATTTTCGTGCCAGATCTTCTCTTATTATGGTCACATTGGCAATTGTGAACATTGTGTGCAAAGACTAAAGCAGATCCTATATCTTTGACATCTGCTAGTCTAAGAGCCTTCTGTGTTTCCGGATCCCGCATACTATCGATGAAGTACTGTAGAGCCAGATCTTGACGTGTCTCAACCGGGCAATCAGAAAATGATAAATGGGAAAGTCGATGAATACCGGCAGCTAATTCCTGCAGACTTTCACCCGCTTTTTGATAGCGGGATTTTAACAGCAATTGGCTGTATTCTTTAGTGCACTTCTCTCTAAACCGCAGCTCAAGTGCACTCGATAGAGCTTGGAAATCATGTCTTTGCTCCTCCGTAAGTCTCAAGATTGTCGGCAGCGTCTCCTCTTAACGAAGTTGCCAAGCGAAACGCTTTGGCTTGAGGATCCCATCCATTAGCTTCCGCTGCCATAGTAAACTGTGTTTTGTATACTTACCAGGATGATTTTCCGTCGAATGTCGAGAGTTTAATCGTCTCTAGGGAAGGTGTAAATATCACTGTGGATTCCTCATGTTCATGGGAAATCTGCTTCTTCAGACTTTCAATGTCCTTCCCAAATTTCGGTTCAAATTCTTTTCCGATGTCTTCTCGAACCTTGTCAATACTTTCTTCCATCTTCAAAACTTTAGTTTCCACTGAAATTACCTTACTCTCAAATGAAGTCACCTCATGTACAATTGCATTCATCTTCTCCTGAATGATGTTGGAGAATTCCTCTTTAACACTTACGATGTCCTTCTTAAGATCCTCCTGTCCGAATTTCATCACCTGCTCCATTCTTTCTTGTCTTTTCTTCATCTCCTCTTGTCCTTGCTTCATCTCATCTTGTCTTTTCTTCATTTCCTCTTGTCCTTGCTTCATCTCTTCTTTTCCGGCTTCCATAGATTTCTTCATCTCAGCCAACAGAGCCAGTAACTCACCATTACCGCTATCAGCCATTTTTGCTTGGGATCACGTCAGCACCATACCCTATTAACCACTATCTCACTCCTGACACCAAATATTACGAAATTTACGGGGTTAGAAACCTCTCAACCAATCAGGAACTTTCGAGATGTATCTCTGTTCCTAATGGACGGATAGGGAAAATTCTCGATGTTTCGGGTATAATCTATTTTGGCGCCAAAGTCTCCAAGTCGCCAAATTGTCTCCAAGCTATAGGACCTCCGACGCGACACCCGGACTCCGTCCAATACAGATGACTGTAAAACGGTCTTTCTGATGATGGAACGAACTATGCTGGGAAGCAGCATTACAGATTTGTAACAATATTTTCCATGAGTTTGAAAAATACTTTTGCTATTCATGATTGGTTGTCGATTCAACTGCTAAAATTATATACCAAAAGCGAAAAAAAGTTATTTGCATAAAATTTGTAATATGGCCTTCTCACAAAACAGGAAATTTTTATCCAATATTTGATGAAATCAAATTGTATGAAGTTCCTTTGTTTATCCACTTGTATCCACTTAAACACGATAAACTAGAGCTACAAACTTCTAGATGGAATGAATTTATTATTTTAAACTACAAATAGCTCGAAGGAATTAATTTATCACTTCGTTTTATTATCAGAATTATAAATTATATCAAATTTTGGACATGACTAATAAAAATAGAGAAACCTAAAATTTACATTGGGTTCTATCACTATTCTTATAAGCTCTGTAAAGTTACATCGTTAAGAAATTTTAATAATTCTTTTCCTTGCACAGTTAATACCATTGTAAAGAAGAGAGTTTTACAGATATATTTAATCGATATTGAATAAGTAACAAACCAATTACTCCCAGCCTTGTCGGGAATCTTGGAGATCATTTGTAGAAGTATTTGACAACCATAATTAAAGTTGTAGAAAATACAAGTATTATAACAGTATCTCTATTAGGATACGTGATCCGATAGATCCTTTTAGAAAATTCTATATCCTGCTGAAATATTCTAAAAGGCGAAGCAGTCACTCGAAAAATCAATTTTCCCATTGGAATATTGTTTACAAAATTTGCTAATTAAAATTTGCTAACTACTGTTCTGTTGTGTTGCTGTATAGTTAGCTATTGTTTGTCTATAATTTGTTATTGATTTCTATAAGTTGTTTGTGCGTATGTCTCGAGTATGTTTTGGGCCTCCTTTTGTTTCTAGATTTTTTCCGGCATGAAACATTTTAACTTATTATCGAGATTATCAGACTTCTTGCATCGCAGACTCACTGGACTATTCCCTCAGCAATATATGAGAAATTTATGGAAATAATATTCCCAATTGTTTTTAAAATTAATTTATTTTCTGTGTGTGCTTTAAAGAAAAATTATAGGCATATTATGAAATTTTTCTTTCAAATCTAGCGGAAATGAAAGCAAAATTTATTCATTCCGATATAGTAATATCAAAATGAAAGTTTCATTTCGTTTTGATTATTTTGTTTAAGTGTGTTTGAATTTAGCTGACTTCGGAGAAAACCTTCAATATTGCATGAACCTCAAACCCTGGTTGAGACAAACTGATTTCATCTCTTGTGAATATTTAATAAGAAAAGAAAATATGTTTACCATCCAATACCATTAGATAATTTTCGATTTATATTCTATATTTAAGTTTCGTTTAATCTGCCCTAGTTCTAAAACTTCTTTTGACATTTTTGTTTTATTCTATATATAAAGAATGTTCTTAAATCTTTCTTGAGAAAATACATTTTTTCAGTATGAAGTTCTCCATCTATCTGAGAAAAGAGTGCATTGAGTTTTATTCATTTACTTAAACATCATGATGGAATAGTTTTTATGTTAACTTGCATTCTTCATAGCAAACATGATCCTCGACACATTTATATGTAGTAAAAACGAAAATTAATGCTTATCTAAAATATAAAATAATGAATATGACTATTCTCGTTCATAAAATTTTGAACCTTAGGCTAGCCATGAATACCATAAACTCTCAGATTTTATTTTCAGACTCTGACGCCTGAGAATTTTATGATTCACATTATAGTAAAGATAACAAAACACGCATTTTAGACATTCTCTCAAACGATAGAAATATGGCGCAGATCTTCAATTTTACTCACCAGACCGCATACTAAATTGAATTTACTTGAATCATTACATTTTTGAATTATCATAAAATTATTAGTTAATTACGCTTGTCTTATATTTATATGATGGAAAAGTGCAAACCGGCAGCAAGTTAAAACTTTCACATTTTTTTTCAAAATTTGATAAAGAAATTAATTTTAGATGGTAATTATGTACTAGTTTCACTTATGCAAGTCGTTGCATTTTTGTATTACCATTTTTATATGCATTGAAGATGCAGGAAGAAGGGCTGTTAAGAAAAGAAAATTGAGTGCAGACTCATATTTTGAAAAATTGTTTCAAAATATGAGTCTACACTCTTAATGCTGATGCTGAGCACCAAATTTTATCCATCTCTTTTTATTTTCTTTAGTCAGTGAGCTCATTTAAAATCGGACAGACAAAAAGATTCCCGCCTTATGTATGTATTAAATATATTTATATTAGTACATTTAAATTTAGTACTATTTTATACACTAAAATTTATTTGTTTAGCTCAAAGGATTTTTGAGTTATGGTATTCACATATAGGCAGACATAATTCCAGAAATATATGTTTAGAACTAAGGATAAGTTTAGGAACTAAGGATAAAGGATAAATTTATATATTCTCATTGGATTATAAACGAATAACGCATATATAAGTTTCTTATTACCAATCAAAAGGCGTTGGACATTATAAAGTCAAACAAAGCTTGAATTTTTAAAGATAGAACAGAAGAGTACCTCAGAGTGATCTTTTGAAATATCTTGAGAACAACAGAAACATTGTTACTTTTCAGATAAAAGCATTTGAGGGTTTATCTGGTAACATTGATATTCTTGCTTTTTAAAATAAAAGTTTATTTAAAAAATTGTTTCATTCGCAGTAATGAAGGCCGTAGAATTCTACATATTTTCAGTTTAATGCAAAATATTAGCACTGCAATGTCATTTCCCTTACCGACCAAAATATGAAAAACTTATTTTTCTTTTGAAATAGAAATTCATCGCATGCTCATAAAAGTATGTGGCTTGTAACAAGTTCATAATAGGAAACCACTTAGAAACCGAGATAATACATAAATGCTTTTAAAACAAATGCGTAATTTGCTTTTCCCTTTTAGTTTAAACAAAATGCAATTGTAACAAGTTAATGAATAACCCTTTCTAAAAAAATAACCCTAAAACTATTTATCTAGTGAAATAAAATATCATTTATATAGCATTATAATTAAAGTGCAAATCGCAAAAGCCAAAATCATAAATATTTAAGAACATCTGGTCTCAAATATCGTACATATTCAACCGACAGAGAGCGTTAAGTCTTGATGGAATTTTAATTTACATCCAATCAGCAAGGCATATTTCTGGAGCTTTTATCTCAAATAACTAGTTGAAGGAGCCCCTTTGAATAATTTTGTTCATTTAATAATGCCATTAAAATAACGCAATTAGTGTTTTAATTATCCTTTTCAAGAACAAGGCTTTCTTAGATCTAGTTATTTGATTAATAAGGCAACATGTCTGTAAGAGTGTTTAATATGGCTTAGACGCATGATTAAATTTCCCAAGCAGACGGTATTTCCCTTCAAATTTTAAGAACCTTATGTGTGTAGGAGTAAAATTTACTTAAAATTTTCTAGATTTTATATTTTAGAGATTTGCTACGAATGTAATTACTTAAATGTACGAACATTTTAGCAAACTAAATGTTTCTGAGAAATTAAGGTTTCTGGTTAGCGTGAGGGTGAAAGCTATCTCGAAAGTTAAAGTTGCTTATGTTGGGAAAATTCTTTTAAGAAAATAGCATCTAAAAACAACTTTTGGTATTCTTTCTAAAACGTTCCATTGGTTTCTTAAGGATTCAAAGAAACTTGACACTTCAATTCTCTTTTGTTTGAGAATAAATGTTTGGAAGTTAAACAAGCGATGGAAATAGTACATGATAGAAGGAATAACAGATAAAACCATAGAAAAATATAAATAAGAATTAAATTTAAAAATATTAAGAGCGTCGTTTTTCCAATTTAATTTATTATTTATCTTAATATGAAAAAAAATATTTGTACATTTAATTACATTTTAAATGTTTTAATTGCTTTTAAAAATTGGGAAATTTAAATACATGTGCATGGTAAAATATGCCATAAAAAGGAACTAATTTAAATGTAAGAATTTCAATAGCTTTTGTTGAAATGTCATATTTTATAGTAAACATCCTTCTGTATTATATATTGAACTCTACTCAAGGAACATTTAATAATTTAAATCATTTCATATCAGAACAAATGGAGTTACTTATAAAAGATTTTAGGAAAAAAGATTATGCTTCAATTTTTCTAAAAAAAGTGCAAAGATTTATTCAAAAATTTTTGCATTTAAAACAACTAAACGATATTATTTGATTTGAGTACATAGAAAAACTAAAATTTTTGAACGCTGAAGATTCTCAAAAGTTTATGCTCAGTACAAATAGGATTTACAACTATAATAAAACTTTTTTAACTATCAGACAATAATTAGTGAAAAAAAAATTTTGGAAATAAATATTTTATGTTATTTATGGGATTAGAATTTCATAATGTTTAAAAACTTTTTCGTTCTTAAACTTTAACAGATCTTTAGATATATATATAAGATAATATATAAAAATATTTTATTTAGAGGCGAATTTTTATTTTTCTATTAGAAACATATTCATTTGTATAAGTAGTAAAGGATAAAATAAAGAAGTAAATATAAAAAATCGTGTAAAATTTATTACAATATAAGTATTTTAGTCAAATTATTCAAATGCGTTTTATTAGATTTTAAGTCAAAAGCGTGAATTTTGCTATTTTAATTTTGGGGAAATATTCTCTGGGAGACATTCTTGGAAAAATGCTGAAATTTTTTCGTAAATTTTAAAAGCATTTCTAATACTAATTAAATGATTAAGAAATATACAGACATTTCTTAGTATGGGAAATAGTGTGAAGAAATTCACTTTTTTCGCATGCCAGGAAGATGATTCATATCAATCATGGTTATTACAGATATTCGGAAAATTGAATTGATACCGGTTTATATTTTTTCTACTCAACTTGTCTGTTATACGAAACACGCACTCAGCGTTGTTGTTGTTGTTTCTAATGGCACGTGCCGTGCACAAGCGAAGTCAGCGATTTTAAACCGAGAAAGCGTCTCTTGTTTTTTAGTAGCGCCAAGAGTACGCCTTAGCTACTCACGCATCACATTCGTTTGCACCGCCTCTTTTTACTTGGGAGTTCATTCACACATTTCACAGATAAAGGACAACCTTGCCCAAACCGGGACTCGAACCCAGGACGCTCATATCTCGGGGAAAACGCGCTACCCCTATGCCAGGACGCCGGCCCTCAGTGTTGTAATGCTTATTAATATGCCTATGGTTCATTCCACTATCGTCAAGTTGTCTAAATGTAAAAGCTTCTAACAAAATACCTGTGAGTATTTGGCAATGAGTGCTCATTTACATTCATATTAGAGATTTGTAACTGTAAGAAATATCTCCGAATACTTTATATGTATGATAATTTTAGAGGATATGATTGGAAAAGTTCAATGCAATGATTTACCTTCTAACTTTTTATAAATGCATTTGCTTTGTTTTTCATTTTTATTAAATTGTTTGAATTTGATCACTTAAGAAACTATTTATGAAATGCATTTCTTTAAAATATAAAAAAGCACTTTCCCTTTGGAGTACTATAAAAAATCCAGAACTCATAGGTAATAAATGAATCTGAACGCCTTTATTTTGCATTACTGAATCATACCTTTATCGCTCTATAGAAACCTCTGGAAACCATTTCTATCCCGAAATCCAGAAGCAAAATCGTATTTCTTCCTTTTATTTCTTCAAGAAAAATCATTTGTCAAAGAAAATTTTTCTCTTTAAAGCCAATCGCAATTTTATGTGCTGTCGACCATCGATTGCTGCTCAACTAGCTTGCTCGTTGGTCAAAAAAGAAACAGAGATTTTTTTTTTAGTATTTCCATTTAATGCATCAGTTATTGGTAAGCAGAAACTGATTCGTATATTTTTCATTTTTTTTTTCAATAAATATCGTAAAAATGGAATGTTTCATAACCAAATACACTTTACAAAAAAAAAAAATCTATATATTTCTGATTTTTTTTAAAAATGAAAAGATATTTTTATTAAGTTAATTCATGTATTCTATTTTTAGGAACTTTTTTCTATTTTTAGGAACCTCACAAGCTTATATTCACCAATTTCTTTCACTTTTTAATCATGATAAGTTTCAATTTTTTTTCCACGCATCTTCTTATATATTAGAATTTTACAATTTTATACAGTTGTACTTCCGATTATGATACAACTTTTTTAATACTTTTCGAATTTCAATATCAATTAAACAAGTCTTTATAATTAAATCATTATTAAATTTGAAAGGCTTCATTTTTCAATGAATTTGAGTGAAAATTAATTTTAGTAAGCTATATCTTTAAAAACTAAAATGAAATATAAATATCTCATAAAGCACATTTTTATAGAATTAGTAAAATTTTTCACTCATTTTTTTTGTCGAAATAAAATGATAAAGGTTTCAAGCCTTCGAATAAATAATAGAAAGTAATTAAATTCCAATGAATGTCATGAGACAAAAAATTAAAATTAAGAATTTTTTATAAATGCAATTGGAATTCCATTCTACCTCGAGTGCTTCCATCAGCATTGTGGGTTACAAATTTTGTTTGCATTTCTTTATGTGAAATTAAAAAAAATCTTCTTTTAAATTAACAAGTAAAAGTTTGGTTTTTAAATTATTTTTATTTTTTCTGGTAGAGATTCTATAAAAGCAGTGATATGATTAATTAGCTCGAATCAGTATTTTTATTTTCGATTTACATTGATTAGAAAGAATGTATTAAAAAAGCGTAAAAATATTTCAATTGCTCGCAAATAGAATTGAGAGAATTGGGCTACTGTATATTATTAAAGAATACTCTTTTGATTGAAAGAGTAAGTAAATGGTTACTTAAAATACGCTTATCTGCAAGGAGTTTGTAAAAAGGAACAATTGATCTTAGCTGAAACCAAAAACTTAAATGTTATATGATATGATATTTTCACAAATTTCTTATGAATAAAAGATTAAAACTAAGTTTTCAAGTATTTTTAAAAACATTTTTCTTGCCCATTGTTTTTTATAATAACAGTAAGTTTCAGTATGTAATTTGAGACTGATTGTAAAAGTACATCGCATAGGAAGAAAGTTTTAAGTCATCAAATTTGATTAACTACTGATGCGATGCATTTACAAAAAGTTTATCTAATCAGTAGTTAATCAAAGTATCAGGTGCCATCATAGAAGCAAATTTAAATCCGTTCAATAAAATGAAATAAAATTTAATCTTAAATTATGAAAAGTAAAATATATATATATATATTCCGTAATCATTCCGAATATTCGGTAAATATTCGGTATTCTAAAATGAAATATCGATACTTTAATCTTATCTTTCTTCCTTCTTTATTTTTCATTTAATTACTTTATATATTAGTGGCCAAATTGTAAAATGTTGGAATTTTACTGAGAGAAACACCATAAAGTTATATATCATTTGCTAGAAAATTTAATCAAGAATTTAGGAAAATAATTTTTATATCAGATATTTGTATTGTAGCAGACATTATAAAGAACAAAGAAGAAACATGCAGATAATGACGTATGCATTTTTTTCTTATGATAATTAATATTTAGTTGAGTAATCTTTTGCATCAATTACGGCATTGCAAAGCATCCTTATAGAACTCACCAGTTCTTTTACTTCCTCAGCTATTATAAGGTAATAACATAATTGAATTATTGATTCATTTAATGGGATTCTATTGCGAGTTGGTTTCTATGTAACAAGTTTCTTTAGTCTACTTCGTTGATTGTTTATTGATTTAAGGTCTACTCTATTCCCATGCTACCAATTGGTGGAAAATTGATATATAAAAATTTATAAATATAAATACCGCCGATTTCCACCAATTTTCTGGTTATTTTTTTTATAACTAGAGCTGTGTTTATGCAATGGTAAATTAATACAGCATATTCTGAGTGACCAATCACCGTTTTGTACAACTTTTTATTTTTTTATTTTTCACGCTTTGTAAATTCATAAAATCGAAGAATACAAAAACATTAGTGGGCAGTTTGTTACCAATTACAAAAATCTCGAAGAAGCAATCGCTTTTTCAGTTCCAAAATATGACACCAATTGTTGAATTCTTCTGGTAACAAGATGCTTTACTGGTTTTCTAAAATCTCTTGCTAATTTATACATACAAATGAAGAAACACTGTGTCTTATCAACTTCAACAAGGTGTGTTTCTTTGTTTTCATTATTTAGCTATAACATTAGAATATCCATGGTAATTCAATTATGCGCTACAATATTAGGTAACTGAAGGTAACTGAAGGTATTAGGTAACTGAAATGAAGAGAACATTTCGGAGATGTTTGGTATTTGTCTTTAAATGTCACCAAACTTGTTCATAAACATAGCCATTAATTATGGCCTATCAAATGAGAGAAAAATATACCTACCAATTTTGTTTAGTTATATATCCGGGGTTTAATTGGGCATCCGCTGAGACTTTTCAGATCAGAATGTTATACAATTAAGAATTATCTACTTTCGCGCAAACAATGGTTCACCGTTTTGGAATATGCAATCAGGAACAATGTTTAGAAGTTTTAGTTAAAATAAAATTAACAAAATATAAATGTTTTCTAGATTAACTTCCGAAAATATTTAGCCAAACTTCCAAAACCTTTTAATCCATCTTCAAATTCAAAGCATTCTTTTCGGCGATACAAATTTAATTGTTACGCACATTTGCCCTTAACATTAGCAATGTTTTGAAAATATTTTCATTATTTGCATCAATGCTTTTTATTGCTGTAATGAACGTCCAACTTATTTTTTTGTTTTATTATAGTTTTCAGCTTTAATTTTCTCCTCCATTATTTAAAAATGATTTGTTTAGGTAATTGCAATAAACTTCTGAAGTGAATTTGCTAGAAAATTCTAATTTTCCTCTTTTGTGCACGCAATTATTTAACTATTAAATTCCGTTATTTAAATATATGAAATCATAGAAAACGATAAATATGATTTGTAGGAAATAATATATCAATTTAATTCTATAATATTATAATTTTTATAATACAGAGAGGGAACCCCCTGGAGTTTCAATACTTAATTTCATAAAGTTTGAAGCCAGATATCCTAAATTGGAAAAATGATTTAAAAAGCATGAAAAAATATCTTCTATTGTTTCAGATAGCTATTACTTGCTAAAAA
This sequence comes from Argiope aurantia, assembly GCA_026543865.1. Classification (NCBI taxonomy): domain Eukaryota; kingdom Metazoa; phylum Arthropoda; class Arachnida; order Araneae; family Araneidae; genus Argiope; species Argiope aurantia. The sequence goes on from JAPMOR010020965.1 coordinate 383,677, forward strand.
TGAATCTAAATTTTAGACATAAAAAATCTTAATATGAGACATTTTTGACCTAATTAGAAAAACATTCTTGAAGCAATAAAATTTTAATTAAAAATAGTATTATTCTTCTGCGATTAAAACTGACTGATTTACATAGCATTATAATAGCTTTTAAACAATTCCAGTCTGTAGAATTCCAAACCGACAAAATGATAGCTTCCAGAATAAAGTGTATTTGGATGGGGAATCTTTTTATTGAGGAAACTTTTGAAATAATAATAATAAATAAAATACGATATTCATGGTTTCATAACTAAGCCAGTCTTTGTCGCAGAAAAATGGAACTGTTTTCGTTTAAATATTGATGTGAAAAGAAAAAAGGTTGCTTATATATATATATATATAAAGATTTTGAATCCTGCCACCTAAATAATATGTAACATATTTTGTTGGTTTAAGTAGAATGCAGGTTGAACAAGCAGTGAAGAGACTTTATATTTTTAATTTCGTTTTAATATCTATTTCGGAAAAGCATAATTATTAACAAAAAGACGCAGCGCGGAACAAACACAAAAGTAAGATAAGAGACCTAAAGGGCCGAACAAATGATCACTCGTCTTATATAAGATAGGATTTCTGGCCATGCGCCAATGCAATACATGTGTTGACCTTGAGAAGAGAAACGGAAG